>OY730486.1:14377008-14711690 GCA_963422695.1 Xylophagus ater
TGTTCTTTCAAAATCTTTATTTGGATCGAATAAAGCAACTGAAAAGAATTGACTAAATAATCTTCCCATATATTGATCTTTTGTTGATGGCCACCATCCTTCAAGAAAACCGATATGACCACCACGTGCAGTAACAACAATAGCAACATGTGATGATTTTTCTGCAGCTGTTATTGGTATTGCTAAGAATGAAATTGATGGTAATTAATTAATTTCGAATTTTATAAAGATATTATAAAACTATAAATTACCATCTAATGGTTGAAATGGATCATCAGCGGCACTTAAGCAAAGTAAAGGCACCGAAATTTTATGTAATTTATTATGTAATGTTGCTGCTTTATAATAACTTTCAACATCATCATAACCAAAATGTTTTGATGTAAAATGTGCATCAAATTCTTTAATAGTTTTACTCTGAAAAATTTTTTAAAAAAAATTTTTAAAATAATATTACATTTTTTATTATCTATATTTTTTAATACCGAAAGAATTTTTTGCATATCAATATCAGAATCTTTGAATACATCACATTTTCGAATTGTTGCACATAAGCTGCTAGTCAAATGACGTCCTAATAAACTATTTAAATATGGTTTCTCTATACTTGCCGTCCCTGTAATTAGTGATGAAGAGTTTTATGAAATCACATTAATAATATTCTTATATTTAGATAATTTATTTATACCTTTATGTACGTCCCATGGTGCTGAAATGATTTTAGCAGCTGATAATATATGCCTAGATTCTTCACTATGCTGTGCTAAATAATTACCTATCAGAATAAAACGAATTCTATTTAGAAATATGTTTCTTTTTTTAAAAAAAAAAGAAGATTGTATTCGTTCTTACCTAAAATTAAACCACCCATTGAAATTCCAGTTGCACCCAATTTAACATGAGGATTACAATTCTTTACATGATTAATAACTTCTGAAAGATCTTCACAATTTGAAGCACAATACAATCGTGGAGTCTGTAATTTAAGTTCAATATTAATATTATGTTTATATTTCATTTTATAATTAATAGTACTTTTAATGTAATACCACCTAAACCACGATTATTAAACACGACAGTTCGAATACCTGAATTATTTGCAGCTATTACTAAACATTTGATATATTCTGCTTGTGATTCGCCTTTTTAAAATAAAAACATTAATATTTCTTTTTATTAATAAACTATTAAAAATATTACCAGTTAATCCTGGTAGAATAATTATCAAAGGTGAATCTTTATCACATTCTGTTTCTAACCAATCTAGAGCAACTTCTCCACCATCTTTAAGTGTTAGAATTTCTCTGAAGATAAAAAAGAAACGTAAATTTATTTCATTATTTAGATAATCAACGAATAAAATCTATATATATATTATTTAATATTACAATAATGCTTACCTTCTATAGTTAATTTTAGGAATGATTTGTGAACGTAAAATGCTTGCAAAAACTGTTTGTGCACGACTTTCAACACACCAAAATGTTGGCCAAAATTTCATTTCAAGGGTGGGAACATTTTTAAGTAGGAATGTTTTGAATGGTCCATTGGTAACTGCTAATATTGGCCTCTATAAGAAACCAAAAAAAATAAAATACATATTAATATTATATAAAAGAAACTTTGGCAAATTAAAAGTGATAAATGCAGAATTCATTAGAATATTTTTTTACTAACTGCTTGTACCCAGCGTTGCTCGGACTTGAAATTGATGAGAGGGGGTGATAAAAAGCATGGGGCTTATAACTAAAATGTATATTTATTGCCTGAGTATTTACAATAGTGAAACTGCAATGTTATATAAATGTTTGTAGATTTAGATGGAAGAATATTCACCTAATGTTGGCTCCTCGCAACCCCTCTAACGAAAATTTTACCAGTATTTATCGAATTAGCTACTTTTTCTACGAATTGAAGATACGTTGAACGGTATAGAAGCCTTTTTGACCTTTATAGAATTAGTTTCATATAAAACAGATAGACAATATCAACATCATTATTTTTAGAAAACTTAAAGATAAACCAATATTTTCTCGACAAACATAGCTCTATTAGATAATATCGTTGACTGGAAAGAAATTTTGGATCAAGTCTAGCTGGGGATAAAAAAAAAGTTCCCAATTGTTTCATATGAGTTTTGTTTTCAAAAAAATGCTAGTTCTAATTGCACAGAGTATTCTGGTCCTTATTAAATAGGACAATGAAATTATTTTCAGATAGTTAGATGCTTCTAGGCAAGCACAGGGAAATTACTTGGGATCATTCCGAGCTAGAAGCAAACATTTTTATTTCCATTTCTTTTCTATCCAATTTATTTTCTATAAAATGGCATTTTTAAATATTGTCAGTTGCACAGGCAGAGAGGCTTCTAGTTGATATAATTAGGTTTTTACTATGAAATAAGTATACACTATGTCATTTATTAATAGGAAATATAAAATTATGAGTCCCTTTCATTCTATTAAAAGACTTTCATATTTGTGGCTAAAAATTGTTGATATATGTTCATTCAAATCCAGAATCACAACCGACACGCTACTGAATTAAGATTTTGCACACTTAAAATATAAATAAAATATATTAATAATTTATTGTTTCTATTTATATAAATAAATGAGTTTAAATGAAAACATATTGAATAATTGCTAAAATAGTGCAACCGATTACGAATATATGTAATTTCAGTAAACTACTTAAATAATATTAGCTTCAATTTGGTTTTGTTTTAAATTTGTTGTCTGAAAGTATATAAAACTTACCTTAACAACTTGTATCAAATAATAAACAACGTAGCCAACGACAGCAAATCCGAAAACATGCCAACGTGGCAAATTTGTTAAGTAATTGTATAAATAGTCAATCATATCAATAATGTAAAAAATTTTCAACAATTCAAACACAAAAATCACAATTGTATCGTTTTATATGAATTTTTAGGTTTTGGCTGAAAAGAAAAAAAAAGATAATCAAACATTTTATTCAAAAAATATAGAAAATAAAATTAATAATAGTTTTTAAAATATAAAAAAGGACACTTGAGTCAATAGTTAGAAAGAAAGCCTTTTAGCAAACATAACCCCACGACTCCATTGGACTTATTTCAAGACATATTTTCAGTCGGACTGACAAAAAAGTCTAACTTTTAGAGTCTCCATTAGACTTTTTTCCAGTCCGACTGAAAATATGTCCAATTTTTAGAGTCTCCATTAGACTTTTTTTCAGTCCGACTGAAAATATGTCTTGAAATAAGTCCAATGGAGTCGTGTGGTAAGAACGAAAGAAAGGACACTTGTGTATTAACACAAGTGTTCTAACTATTTAGTTAGGAAGAAAATGAGTTAGCGAGTTTAAGCGAGAAATTTGTAATATGTATTTAGGATTCGGCCAAAAAATAGTTAGAATAAATAGTTTAGTTATTTCATAGTCAAAAGGTATTTGATTAGGACCCGCCAAAGAAATCCCTTTTGACATTAACAAATGTAAAAGCGCAGATGGTGTGAAAAACCATGTTTTCGCGTCTTCGTGAGTGATAAAGACTCAGATTTAGCTAGAATATGATAATATGATATTTAAAGGAAATAACGCGGACAGAAAATAGATAAGAAAAGCATATATGCGATTAGGCAGGGATATAAGTAGAATTAGAAAATAGAATGTTAGTTACCTAGTCAGAGAATTCGAAGGTCTAGATTACCACTGGGCACAAAGACGGGTAGACGGCAAATCTGATTTGCGCATGCAAAACTAAGTAAAAAACTGTGCGTTTGGACGGCTTTTAACAATAATATAATGAATTCTAATTTTTATATTGAATCTAAATTTTTTAACTAATATATAACTAAACACAATTTAAAAAAAAAAAAAAAAAATTGGACTCCTTCAACGTTCATCAATCGGGCATGTAGAATCCGCGAGCCCACAGCAACGCCGGAGAATTCAGCTAGTTGTTTATAAAATAGTATAATAATATAAAAATTTGTGACGAAAATTTTATAAACTAAAATCAATAGAAATTAATTAAATTATTCATTAATTTTTAATGTTATTATTTAAATAAGAGATAAATACTAAATCTGTCTAAAATAAAACCTATTCCACAAATTATTTCGGTTCATTTGGAATTTCATATATTACACAAAATGTGTGACAAAATACATGATTTTATTTCGGTATACATTTATTACATAAGAATATAAATTTTGATAATTTGCCAATTATTTTAATCTGCTCCAAAATGAACATATACCAAAAAGAATACATATAATATGTTTCCAGTTGTTATTAATCCCGATGTTAAAGGTGAATTTTACTGCATAAGTTGAAAATTAGGCATTGCAGAGAAGATTATATATAAAATCGATTAGGCACATAGTTGTAATAAAATCATATTATGAAGCCAATAAATTTTTTTTACGATTCAAAAAAAGAGCACATATTAGAATATGGACCAGTTTTTATATAGGGTGTTCAAATTTGAGGTATCTTTTTTAATTTACCGCCATTTTTTTTACAGGTACTAGATTAAACCGATGTTTTTTTCATGTATGAAGTAAATAATTCCGGTTAGTTAAAATGGATCGCTACACGAGTGAATAACGTGTTTTCATTATTAAAACTTATTTTAAATATGGTGAAAGTTATTCAGAAATTGTAAGAAAATGCTCCGATAAACCGTGCTATTATTAAACTTATCATTGATAAATTTGAAGAAACTGGTTCAGTTCAAGATCAGAAAAGTAGAATTTATCATCGTAGTGATCGTTCAAGTGAATATATTGTAGCTGTTAGCACAAATGTTGCTGAAGAGCCAAGGACATCAATTCGCTGTCGTTCACAGCAATTAAAAATTAAACCTCAAAAAACAGTTATTCAAAATTTTGATAAAATATTAACAGCCTGCCGAGCGCGAGCAGAGGAGGTCACTTGAACAACATTCTTTTTCATTATTAACCGGAACCAATGTACTTTAATTTCCAATAAAAATAAATAAAGATTTCACACATATTATGTCTTGTATTTAAAATTTAAAAAGATACCTCAAATTTGAACACCCTATATTATGTTACTATGCTGGTATCGGGCTTTTCAATAAGAACTTTTTTTTAAAATTTTAAATTAAACCTACATTTTGGATGAAAGTTCAAGTTAAATTGCTTTATTGAAATATGTTGTAGACTCTACAAAATGAAAAACATATAGTAATTGAAAATAGCCGATTTTTTGATGCCGTATGGCAGAAATGGGACACAAAAACTGTCAAAACTAACAATATTTCAAAGTTTTTTCTTCATAACTTTGTTTCCTTTTTTCAAAATTTCCTCTAATTTGCAGGTATCCTAGACCAGCGATGGCGAAACCTTTTGAGAAGTGGGTCAAATTTTATTCATTATTTTTTTAGTACTAGCTCGTGGGTCACTAAGGCAGTGGCGTCACTTGGAAAGGAGGAGCGAAGAATGGTTAAAAACTACTTTTTTTGGTTCTCACTTTTACAATTCTCTAAAAAGTTTACGTTTCCTTTTTGTTTTACAACTTTTACTTTTGCAATTGAAATGCAAAAATAAAGGAATAAAGAGAATCACATATTATGAAATATTATTTATGATATAAAAAATAAGTTTATAAAAATCAACGCGTGGGTCATTTAAAAAGCCTACTTAAGTCAGTGCCTGTCCCGCGGGTCATAGGTTCGCCATCGCTGGCCTAGACCCTAATAGGCTAACTTTACCCTACAAATTTTTTTCAAATCGGTGTGTTAGTTTTTAAAGTACTTCAAAAAAAAAAACTTTATGAACAGGCTTATTTTCTCCTAGGATTATTTTTTTATCCACTATTCTTGGAACGATTTTACTGAAATTTAACATGGTATCGTCTATTTATGTATTTAACCAATATAATTAATTTAAACAAAATTGCTTCACAAATTTTCCGATATAATCCGAAAAACCATATAAATAAATATTGACTATTAATATTAATTTTTAAACAAACTTGAATTTCATTTTTTGTATACACTTAATATATATTTTAAAAGTGGGCTGAGATTATTTCAAGTATTTAACTCTTAATGAAGTTAATAAAAATGGTTAACTAAAACAATTTGTTTAGATATGTTAACGACTTTGTACTATAGCCTGTTTTATGGGCGATTGAAAATTAAATTGATAGAATGCTTCAAGTGTATATCTTTTGTAAGCGTTTTTATTAAGTAAATATTGGGGCACGTGCCAAGTGGTTAATATTGTTTCTAAGTAACAAAATCTTAATAATAAAAAAAAAAGAAGAAAAATATGACTTGTAAAAATTGTTTAGAAGAATCTTTATCTAGCGACAAATTTTACTAACAATAATTATCTTATCTTTCAAGACTTTAGAGCTAATTTAAAACAATAAAAATATTTTCTGGTTATATTTTTGAGATCTATTGAATTGTATATAATTATCCCCTATGGTAGGTACTACCAAAAGGTATATTAGTTTTGTCACTAAGTATGTAACCCATTGAAATAATCATCGGAGAGCGGTTTCAAGGCTATAGATGTGTAGAGAATCAAAAGTTATATCGATTTATGCATGTTCGTCCGTCCGTCTACAAGATAACTCAAAAACGTGTTATCCAAAATTATGCAGAAAAAGCCCTGAAATATTATAATTTTGGCTATTTTTTCTCAGAGTTACTTTATTGATTTGTTAACTCCCACTTCTACCATAGGGTATCAAAAAATCGGATATTGATGGATTTTACATTA
Organism: Xylophagus ater; assembly: GCA_963422695.1. NCBI lineage: Eukaryota > Metazoa > Arthropoda > Insecta > Diptera > Xylophagidae > Xylophagus > Xylophagus ater. The sequence continues at coordinate 14,383,755 of OY730486.1, forward strand.
CTATATGCTTAATTAATATGGTTTGTTTAAATACGGTCACGAGATCATTAAATTAATGTAAGCTCTTAAACTAATTTTGATATTTTTTTGGTGAAGAATTTAAAATGCTTTCCTTGATAATCAAAAAGTTGTATTAAATATTTTTCCAGTATCCAGAATATTTTCCCTAAATGCAGTTTCGCTTACAAAGTACATAATAAATAAAGTTTATAAAACTAAATACGAGTAGTCAAACGACTATAATTTAAAAATTATAATCTTTCAAATTTAGAACACAGTTTATTGAATTATATGCAAAATTTTATTAATTTCTCGTTTTTGATAGCCAAAGGCGTAAGTCGAAATTCAAAGTATTCTTTATGAATTTTCAATTCAGCTAAAATGATATTCTTGATCAAAAATCATCATGCCTCTCAACATACTGATAACATGATGAACTCTTGACTGGTTCGGAGGAAAATCTTTTACTGATACACTATCTGTCCAATAATTAATTGGAAACATTTAGTAGTTATGTGCAGATAGATAAATCTAATTTAAAAAAACTTAAATATATACCAAAGAAATCTGAAATATTATTTCAAGATACGGTGGACAATTTCAGACTTTTGAGATTCACTGAATACTATGAATCCATACGTTCTGATTCGACTCGATGTTATCCAATGTTTTACAAGTTATCAGTTATATCTAAATGAATATGGAGGAATTCTTCGTTTATAGAAACTACCAAAACTATTATGCCATTATTTCTGATCATTACTTTTGCCTGAATTTTATTTATAACTCTGAAGTAGAATAAAATGAATTATAAAATCTTATATTTAAAAAATTATGCTACAGTATTTTTAAGAAAACTTAAAGAATAAGACTACTTTTTCTTGAATCGATATACCTCTATTAGTTAAGTTCTGACCGTTGACTAGAAATAATTCGGAACTAGTTAAAATCGAATATGTACAAGTAGTATAGTTTAGCAGTTTAGTTTAGTTTTAAGCACTTCTTAAATAAATCTTCGAGTATTTATTTATAACAAAAAGAAAAGTTTTAAAATTTTATATTGAAAAAATTAATAGATGTTTGTAAGGCGATAAGGATAAGCGGGAATCGATTAAAACCTTTAATACCCTTTTTGTCCGGCATTTTATCGCTTGAAAATGATAAATTTGAAGCGACAGCTATTGAGCTGTTACTTTTAAATCAACTTGAGGCAATATTCTATGTGAAATTACACTTATCACTCGGTTTATACGGCATTCGAATTGTATAAGATTTCGGTTTAACACGGATTTAAGGAAAGTGAAGAAAAAAATACATTTACACCATTCTATTCACTTTCACCTTATAGAATTCCATTGTAACAGAATATATGTAACTAATAATAAATATTTATTTACAATATGTATTCCATTGCATTCTGTTAAATGATCCGTATCGACAATTTTAATTAAAGCAGAATTTTTAATTAAATAAATAAACAATTCTATCTAAATGATAATATTAAACAAATATTTAAATTATTGTTAAAGTAAATATTAGATTTTGGTTACAAAAATGTGATAAAACCGATTGTGCAACGTCTAGACTGTTGTGAATAATGCAAAAATATTTTAGTTTAAAGAAATGAAACTAAAACAATTAAAAGCAATTATAAATTAAATGAAATTTGAGCTTTTAGTTTACAGCTTGTTTAAGAAATATATTATAGAAACTTAAAACTGGACATATTTTAGTGAGTGGGTTTTTGATATTCCATATATTAGGAGTACAATACGCTGAGAAAATGAATTACAACCAAAACTAATAATAATGTTTCTATCTCCAAAGCTTTGTTTCGGCTTCATTGATTTTATTCTAATATAGAGATAACCTGAACTTTGATAACGTTAATCTGACTATTATATTTTGAAAATTAGTTTTGAATTAAATATGAAAAAACTAAATAAAAAATTATAACTCATGTCAGTTTTTTCTTTATAATTAACCTTCGTTCCGTGTCTAATTTAACGATGTTACTTAGTACTTATCGGGGTACAATAGATCTTAAGGTCGCAGTACAGGAACACCCTAAAATCTAATCAAGTACTTATCTACCAGATGAGAGATGACACAAATCAAAACCTTTGTTCTATTATTGCAGTTTTGAAATTAACATCAAATTTTGAATCGTACCTGATTTTGGTCAGTTTTTGTTTCGATTGCTTTATTTGGTTAAAACAATATTTCAAATAGCCGTCTTGCGCAAAATATTATTTGTTTTAATTTCACTATTTGTCTATAAAAAAAAAGAAAGAATTTTTAATTTTTTTAACCTCTAAAATGATGACTGCAGTTCCATCATAGAATTTCAGTGGTATCAACATTTGAAATCAGATGTTATAAAAATATAGATTAGAAAAATCTTTTTCTTTTTTAGAAACTGAACTAGTGGCCGATAGAAATTGCCGAAAAAACACAGCAAATATTGCTTCATTATAACACAACGTGCTAAGGAATGACTAATCTATATTCTAAATTCCATTCCAAATTAGGCAAAGTATTTTAGAGTTATTATGCAACATAGGCAGATGAATATGTAAAAATCAGAATAATTATTGATTACCTACACACTTATTGCCTTGAAACCATTCTCCTGTGATTTTTTGATGCCTATTGGTACACTATCATAAAGGTATAAATATTCCTTCCTTGTACAGTGAAAGTTGTTAAAAGGTTACTCGTTTTTAATTTACAATTAATATTTTTACACAATTATAATATTGTATTTGATAATTAATTAAAAAAATAATATTAATTATCGAACACTGACACCGCGATCGAACTATTCAACAATTAACTCATGACTGCAGTAAAAAAAGGCACAATTTATTAAAGCTAATCTAAAAAAAAAAAAGTAGTCGACCTTCAACATTTAATTTCGTTATTGAAAATGTGTTGCCATTGTTTGTTGTTAAATTGCATATTCTTTAAAAGTTTCAAAGATACAAAGCTGGTTTTCTTCTATTTCTATATTTTATATCTTTTATCTGAAATATAATAAATTAAATTTAAATACCGCGCAAAAAATTATTAATTACAGCATATTACATTAATGTGTATAACGGGTAATTGATAAATTTGAAATTTGAATGTATGAAGCTCAAAATAAAGACCGTATTAGGGTTAAATTAGATTTTTCTAGTTTATTATTTATTTACAAGAAGCCCTGTGCCAGTATAACTGGCATTTCACCCATCTCTACTGAGGTAGAGTTTTTTAATATATTTTTAAGTTATCCGAAAGAAATTTTGTTAATTAAGAAAACTAAAACATATACTTTTTCGAATTATACATTTCGAACAATTGTCGTTATTTATTTTTAGAAAAATGAACGAAATACACTATTTCCACATGAAATAAACGTTTTCAATTTATTTGTATATATCATTTGCGTATATGCTTTCTATGATGTTATACCCCATCTAATATCCAAAAGATTGTCAAAAGAAAATATCAGCTGTTTATATACTCTTAAGATTGAATATATGATTAAAAGCTTTCTAAATATGAGTATATAATATTTTGTACCCAGACTTAGAAGAAATGTTAACAATCAACTCTAATTAAAGATATTATGTATCAAAAAATATGCACATAAACGAAAATTGGATTTAGTGTCATTCACAAACAGATCGAACTAAAAAAATCAGATTCTAAAATTACAAAAGACTTAATTAAAATAATATTTCAAGCAATTAAAAAATATATAATTTAAAATGTAAGTTTTTATCTTATTTGATGATTTCAGATTTTACGTTTTATTACATATTTAAATTGTAGAAAGTTCCAAAGTTTACAATGCACAATCTTTCATGATACAGAGTAGATTAATAATGTACATTTACCAAAGGAACAATGAGACAGGATAACGTAAGATAACATGAAAATATATAGGAAGAATATTTATTCAATTCAATAAGTTATTCTCACATTTAACAAATCAAATAATAAGTTCATCATTAGAATGAAAGATGTTTGCCTTTGGCTGAACAGTCTTAGTTCATCTCATTTACATTTTCAATGTAGTTTAGAGGTTATTTTATAAATTTCATTTTAGACTTGAATGAAGATTTTGTTGGGTATTAATTTCATTGTAAAAATTGGTTATACATAGTTATATCAATAATTAACTAATTTTAAATCTCTGAAGCCTCATAAGACTGTTTGAACTAGCAGCAACAGTTACTATTTATCCCTGACATACATCACAGCTAAATATCTAGGTTAAGATTATATTCATATAAGCCTCAATAAAGAACTTTAATAATAATAATAATAGAACTAATTAGCCCATTGACGACGGTCATTCCCCATTTGAGGACGGTTAGTGTAATGATCGCAACTTTACATATAAAGTTTAAAACCCCATACTCACAATCAAATCTAGTATCCGTTTTTGAAATGACAAGTCATCATTAATGATTTGATCGTGTGTATATAGGAAACTTAACATAAGAATTTTTCGAAAATGCTGGCATGATAGAGTTACAAAAAAACCTATTGGGTACAAGTAATGTGTCAGACAATACGGAACGTGTGTATGGAAAAATGCCATAAAATCCGTCTTTTTACCAACAAAATCATTGAAATTTTAATATAAAATTGTCACTGGAATTTCTTTTTATGTAGTATGATGCATTTTTGTTCACATAAACAATTTGTATATACTCAAAGAATACTGATGAAAAGACGGATCAAAAGTTTGATCGTGTCTACGCAAAAACCTATAACAAACTGCAATCTAGTTTGTCTTGCAAAAACGGACGCTAGATTTGACCGTGAGTATGGGGATTTTGAAAGTAATTTCAGGTAGGTTCTTTTTAGGCATTAATGGATTAATGCTGATATACTTTTTCATTGAACTTTCTACTATTAAAAAGACCTAAACAGATACAGAAATAATAAAGCCCAGATAAATTATGAATTAATATTTTTGTTATTTATGTTTCTTGGAATAACGATTTTTATTCATTTAGAATTTTATATTTAGATTTTTTGAATAAAACTTATTATTTCTTTCTCCTACTATTTTGTTTAAAGTTAAAAGGACTTACACGTATGTAGAACGTTATTTTTGGATTATACAAGTATACAATTAAATATTTCTTTTTATATATTTCAAGTTTATACAAAATATTCGGTTATATAAAATGTAATTAACTGAAAACAATTTTCTAGTAATATAACAATATTTTTCGTAGAACATTATTAACTAATTGAATATTTTTATGTTGAAATAAAAATGAAAATATTTTCAAAAACGTAAGTATTGATGATTAATATTATAGAATATCTTGGAAACCATTAAAATTCAGAATTTCACGATGGCTCAAGGACTGTTTTCTCAAGAATACAACTGTATATTATAATAACGTTTTATTTCCTCGATAAAATAAAAAAAAAATGGATAATTTTTGCATTTTTTATGATATTTTCCTGTTTTTTATGTATACAAATTTTCATAAAAAATTTAAAAAGAAAGTCTACATTTTTTTCGAGAAAAATAAATATTATTACAATTTTCTGACAATTGCCAATTGAAAACAAACAGTTATATTTATATTAAATTAGTATTTTTTTTTCTTTTGTTAGAAAAAATATTCATTAGCAAGGACCGGATATTCAAGTGGGCAAAAGGATGTTTTTAAATTTGAAAAATGACAGTTTTTTCTTTAGATTTTGTTCAGATTAATCAGTTTTCCATCAGCCTTTGAACAACTAAGAGTAAACTGATCAATGTGAATGTAAAAACTAATGGTTTGCCATTCAAACTCAATGCTTATTCAAACTGTTCGTGAACAAACAGCTTTCTATTAAAACCGACTAACAGTCATGACTGGATCACTGTGAGACTTACTACTTAAAGCACGTATCAAATATTATCATTCATTAGGCAACGAGTAAACAAAGCATTGAATGTTAGTATAAAGTGATATTATCATTATTAGTATCGGGTGATATTTAATGCTTAAAATTGAAACCATTTTGTTCGTGGTCTATTCCAAAACTGGTTTAAAATTAAAAAGTTCTATTACAGAAAAATTGAGTTAGAAAACAAAATACCCTTTTGGCTCCAAGATCTGGATACTCATTCATAACTATAGATCGAGGCAACTACTGATGCACCAGTGCTGTGGCATGAAACTATATCTTATACCATACAGCAACATTCAATATGAGCCGTTTATTTGAAAACTGACCTAAATGCGCTTTTAAAAAAAAATAGTTAAGCGCATTATAGTTATATAGATGTATAGTACCTTTTTTAAAAACAGTTTAATAGTCAGTTATCTATCGCAAAAACCGAAAAATGAATTACCATATATTTGTACTGTGTTGTACAATTTGTATTGGAATCATTTTAGAAAACTACTAATAAAGTAGACTTAGGCCACTTTCAAAATAAATGGCTCCCTATATTACTGAAATTTTATTCAGTTAAAGTTGAACGTACTATCATATGATGATTATGATAATTGTGAGACTAATACTTAAAACACATTTGCAGCAATAATGTACATTATCTCACGATTCTCCATTAAAATTCAGTAATCTAAAATTTTCTTAATTATTATTAAGGATTTTTCTAACTTTTGTTTTCAAAAAAAAAAAAAAAAACGTTACAAAACTTTAAAATCAATTACAATTACAATTCTGCATCAAATTTTTTTCTTGGAATATTTTGTAACGGTTATCATTAAATTTAATTACAAGTAATTTTAACATATCATGAACAATGGTAACACTAACTTATTAGTAAAAATTATACGAGCATAAAAATTTCTTATCAATGAAAATTTCTATTTGTATTATTTTTACTATCTTGTTTTATTTCAAATTTAGAATCAGACTGACACCTTTTCCAAAACTCATCTGTGTAATTCAAATAAAAGCAGACATCTTTTGGTTTTTTTTAAATTAAAAAAAAAACCGCCTTTTCAAATACATATATTCTATAAAACAAAAATAAAACACATAAAAAATATAATAAATCAATTAGAATTATAAATTTATATAAAATGATGTCAAACTGATTTTAAAAATAATATATCTCATGCTAAAAAAGCACACACAATATTGAACTTTGGAACGTTTTATTGAAAATAAAAAAAAAAGACTATCATCATGATTTAATAATTTTTCTTCTAAACTTATGACGTAACCGTCGGACCGGCAAAAATTTATTAGATATTTTTTTTTTTTTTATTACAAATCACACAAAACTAACAAAAAAATTCATATTCATATTCTTTTAGTGTTTTATATTACATTCAAGTTTTTATGAATTGAAAATTGATTTTTTGTTAATATAGAAATAATTCGTGTAAATCAATAATTAAAAACGAAAAAAAAAAAAAGTTAATGAAAAACTACTACACACCTGACGAAATGTAATAAATTTGTTTTTTTCTTCTTTTTTTTTTTTCAAAAAATCAATTCTAAAATTGCAATGAAAAATAATAACAATTTATAATATTTTTAATTAAACTTTTGATTTAATATATCCAACACGAGAAAAGGTAAATCAACTGAAAAATTACACCAATTTAAACACTTTTCTTTTTTTTATTTGAAATAAAACCGAATTAAAATCACTAAATTTGAACTAAATCCCGACTATTTTTGAGATTGAATGAATGAATAGTGCAGATTGCAGATATAAATTGCAGAAATTTCGATTTTTTTTTTTAATTTTTCGCTCTTTAAGAAACACACGATAGAGAAAATGCGGCAAAAATTTAAGAGAAATGCATAGCTGTTATACAAATTTTTCTCTTTTTTTTTTAAATGTATAACACTTAAAATTGTTAAGTCAATTTTCTTATACCTGTTTTTTAAGAACTTTAAATTCAAAAAAATAACATAAGTTAACTTTTAATCAAAAATCTTTTTTTATTCGAACGACAAATTCTTGGCATTCATATTTAAAAATGTTTTTGGGTATATGAACACCGTGACTGCTCTTGACGCCAATTTACCATTCCTAGGAATCATATTATCGACAAGTCGAACTGATCTTCAAAGTAAATTTTGATAATTCTTGATCGTTCCTTATGATTATTTGTCAGATTATACTGAATACAAAAGGAATTATCGATCAGTAAAGCAAAAAAGAAATAAGGGATTTGAATTTTTGCAGATCTATTGATATGTAATGTACTTTATCAGATATCCTTTTTAAAATAATTGTATTTAACTAGATATTTACCTTAACCTAGTTAACCGAATGTACAACTGATGTACTTTTCAATTTACCAGCAGTAATTTCGGCAAAGTTTGGGGAAAAGTTGCATGATCATTTCTTTATAGTTTTGAATACTCTGTACGTTCATTAAAATCACCGATAAAATCGAAACAGGCAGCGTGTGGCAAGTATGCTTGGACGTTCGCCATAAAAATGATCAAATGTCGTTATTTAACGAAATCTACGATTTACCATTTCAAAAACAATTACGCGAAGATTGCCATAGCACTGTCCAAAAAATGGGTAACGATACTGAACATAATTTTGCGATAAAATAACGAGGCTGATCTTCAAAGTTAATTTGTATAATTCTTGATCGTTCCTCAAGAGTGAGTTACTGTTGAATACTGAAAATTACTCGTTATATAAAGATTTAGCATATATTTTCCAAATAATTTTTAAGTACTACTCTTTTAAACTAGTTAAAAATTTTATTATTGCAAAAATACCGTCAAAATTTGGCTTAAATATAAAATTTACAATGTGTCAAAAATAATAAAAAAAGAACATTCAAAAATTTGCATCTAACGTAAATACATTGTCAACACACTTAGCTCCAGCATCCCTTTTTAGATATTTACTTGATGAGATATTTTCACTATTATTCGATATCAACTGATCCATAAAACTGAACGGATTTTGTGTATCATATATCTAAAGAAAAGAAGAAAATAAATTCAAATATTTTAAAATTATTGAATTAACGAAAAATACCTTTTCCACTCCCAATTCACGAAGAAGACAATCTGCAACAAATTCAATATATCTCGACATTAATACGCAATCCATTCCGATTAAATCAACTGGAAGATCATTAGTTAAGAATTCTTTTTCAATAGTTACTGCTTCGGAAACAATTTCAATAATTCTTTCTTTTGATGGTTTCTTAACTAAATATTTAAACATAAGAGAAGCAAAGTCACAGTATAGTTTTTCATCTCGAGATATTAATTCATTCGATAATATCAAGCCAGGCATCAAATTCCGTTGTTTAAGGGAAGCAATGGAAGCAAAACTACCACTGAAAAATATGCCTTTAGCTACGGCCATTGCAAGTATTCGTTCACCAAAAGTCTTAGAATTGTTCGAGTTCCATTTTAAAATCCAATCAGCTCTTTTCTTAATTGATGGCATATTTTCAATTGCATCACATAAACGATTTCTAAGTTTATTAAAATTTAATATGAAATTTCTATAAATTAAATAGGAATTTTACCTATTCGTATAGTCTTCAACAAATGTTTCCATAAGTAAAACATAGATTTCAACGTGTTCATTTTCCATTGCTATTTGAAAACCATAGAAACATCTTGCTTCGGCAGCTTGAACTTCTTGACACAATTCCTTAACAAGATTTAAGATACAATCTGTAGTCACAAAGCACGCTAGCGTATGTTCTATGAAATATTGTTCCTTTGATTCAAGTTTTTTCCAATTAACAACATCCTTCGATAAATCGATCTCGTCTGCTGTCCAGAATAAAGCTTCATGCTAAAAAAAAAAAAAAAAACTATTTAATCTTCATCAACTAAATTTAAATTTCTTTACCTTCTTATACATGTCCCAGATATCAGGATATTCAATTGGGAATAGAACAAAACGAAGTGGATTCTCAATTAATAACGGTTCTAATTCGACTTCTAATGAATTTTCGGATTTATTAGAATTCGAAATTTCTTTATATTTACTTTGTACATTACTAATGTTCTCCGACAGTACTTTACGTGGGCTCTAAAATAAAGAAAGGTGTGGTAATTTTGTTTGAACACAATTCACAAATTTTATATACTTTAAGTGAAAATTGTTCCATATTCTCTGCAATATTTTCCTTGCTGGCACTAAATTCATTTTTTTCACCACGATTCATGTTTCTTACTGTATTATTTTTATATATAGTCAATTAAAAAAAAATATATATTTTCTTTAGAGCACTTTTATTAAAAAAACGTTCTAATAGTCACGCAACTAAATTTAAAATGACCAAATTTAAATCAGCGAAAAGTGGAAAACTAATTTTTCGGCGGGAAAAATTACGACGATGCCAGTAACTAAAATTTGGAGCCAAAAAAATGAGGAAAAGAGATAACCTCATTAAATCTAAACAACAATATGCAAAAAAAATTGTTTTTTTTTTGCTTCGTATTTCTCACGTATTTAACCAAGAATTTTCAAAAAAAAAATTTATTATTTCCAAAACTGCGTACAAATTTTTTCCAATTATCAAAAATTTGAAGTTCAAATGGAGAACAGATGTTTAGTTTTCGGACGCGTTCAGAATTTTAGTACCTAATCGCTGAATCTGTAAAGCTATTCAGCTATGTAAGTAGTTGTTTTTGGTATTGAATACAGTGGTGTATAATAAACGGTTCAAATACCTATGCAGTTAGCAAGGCACTTACATGACGACAGTGTTTTTTTACTTCTTAGGTTACAGATCTATTGTAACTAAATTATCTAGAATGGAAATTATTAATCTATTTAACGCAGTCATAATTTAACCTATGTAATGAATTATGTGGGCTATATGAAAAGCCGTATCTCACGCTTCTAAAAACAGCCAATTCTGTTATATATAAAGTGATCTATTTAAAAATATAAGCATGATACATTCCATAAACTACAAATTACCGACAAATAAATCTTAAAAGTAATATTTTTTAGAAGTAACAAAATTTTCGTTCTTACAAAAAACTAAAGCTTAAAAATCTGCATCCAATGTAAATACATTGTCCATACGGTTAGATGTTACGCCCCATTTCTGATATTCCCCAACTTTTTTCTCAAAGAAATTCGTTTTACCATCAAGGGATATCAAATCCATGAAACTGAACGGATTTTTTGTGCCATAAATCTGAAAAAGATAATTCAAATCAAATATTTTGCAATTTGATTAAATTAACGAATATACTTTGTCTACTCCTAATTCGCGAAGAAGACGATCCGCAACAAATTCAATATATTGAGACATTAAATCGCAATTCATACCGATTAAATTAACAGGAAGAGCATCCGTTAGAAATTCTTGTTCAATTTTTACTGCTTCCGAAATAATTTCAATAATTCTTTCTTTTGAGGGTTTTTGAACTAAATATCTGAACATAAGACATGCAAAATCACAATGAAGACCTTCATCACGTGAAATTAATTCATTGGAGAATGTTAGACCAGGCATTAGACCACGTTTCTTAAGCCAAAATATTGAAGCAAAACTTCCACTGAAAAATATTCCTTCCACAGCTGCAAATGCAATTATTCTTTCACCAAAATTCGCGGATGTACTTGAAATCCATGCCAATGCCCAATCAGCTTTTTTCTTTATGCATGGCATCGTTTGAATTGCATTAAATAAACGATTTCTGAAAATAATATTATGTTAATGATATTAATTTAATGAAATAAAAAAACATTTTTACCTTTTTCCTTCATCTCGAATGTAAGTGTTAATAAGTAAGCTATACATTTCCGAATGAACATTCTCCATTGCTATTTGGAAGTCATAGAAGCGTCTAGCTTCAAATACTTGAACTTCCTGGCTGAAATGTTCAACCAGATTTTCATTTACAATTCCATCAGATGCGGCAAAAAACGCCAATACATGTTCTATAAAATATCTTTCACCTGATTTCATTTTCTCCCAATCACTTAAATCTTTGGATAGATCAACCTCCTCCACTGTCCAGAAAGAAGCTTTTGCCTAAATTTGATTTCGAAAATGTTCGCTTTTATTACATATGCTTTATAAGTACGAAAATTGGAGTAAACTCCATTTAATTACAGGACTCTTTCTTACCTTTTTATACATTTTCCAAATATCCGAATATTGTATTGGAGCGATCGGACGACGTTTTGGATCTGCGATTAAAAGTGGTTCTAATTTTGGATCGAATAACATACCAATCTTGTTAGCAATTGCAATTTCTTTATGTTTAAGGGCGATGTCGTTTCCATTCGATGGCACATTAGAAATATTTTGGGCTAGTTCTTTACGTGGGCTCTAAAATAAATAAAGGTGTGGTAATTTTGTTCGAACACAATTCACAAATTTAAATTCATACTTTAAGTGAAAACTTTTCCATATTCTCTGCAATATTTTCCTTGCTGGAACTAAATTCATTTTCTTCAGTACGATTCATGGTTTCTTATTGTATTTCTTGTATATTTAGATACTTTAAAAAAAATGATCGTTCTTTAGAGTACTTTTATAAAAAAAAACGTTTTAATAGTCACGCAACTAAAATAAAAATGATCAAAAAACCGCGAAAAGTGAAAATCCAATTTTTCGGCGGGAAATTGCAATACTACTAACTAAAATTTGGAGCCAAAAATGAGGAAAAGAGATAGCCTCATAAAATTTAAATAATAATGCACAAAAAACAACTGTATTTATTTGTTTTGTATTTTCCAATTGTTTTTTTAAGCTAAATATAAAGATTTTCTAAAACTGCGTGTTTCAATTAATAAAAATTTAAAGTTCAAATCAGACACATATGTTTAGTTTTTGGACACGTTCAGAATTTTCGTACCTAACGGCTGAATCTGTAATGCAATTCAAATTATGTATTTTAAGGGTTCGAGTTCATGATTTGTAGATCCAAAAAAGATGAATATCGGTTTCTCTCAACAGAAATTGAAGATCAAGTTATTTACCAATCAAAAATGTACGGATAACGGATTACAATTTAAAAAGTTTACAAATCAAATCCTAAATATAAAAAATAATCTATTTTATTTATACATTTTCTATTTATATAAATTCATATATATTCTTCAAAAATATTAAAACTAAGATAAAGTATTTTATAGAAAATTCATTTTCTTTGTTTTTCTTCAAGTTTATCTTGAAAAGGCACAACCAATTTTTTGATGCCGTTCGTTTTTAAAAAAATTTCGAGATATTCTGTTAATATATTGTTTTTAGCAATTGTCAAATATCGTAAATATATATAAAATCAATGGGAATTAAATTTCTCTAAGTGCTCGGCTATATAAAAAACATAAATAAGTGGAATTGCAAAACATAATGCTAAAATACAGATAAATAAGCAAATCCATGATATATCACAATCGGATCCAGAGCAATCGAATACAGTTTTTGATGGTACGGGAATAGATCGTGGATGTGGAATAGAATCATCAATTTCTCCACTTAATAGTGCTATGGCAGAGGGTTCACCTGTAAAATATAATTGTTTAAATATTTTATAGACAAAAAATTGAACAAATTTATTGTATTTAGTTTTAATTACCTCCTCCGTGATCATCAGTATATTGATTACTTTTTATTTTTGAATTCAATATGATATCGTTAATAGAGTTTGTTTTATTTTCAACTTTTTCAATATTTGTTGCATTCACAGAAGCTACTAGCAATTTCTCTTTGAAATTATCCGTTTCCAACGGATCAGTTATTTTATATGGTTTCTCATTATTATGTTTGGGACTACTCTGTCCGCTTTTATGTACAGTTGGTAAAGTTTCAAGTAATACAGAGTGCGGTGTAATTGGAACTTTAATAATTTTTCTTGCAAATATCTCATTATCTTTATCAATTTTATTCAATCTCTTGATTTCAGCTACCTATAAAGTATAAATTGTAAGAAATTTTAAAAATGTTCACTCATTTGACTTACAGAACAATGAAATCTCAATGCTAGAGCCTGCAACGTATCACCATCCTGAACTTTGGCTTCAATCGTACTTTCGAAACGAGACGGCAAAGGCCTTGCTAATCTATCCATTTGTACAGCTTTGTCATCATTGTACGAATTGTTTAGCACCTCATAAGTTGCGTGTCTTCTGTTGTAATAAAAGTATTTGAAAATTTGATTTCCTAACTTTTTTTTATATACATACGTTTGTCTTTTCATTTTTTGTTACACTAATAAAAATAAAATAACAGCTGAGAGATATTTGGAAACATTAAAAACAAAATTTAAAACAGAAAAAAAAGGAAAATTGTTCTGTGTTTTTAAATTAAAAATGTGAAAAATTAATTTTACATGTCAGTATAATGGAAATTCCAATAATAAAAACACTAATTCCACAAAAAAAATATGCCAAATAATAAAAGTGTCAAATTTTAGTTTGACACACGTAATATAGAGGAAATATAAAATTAGAGGAAACAACCAGTGAGAAACAGGGTTGCGTTCACTCACCAACTAAATGTAACTAAAAGCCACTAAAAGTTACACTTTTCGCTGGGTATCAATATTTAACTACGATGACGTCATTATACCGACACCGTTGTTCACTGGTTGACACCAATGTCGATTTAAGTAACTTTAAGTAACTCTATTTCGTCAGTTTGATTTTGAATTGAAAACAAATTTTTATGAATTCAGTATTTTTTTTTTATTATTTGGCAAATTTATAGAAAAATTATAGTTTTAGTAATAAGTTTATATTCAATTCGCTGAAGTATATTCGAAAAAAGATTTATATATTAAATTTATAAAAAAAAAGTGAAACCATTAAATATGTTTTTTATATAAAAATTTGCTACTAAATTAAATATTAAAAATAAATAGATTTCATGAAAAAATTTTAATAATTACAGTACATTCACTAACCTATAAATCCACATTTTCTTCAAGTGCAATTTCGAAATGACTCTAATTGACTACGACTGCGATCGTTCACTAGCAAACAATTTACATTTTTCGACACAAGTATGATCGAGTGAACGGAACCCAGTATTTCATTTCTTTTAAGTTTGAACTCAATTTGAATGAAATTTGTTTGAAATCCAGATATGCAAACGAAAACTTTTTTGCAGGTGAACTACCTGTTTTTGGTGTTGGTTTTAGTTTCTAAATATTAGAAAATTTGGTTTTGGTTTGATTTTACCAGACAACTTCATTAGACTTTTTTCAAGACTAGTTTAAAGACTGCACAATTTTTTGATTTTGGATTTGGTTCAGATTCAAAACAAATATGTCTTTTTCTTAGTTGTTGTTCCAATGTAGATTTGCTTGGCAAATTTTTTCAGCTGTTTTATTTCTTGGCTTCGATTCAATTATGTCGTAGACAATGACTTAAATACTAATAGACTGAGATTCGATAGAAGAAAAAACCAAGTGAATTAAAAGTTCTCAAATATCAAAACTCCAAGTTAAATTTAATTTCCTTTAACAGTTTACCAGAAAAATTTTATAAAATTTTGTAATTCTTTAATTTTTATGAAAAATTTTTTTAATTTTGATCAATGTAAATTAGTCCATATGGTAACTTTAAATGAAAATTAGAAAGAACTTCGACTGATACGACATCTGAGAAACAATTATAATATTTTGAACTAATCAACAAAAAAAATAGTAAAACTTTCGGTTTTTACTGTTCAAATTTCATTTATATTATTATTTTATGTACGAAATAGCATAAAATAATTTTGTATTGTATTTTATATTCTTTAGAGCTGAATGGAAGTACTATTTGCTATTTTTAATAGTTATGGTAAAAGAAAAATAGTTTGCGTGCCCTGAGGAACACATTTAGCCATGAGTGAATAAGCGAATCCAGTCCAGTAGTATTTAAGTCATTGGTTGAACCGAACCATGAATCAAGAGAAAAACATCGGTTAATGGTCTGGTTCTACTATGAATTTTAAGCTGGTTTTGGTTTTGGTTCGGTTCAAACGAACTGGTTTACAACTGTGTTGAAATTTCGAGGTATTTTGACTCTCTTTGGTAAGTATGTTATTAAAAAAAAAAAAAAAACTAGAATAAAATCAAATTAAATGAATTTTATGCGCTAATAATATTCATCGCTCAATTGGGCAACCAAAGATTAATATAGTATGAATCAGTAGTTTGATATGAAATACGAATTAAATGCCTGTTTTCTATATATGTTGGATTCTAGAAAAAAACAAAGAAATATTAGAAATACCTTCACATTATGGTAACAAGAAGCACAAGCAAATATAATATAAAAATTTACCTTTTCCAATGTATCTTCGCTTATGTCTGTGTTCCCAACGATAAATTTTATTGGTTTTTGAGGCATAATTTTTAATGTTTCTATAACGTCGATTATTAAATCTTCTGAAAACTTTGTACACGATGATATATCAATGCATTTAATGCTTTTATTTTTTATTAGATTTAAAATGCCATATTTTGTTATTTTATTACAGCCAGCGCAATGAATATGGGTTAATAAGCTCATTTTATTTGCGATATTTTCTAGAAAGTCATTATCAATATCCAAAATCCTGGATACACCTAAATATTGTAAATTTTGCATTTCATATAATTGGTTTTTATGATATTCGTTAATTTTTCCACCAATTATATTCAAACTTTCTAATGTTAAGCATTTATTTGTTTTTAAATCTGTAAAAAATTCATCTGATAAATACCCTCCTCCTGATATAATGACCTCCAATCGCTTCAAATTTTTTAATTCAGTTATTCTTTCTATGTTTCGAATTGTATCACAACTAATTTTCAAACTTAAATCTTCCAAATTTTTTTGATAATCCATCAATGCATTTAAAGCCTTATTAGAACATTTTCCCATCTTCAATTTTTTCAATTTTACACATGATTTTATTATCGAAATAACATAAGGCGTTTCCAATTTTAAGCACATATCTATATCCAATTCTATTAAATTTTTCATTTTCGAAAGATGTTCTCCAGAAATATTGTAATTCCTTGATAAATCTAATTTTTCAATATTCTCGCAATTTGCAATTAATGAACATATTTCATCTGTAATGCCACAATATGATAATTTTATTGTTTTTAAATTTTTCATCTTTTGAAAAATTAGTTGATATGTATTGAATTCTATGTTATCTAAATTAAGTTCCAATCTTTCCAAGTCTACATCCATTTCCAATAAAAACTTAAATACAGGATAAAAATGGACAAATACATTGGGTGAGCAGAATGACCAATGCGTAGAAATATTATATTGGAAAGATTTTAAGTCTTTTTCACATTTTCTTATTAATTCCTGCGATTCCATGACTGTCATATTTCGTAAATCTTTGTAGTTAATACATTTATTTGACTTGAAAT
Organism: Xylophagus ater; assembly: GCA_963422695.1. Taxonomy (NCBI): domain Eukaryota; kingdom Metazoa; phylum Arthropoda; class Insecta; order Diptera; family Xylophagidae; genus Xylophagus; species Xylophagus ater. The sequence continues at coordinate 14,401,068 of OY730486.1, forward strand.
TCACTTTAAAAATATGATCAAATCTTTCACATAATTGTGACAATTTGTATTGCACATTCAAGGTGAGAAATGAAAATATATGCAATAAACAATCATCGTTTAAAGTTAATAACGATGGATTTACATCGTCTAAAAGAATATTGGCTTTTCATTTAAAACGAAAAGAAAATGAAGAATATATAAAAGTAAATTAAATAAATATTATTAAATATTTACCTGCACTCATTTTTTTACAATTCACAAAATTAACGGTTTCTCAATAATTCTAATTAAAACTGTGTTTTGAGGTTTCCTTTATTAACCACTGAACTTAAAATTTCTAAATACATACATGAATTTGATAATATTGAATAAATATTTTACGGTTGGTATCACTGTGTATTTCGTTTATTTATTCTCGAATTTTTTTGGGGAGTAAAATTTTGTTTTCCAAAAAAAATGGACACCTTCAAACAATTAGAATTGCAAAGAGATATTAAAAATTCCACGGAAGAAATGCGAAATACAATTAATGATCTTTACAAATGGGAGCGCGAAGTAAAAGAAATGGAGAAGGAACGAACAAAAAGCTGCGAAAGTGAGGTTAGTTTAGTTGTATGACTGCTCATTGTATTTTTGTGCGGATCACAGAACAATAAGTTAAATGGTATTCTATTTTTTGCTATATCAACTTTTGTTTATTCGCAGAAGTATCCCCCAATTCGAAGTCATATAAATAAACAAGATAATAATAATAATAGCAAAACAACAAAGGAAGAAACAGGTAAAGCAAGTAATTTTTTTAAAACGCATTTTAGAATTTGTTTTACTTAAGGCTTTGAGAATATTCTGATTAGAATATAAAAACCTTATATTTTGTATCTTTTAAACTATTCAAATTCTAAAAAACTTTTATATTTATATTTTAGTTGTGAATAAAATGGTTAACGAAAAACTTGAAAAATCTGATTCCACAATTGTAAGCAAACAAGATTTAGCGAATTCTCATAAAGATAAAGGTAATGATCATGTAAAACGTGGAGAATATGAGAAAGCTGTAAATTTTTATACCGAAGCGATTACTTGTTTTGCTAAAGACCCAATATTTTACACAAATCGAGCACTTTGTTATTTAAAACTTAAAAGGTAAATTATTCAATTTTAATAAGTAAAAAATTTATTGTTTTTTTTTTCTTAAAAAAGCTATAATGAATGCATTGAAGATTGTACGAAGGCAATTTCGTTAAATTCAAAATCTCTTAAAGCATATTATCGACGAATGCAAGCTAAAGAATGTCTCGGACTACATAAAGAAGCCTTAATGGATTGTAAGAAAGTTCTTGAAATTGATCCAAAAAATCCGGATGCAAATAAATCGATTCAAAGATTAAATAATATTTTGAATATAGCAGGTACTTTACACGCCATCTCCACACGACATAAATTCAGTCAGATGTTATGTTAGTAAATTTCAATTGGGGAAAGTTGGTGGGTCTATTTTGCCATAACATTTCATCTCCATAGGATAGAATAGCAGACATAATACCTGCTCGAAATTTATGTGGTTTGGAGATAGCTGGCTACTTATATTACATTATGAACAATTAAATTCAATTGTCTTTTGCTAATAACAGATCCAAACAAATTCATTAGTAATATAATTCCTAACGAACCGACTTGGACAAAAATTGAAGGAGATACAAAAAATATTATACCAATTTCAAAACCACCACATCTACGATCAAAGGTAAATAATATTAAAATTGAATGGGCGGAGAAAACTGAAATTATACAAATTATATTTTACAGAAAACAATAAAACGAGTTAAAATTGATGAATTTATTGGTAAAGCTAGTCAAAAAGAATATAAGAATAATGAAAATTCAAATATTGCATCAAATATCAATATATCAGATGAAATTATCGAGAAAATGTTTAATAGTGATGTTGGTGGTTATGTAGAAATAAAAAAAGATCAAAAAAAAATATCTGCACCAGAAATTAAAACTGAGAAAAGAGTAAAATTAACTTCACCAGAAAGTAATGAGAAGATTTTAGATTCTGTAAAATCTGAAACGGAAGTTAAGCCAATTTTGCCACAAATAACAATAAGAAAAGTAAAATAAAGTAAAACGTAATATTTTTATGCCCTATGGTAGGTACTACTATCATCGAAGAAAGGTTTCAAGTGTATAGTTATGTAGAGAATCAAAAGTTATATCAATTTCTGCATGTCCGCCCGTCCGGATACAAAATAATTCAAAAACGCGTTCAATGTGAGTTGGTTCTGCGTTAACTTGGTTTGGTATTGCATTTCAGCAAAGTCGGTTTAATGTGAGCAAATTTATAAAGAAAAGAAACCAATGTGACCACAAAGTTTTGTGTTTTTGTCTATGATTTTTCGGATTTAATTTGGAAATTTATGTACCAATTTTGTTTAAATTTTTTACATGGGTTGACTACATAAATAGACGATTCTATGTTAAATTTAAGTGAAATCGGTCTAAGAATAGTGGAGAAAGAAATAGTCGTATGGGAAAATAAGCGTGTTCATAAAGTTTTTCTGATGTATTTTAAAAACAAATATTTCAATAAAATTTACAAAGGATATTTATGCTATTAGGACCTTACTCTACCTGTGAATTTAAATAAATTTAAAAAAGACGAGACAAAGTTATGGAGAAAAAATTTCGAAATATTAGTAGTTTTGGTGCTTCTTTCTCCGAATTAATTCATTGAATTATAGATTTGTTAACTACGAGTACCACTGGCTACCATAAGACATAAAAACATCGGCTATTGGCCGATTTTACGTTACTATAAATTTTTTTTTTTCGAATAAAAATAAATTATTTTGAATTTCAGATAGAAAAAGTTCCACCAGCTCCAAAATCGACAGGACAATTTTATGCAACTTGGAAAGATTTATCAAACGAACAAAAATATGAATATTTCAAGGTATATTATTTTTTTCTTATATTTTTTTAAATAATAAATTGAATACAATTTTTTTTTTTTAAAGAGCATTGAAATTACAAATATTAATAAAATATTGGGAACTTCTATAGGAAGTGAAATATTATCTGATATTTTGAATGTTTTAAGCACCAATTTTATCACAGATAATAATTTAAATCTTACCAAAATTCTATTAGAAATTAGTAAACACAAGGAAATGGCAATTTTGTCATTCTTCCTTTCATCCGCCGATCTTGAAGGTGATATTCTTTTATATTTTTAAAATTTTTTTATATTTAACACAATTTTATTTTCAGCATTTCGAAAAATTTTTTCTCATGTAAAAAATAGTGAAGAAGATGTTGCTATTATTAAAAAGAATTTCGGTATCAGTGATTAAATTTGAAAATTATAGAATAATGAATTTTTATGTTTTCCGGCTAAAAAAAAAACTCTTTTGGTGTGGCATTGTTTTTTTTTTTCTTTCTAAATCAAGTATTATTGATTTACCGAAGATGTTATAATCGATGTGAACTTGAAATATTTAAAAAAAAAAAACTGTTTTGGTTTTAAATAAATAAAAAAAAAATGAATAAATTTCAAATTATGTATAAAACTTTTTTTTTTTTATTCATTTATTCCTTGCCGTTTTTGTTTAAAACGACTTATACGCTTTTTAGGTGTATGACTATCAATGAATTTTTCTTCTGGTAATGGTTCCGGTTCAATTAATTCATTATTTTTATTTTCAATCACATCACCAACAACCTGGAAAATTAAATAAAGAAAAATATAAAATAAAAATTTTCAAAATAGCAAATCCTACCATTTCATAAGTGCTTAATGTTGGAATTTTTTCAGTTTTATTTTTCGGCCGTTTCTTTACTTCATCTTTTGTATGAACTTCCATTTTTATAGCATCTTTATTTTTTAATATCGATTTCATATTTGTAATATCATTAAAATCTTTCGATTCATTTTTAGAAATTCTTGAAAACTGAAAATACAAAAGAAAAAAGAAAATTTAATTTTTGTAAAATCTCACAAGTTTATATCCTATGGTACGGATACTACCAAAGGGGTATATTAGTTTTGTCACTACAATTGGAACGCATAGAAAGGTTTCAAGCTTATAGTTGTGTAGAGAATCAAAAGCTATATTTATGCATGTCCATCCGTTCGTCCTCATACAATATAACTCGAAAAAAACGCTTTATCCGATTTTGATTACAATGTGATTGTTGGTTCTTCCTTAACTTGATAGTGCCTTTTAACCATAGAGATACATTAACTACAAAATAATGCAGGGGAGAAATGATAACTATTTTATATTCTCGCTAGCTTGCTCTAAAAGATTTCAGCCGAAGTTTTCTAAGTGCCGGAGATAACAACTAACCGCGCTCAACCAATGCGATATAATAATTTAACTTGATTTTCTCTTAGAATTTAAAATTTGGAATGTTTTTATATTCGCCTGTCGACCAACGTGAGACAGAAAGCTATATCTATACAAATACATCTCTATGATTTTAGCACATCGGCCAAGGATAAGCGATATTATAAAGCAAATACCAGGATGACCAGAAAGTTTTATTGTTTTCTTTTTTTTAAAGAGTTTTAATTGTGTTTAAACGTGTTTAAATTGTTTACGTGCATAAATAGACGACACTATGTTAAGTAATATCGATCCAATGTTAGTGTTCGATGTTTTTTAAAAACTAATATACAAAAGATATTTATACTATTAGGCCTCTGGATATCTGTGAATTTGAGCCAATTTGAAGAAGGGGAAATTAAATGATGTAGAAAAAATCTTAAAATATTATTAGTTTTAGTTATTTCAGAGTTAATTCATTGAACTATAGATTTGTTAACTACGAGTCTCGTTTCTATTATAAGCCAATTTTAGTTTTTTTTTAAACTTACTTCTAATCTTGGATCAATATATGCTGGATTTTCAATATTAACATCGATTTTTTTATCATTTTGATCATTCACAGTCGTTACTTGTACTTCTATGGGAAAATATGATTTAAAAACTTTATATATATCTGCCGGGCTACCAATAATATCTTTATCTAAATCATTTTCATTTTCAGTATCATAACCTGGATATGTAAATTCTTTATTTGAATGATCGAAAGTAATTTGTAATGTTTCATATTCATTTGATTCTTCTTCACTAAGTATTTTACCAACAATATCAAAATCTTGTTGACTTTGATTTTCAGTAATAAATTCTAAATTTCTCTCAACCTTTTCTAATATTAACATTTTCTTATCGACAATATTATCTATTTGTTCATTTATTTCATTTAATTCTGTATTATCATTCAATTTAATAATATCACGTTTTAAAATATCTTTTTGAGATTTATTAACTTTATTTGGTGCTTGTTTTATATCAATTATTTGAATTTCATCTTGTAAAGCAAAGGTAATTTGTTTTTTCTTTTTATCAGAAGATTGAATTATTGGTAATGATTTTGGCACATCATATTTTTCACTATTTTCATCATTATTTAATTCATCTTTTAACATTTCAATATAATCTATTAAATATTCTCGAATATCAATTTTATCCATTTTTATATTTAAATCATTTAAATCTTGTAATTTCATAGATTTCATTTCTTTCTCAACATTTTTAATTTTTTGTCTTAAATATTTTATTTGTTTATCTAACGGCAAATGAGAAGATTCATTAATGAATTGTGTAACTTCTTCGGGCATATCATTATTTATTGAATCATCAGAGCTATCTGATTCTTCAGAATTATAATTGAAATCTACAAGATTTGGAATAGAATTATTATTTGTTAAAGGGATATTAGTAGATAGTTGTTCATAATTATCTCGTTTAACTATTGAATTTTTTACAACTTCAGAAATTCTTTCAATATCATTACTTTCATTTGTAATATTTTCTAAATGCGATGTGCGTTTTTTCTCTGGCAATTTAATATCACCGGATAATAATTTTTCTAGCATTTCATTATCTTGAACATCAATTGTTTCGAGTTCTTCATCTAATTCTTCCATCAATTCTAAATCATCGAGTAAATTCATAATGTTTTCATGTGATTTTTCCAATTCGGAATTTATTTTCTCCTTTGATTGTTGTTGCTTGTATTCTCGAACTTTACGTTTATGTTCTTCTCGCCATAATTTCTCTTGTTCTTCATTGTATTCTTCAATAATTTCTCGTTCATCTGTTCCCGGTAATACTCCATCAAATATTGGTACATCAAGTTTATTCCTAAAATTAAATACGAATAAAATCATTTAAATTAATACAAATATAATTGTTCTTACTGATACATATCACGTTCTTTCTCTAAATTTCCTAAATGTTCTTTGGCCATTTTTATTCTATGTTCAGATATTTCTTTTGCTTGATGTGCTGAACATTTCGAAAACAATCCACGATAATGGCTAACAAATATTTCATTTGTATGATACAATTTTCCCGGTATAAATGCTTTTGTTCCAATCGGTACCATAATATCAACTTCTAATTTTTTCGTAAATGTTTCAATATTTTCAATCGCCCTTTGATGTTCATCCAAGTATTTTGTCCATCTTTCAGTTTCATCTTTGTTACGACTCAGTGCCTTGAAAATTAGCAAGAAATATAATTTTTGATTAAAAATAAGAGATAAGAAAAAAAAAAGAGTGAAATAACCAAAACTCCAATTTGTTTACACGTACTTCTTTTAGTGCTGTTTCCAATTTTTCCATTTTGAATGAACATCGATAGGAAACATAGATCTTCTCGAAATTAAAATGTTTTTATTATTCCTAATTAAATTAGTATTAAATTGTTTTAAAACTAATTATTAAATTTGAAATCACTACAAAAACAGAATGCACATTGCCATTTAAATGACAATCAATTGACTTTTGCCATCTAGCGTTTTGATATGTAAACAAAAAAAAATATTTTTATCTACATAGCTTCACCTAGCGGAAATAATATAGTTGTGTTTCATATTTTTGACATTTTTGTTTTGACATTTTCCTTTCAATATTTTGAGTCGATCGTTCATTGTTATTTACGCTTTTTATTTTCTTTTCAACTACTCATAATATTTTTAAATATTTTTGTTATTAAAAAAAAAAGACAATCGGAAAATGTCTGGTCAATTTCCCGGTGCCGGTAATTTTGGCAATCAAATGGTAAACATGAACATGGTACAGAATCAAATGGTAAATATGAACATGGTGCAAAATCAAATGGGGAATCTAGCTGGTATGATGGGCTATAATCAAGGCGCAACAACACCGTCACCGGTAGCAGGAGCTCCAGGAGGTTATTCTGCTGGACAACCTGGTGGACCAGGGTATCGAGGAAGTCCAGGTTATCAGGGTCAAGCAGCAGGAGGTTATCAGGGTCAGGGGGCAGGAAGTTATCAGGGTCAAACGCCGACAACACCGACACCCGGCAGCAATACGATGATGAATCAACCGACAATGCAACAACAACAACAGCCGACAGGAATACTAACAAGCGCCCCACAATTACCTCAAAAGGAAATCAATACAGTCAGTTTAACACGTCTTGGACAAGAAACCGTTCAAGATATTACATCTCGATTTCAAGAGATATTCTCTGCATTAAAAACAATTCAACCAACGACCGGAAATCGTGATAGTAGCACTGAGAAGAAAGTCCAAGAGTATTTTAGAACAATTCGTTTATTATTTAAGCGAGTACGAATCATTTACGAGAAAAGCAATGACGGATGTTCACAAGGTATTTTCAATGAATTATATTTTAAATATTAGCTTTATCATCATTAGCCTTGAATTTGTTTCAGGAATGGAATATACTCATGTCGAAAGTTTGATTCCATATAAAGATGAACCGGATCATCGGGCCGAATCGACTCAATGTGAAGAATATAAAAAGGCATTACAAGAAAATCGCGAACTAATTGAAACTGTAATGCTTAAAAATAAACAGCTTAGAGAAATAATTGATCGAACAAGAATCATCATTTGGGAAATTAACACAATGTTAAGTATGCGACGATCATAATTTAGCAATTGTTTATTTTTGAATAACCAACAACTATGTAATTGTTTATACCTAAGTAATAAAAATATTTGAAATATATTTTATGGTTTTTTTTTTTTCAATTTTCTATTAATTTTTTAATAGAACAATTTAAAAACCTTCCCAGAATCTATTTGATATCAATTTTTCTCGTTCTTTGATTCGGAAAATAGAAAACTGAGTGTGTGCAGAAAAATACTTTAAACAAAATATGTACGACAAGGCTGTCCAACCCACGGCCAGCGGGCCACATGCGGCCAAAGGCAAGTATCAATGCGGCCCGAAAATATTCAAAGTTACTGAAGAATGTTCTGTTTCTGAGGAATGATTTGTGTGTTGTGAGCGCTCTCGTGATAAACCTGCCAAGTGACAAACAACAGAAACAGGACCAGAACAGAAAGCTCTTTCGTTATGTAGTAAATTCTCTTTCTGTTTGCGCTGCTCGCTCAGCTACACTGTTCTGTTGTTTGTCACCTGGTGTCTTAAGTGAAGAATGACACATACTAAGTGTAAAATTAATAACAACATGTTGGATGAACAGCTTGAGAATTGTCTGAGAATTGCAACCACGTCAATCGAACCAGATATCGACGGGTTAGTTTCTCAACTTCAATGCCAAGTATCACATTCATTTTATAATATGGATTTATACATAGTAATATACTTGTGGTCCAAAACACTGTGTTTTCTTCCAATGTGGCCCAGGGAAACAAAAAAGTTGGACACCCTTGATGTACGAGAACCGCTTTTTCCTTGGTATCCCTATTCTAAGGACATCATCAATAATACCTTAGAATCCATGAAATTTTTCGTCCTCCACCCAAGAAGTTGAAACGTGTAATACGATTGATACCATATCGAATCTAAAAATGGGTTGCCATTGCTGTACTTTTTAATTTCAATGATTTAATCATTTCTTTTTGTTCTTTAAATAATTTTTAAAATTGATATTTTTTTTTTTTATATTATGGCTAAGATTTTTTTCTTTATTTTCCATGAAATAAATTTCAATGTTTTTCTTTTTTTAACAATAATAAATTTTGATATTTTATATTATTTTTTTTCTTTTAATACAATTATATTTTTTTCACTTTGTTTTTTTTTTTTGTTTAATAATTAGAATTTGCTTTTAAAGAAATATCTGAAAATTATAAAAAGAAAAAAAATTCTTAAATTGATTTTACTTTAATATAAAATCAAAATAATCTTTATTATACTTTTTCTTGACTACAATAAATGACAAAATGAATCAAAAAATACATAATTAAATAAATTTAAAAACAAATTTGAAAACAAATAAAAAAACAATTTTTTTTTATTAAACATGACAAAATGGCGAAATAAAATAAAACTAGCTTTGTTTATAAGAGTTTATACTTTGGCAGAAAAAATCATTTTTCGTTTTTTTTTCTTTATGCTTAAAAAAAAAAATAAAAATTATAAAAATATATTTAAAAACACCTGAGATGAAATATTTGCTATTTTTTTCTTTCTTTTAGAATCATGACTTTTATTTTTCTTTCAATAAATTTACAAGAAATTTTCCTTGCAAATTTCTTGGCTTTTTTTTTCTATATTCTTTTAAACACAAATTATCATGATTTTCCTGTTTTACATTTTTTAAATCAACAATTATTTATTTTACTACAAAAATTCATAAAATTTCAAAAATAAATATTTTTTTTTTTAGTCTAAATAATTTTCATTTTTCTTTTTTGTTCTTTTTTTTTATTTAGCAATATTCTATTCAACTTTCTTTTTCAAAGGTTTCTCTTTTTCAAACATATATGCTTGCTGTTTTCTAAATTCTATAAAGTGAACTCAGATTAATTAATATAATTTTAACAAAATGTTTACACAATAGCAGCATGACCGGCACATTCTTCCTCAACTGTAATGTACATACCCTCTTCCTCGTAAGCTGAATCATGTTTTGCCAAGATTCTTAATAATGGACGTAATCTTAACCACCATTGTTGTTTCGGTATACGTTGCCTAAAAGAGAAAGTAAAATACAATTAGTGAAATAAATTAGAAATTGACATTAAAAAAAAAAAACTTACTCAAAGTTTGATTCACCGATTAATTCAGTCAGTGGCGAGAAACGATATTGGCGACGAACAATACCAAGTAAACAAGCTGTATCAGGACTATCACAATTGATAACTCCATCCTTAGTGTTCTTTTTGATTTGCTCAACCATCCAATCAACACATTTTGCTGCCATTTTCGTACCCATATTACGATCAAATGGTGTTGGTGAACCACCTTGTTGCATATGACCTAAAAATTTTATTTTTTTTAAAATTTTGATTTAATTCTCTTCAAATCTATTTTTAAAAAATTTTTAATTACCCAAAACATTCATACGGCTCGAGAATAAACCTTTACCCTCTTCCGAATATAAACGATGTATAAAATCAGTATTATAATTCTCTGAAGCTTTTTCATTACGTAAAATTAAACCACGTTGAACACCTTCAGCCATTTTTGATGCCATATGATAAACATCTTGTTGTAAATCTTTAATAGAGAATTTCTCTTCATAAATATATGCAGCATCAGCACCACCAGCTAAACCAGCCAATGTTGCTAAATAACCACAATAACCACCCATTGTTTCAATAACAAATACTCGACGTTTTGTTCCTTGAGCAGATTGTCGAATACGATCACAAATTTCTGTAATCTCATTAAGACCAGTATCGCAACCAATTGAGAACTCTGTACCGGGTACATTATTTGAAATTGTCGATGGTATAACAACTAATGGTATACAAAATTCTGGGAAATTTGGTCGTTGATCAGATATTTGACCACAGGCATGATAAGCCTCAAAGCCACCGATAATTAGTAAGCCTTGTATTTTGAATTCCTTAAGACGTGCTGCAATTTCTTTGAATTTTCCTTCTGGTAAAGTACGTTTCGTACCAAGGAAAGCACCACCTTGTCCAACCCAACCGCTTACATCGGACCTAGAAATATTTTTACAATATTTAATAATGTTTTATTTAATTGTGTTTTTTTTTTAATTTACCATCCCATTTCTTTAATATTGCCAGCAATTAAACCTTCGATACCATCGTGTATACCCAAAACTGTATCACCACGATAAATAGAATTTCGTACAAACGAACGAACAGCCGCATTCATACCACACGCTGGAGCACCAATATGCATAACAGCCAATTTATATCCTTCCTAAATAAATCGACAAAATAGAAATGTGTTTATTAGATACAAAACGAATCGATTTCACTTTCCGAAAACAAAATGAGCCTGCTATTGATTTTGACTCCCAACTTTTCTTTTTCGCAACTAATTCGAAAACTTCTAAATTAATCTTAAATTTGAATATTTAATTCAAAACACTTCTATTCCTTGCAAATACTATATGAAAACTGCATAAAATCTATTCCATCGTATTTGCAAGTTCCAGTGTTCCCACCAAAAGTACTAAAGATCACGACCCAAGGAAAGGCTCTAATTCCAAAAAAAACTCCATTAGGATTGGAATGGCGCTATTTTTGTATAGATTATCAAAAAAAAAAAACTGCAGAGAGTATAAAATCAGTTGTAGGCCTTTCGTACATTCCTCCAGATAGTTTTCGCAAAAAGAATACTATTGTTTAGGTTGGTCTATTCCATCCTAATTTATTATTATTTTAAAAAGAAGGATATTACAAGAGGTGAGTATCGAAACGAGCCTATTCCAAATTAAAAAACTGATTTATATCAAAGAAAGTTTATGAAACTTATAAAGTATTGATATGGATTTTGTAGCTCGCTATATCATGATCTAAAATGGCAGCTTGCTTGCAGGATTTATTAATGAAACGTTTTTTTTTTTCATTATCTCTGTATCATCTAGAACGGATTAGACTCGCTTTGCAATTATGAAAAAAGAAGGCTTGAACTACACAGATTCTTTATTATTTATCGAGCATTTGTTTACTCCCTTTCAATTTTTGCCATTTCAGTTGCTAATTGTATTTTAAAATGGATACAAAGCTAATTATTTGCATACGAAATGCCAACAATTCCAACACTTTAACTATTAAGTTTTAAGGAAAAATATAATTAAAGTAACTAACAAAAACAAAACTTACAATTGGTTTTCCTTGTGCATCGAATGATTCTTTTGGTGGCTTCAAACGAGTCAACATTTTATATGTTGTCAAATTTCTTTCGAAAGAACGTCCACGCAATTTTACAGCTAATTCCCAATTTTTATCAGCCATTGCTTGTGCAACAGCTTTAGTACGTTCAACACATTCCATTAATGGTACTCGAATAGCTTGATTACCATCTAATGAAACAACACATGGAACACTATCTGGTGTTGCTTCCATTAATGCCATAACAGCTTCAGCACCCATACGACAACCCTACACAATAGGAAAAACAGGAAGAAAATATAGAGTTGAAAATATCAAAAATTTAATATTTTTTATTTTAGAAAAAAAAAAAGAAATTTTTAATTACAAGAACACGATCAAATGCGCTTGGATTTCCACCACGTTGGACATGACCAAGAACTGTAATACGTGTATCTTGTTGTAATTTATCGACGACAACTTTTCGAACATCTTCAGCCGTAATTGGATGACCTTCACGATCGATAGCTCCCTCAGCAACAATAATAATATTTAAACGTTGTCCAGCATTACGTTCCTAAATTCATATACAAAATATATTTAAATTAAAATTGAAACATAAAAATTGGGAAGAATAGAAATGAAGGCAATTTATGAACTAGAACGTTGAAAAGTATGGATATCTTATGAAAATGTAAATTTTTGAAAAGCTCTTCAAATCAAAGAATCAAACCGGAATAATTTTGCTCCGGTTACATTTCTTAATTCTATTTTTTCATTCCGAATCAGTTTCAGTTTTTATTTTTTGTTTATCTTCCCGGTTACGGTTCAGTTTAAAAACTGGTTTTAAAAATAAAAATCTTATTAATTATTATTAATCTTTATTACGGAAATCAGTACTGTACTGTAAGAAAATTATCAAATAGAATTATTTATAGAAATTTCACCTGAAACGAAAAACAAACCGAAAATAACCGATAAACCGAATAACCGGTTACGATTCATTCATATTTTATAATTTCGTTCCGGCTTCGGTTTACGGTTCATCAAAAATAGCGTTTATTTTCAGTTCCGTTTCGGTTCCGTCCCGGTTTAATTCATTGATTCTAATTAAATGCCACTAAATTAGCTTTAATAATTATATTGCATGCATGAAATTTTTTTACGATTATTATGAAATTTAATAAAAAAAAAAAATATGTTAAAAAATTTGAAATTAATTTTACCCCAAAATTTAAAATTATTAATTAGTTCTGGAAATTGTTAAAATATTTTATTTTTCTTATTAATATGTTAGAAAAAAAAAGTTTGTTAAAACAATTAAAAGTGGTTTTTGATAAATTAATTAATTACGAAAAAATTTCTTAATGAAATTGTTTTTTTAAAAAAATGCCTCTATTTCTAAAAATTTGTTATTTACTGATGAATTATTTATTTAATTTCGAATAAATAATAATTTAAGGTATATTTGTTGTCGAAGTAAATGAAAAACCCAATGATGATTAGCTAGTTAAGGAAAGAATGATATTCGGATAAAAAACAATTATACAGTTTTGGCATACCGTATTCATTTCGTTCCAATACAAAATCGTTTTAGATTATATTCTCAGGTACGAATACATAACGATTAGTTTGTGGAAAAAGTTAAAAACTTCTATATTGTAATTTTAACATTCGTGAGATCTTCCCGTAGTCAATTCCGTGAAAACTCCACGAACCGTAAAGGAACGTTTATTTATGTTTAGATACATTTTGTCCAAAATAAAGGGAGCATCAATGGCACCATTAAAAATTTGATAACCCCAAAGGCGACATCTGCAATTTTTTGCCCCTTTTCCGGAGAATGTAAACCTAACAATTTTAATCTCCATGACAAGTTCAGTAAAGCGAAATGTAGAAATTTACGTTATATAGATTCCAGCCTATTGACATGAGGTTCATGGTGCGATGACCACACCTGAATGGCATATTTCATTATTGATCTTACAAAAGCGATATAAAGCGTTTTAGTGACATGGGTCAGAAAACTCCTTGAAACATCTCCTTATAAATTCTAAAATGGAATTGCATTTATGAACCAAAGAGTTTATGTGTATCATAAAGTTAAAGTTGCAAATAACTTCCAAGTTAGTAATGTTATTGAACTGTTAGGGGATCCCAATCAACAAAATAATTGCGGAAAGAGTTATCACGATTCCGAGAGAAAGTAATAACCTTACATTTGTATGTATTCAGAGTCAGATTGTTCTTAAGACACCACGTAATCAAAATTTTTGAAATCTTCCTTCATGTGGAGAGAATAAGAAATAAAGAAAGTTTCCTCTGATACAGTTTGTCATTGAATTTAATTATAATTAGTTTAGAATGCTTTCTAATCCTTAACATTGTAATACATTTGTAATAGGTTTACTTTACAATATCGTTATGCCAATACTGCAATTAGGTTTATACAAATTGTCTAAAGTTTTGTCAAAACTATTTATTCTTCTACAAGCGTTTGAAGATTTTCTGTCCTACTAGGCTAATCATCATAATGAGTTCAGATTTATATATTCATAACACGATTTAATAAAGGAAATATAAAAGGAAATTTATTAGCGATGTGAATGAAAAATCATCATAAAATATAAAATATTAAAAAAAAGGAAAAACTAACTTCTAAATTCAACTAAAAGCAAAATTTAATTTGAAATAAAATTATAGAAATAAGAAAATTTAGGTTATTCAATTTATTCCATTAAAAACAAAAAAAAAAAAACATTAATACTTCAGGAATTTCCTTGATTCTCGTCCAAATGATTTATTTAATTTCTAATAAGTTATCCCGGATTTTCTCCGACACGGATTTAGTCAGATAAAATTGTTGTGGGCGAAATTCCTAGTTAAAATAATAAAGTGGCATATCAAATTAATTTCAATGAATTTTCCCCGAATGAAAATCGAAATCAAGCTGGTAAGCAAATAATCTAATTGAATTTTTTATTATTATATAATTTAAAATTATAATACATCCTTATACCTATTTAATTACCTTAATTAATAATAATAATAATAATAATCACAATAAACATATATCAGATAGCGAAAAAAAATGGTTCTGAATTTGCTTGCTAAAATCAAAACACAAACTACTAACACCAGAAATTTATATTTTCTTGGGAAAATTTTGCCAACAAAATGAAATTATAATATTAACAAAAACAATCTCTTATAAGTACAAATAAAACAGGTAATATTTTAAAAGCATATTTATTCACATTACGATCAATCGAATGTACAATCGGATCAGCAAGCTATACAAGCTATATAAAATGAACTGTATAATTTCCACAGATTTAGTGACGATACAAATTAGGTACTCAGATACTATCTAGTATAATATAAAAACCTAAATTCCCGTAGAAATCGAAATATTTAATGCAGATCGTATGTAACGAATAAAGCCACGATTTGCATTACTATAATTTTGCATAAATAATTGCATTTAAATAATATTAACAATTAAACAATCGCTATTAATTTGATATTAATAGTCTATGTAAAAACGATGATCAAGCATTCATGTTAAACCAAAGATATTAATAAGTAAAGATATGTAAAATTCAAAAAAGCTTTTATTTAACATGAATAAATTACATTAAGCCTTATGGTATGAGCTAAAAGTTCTCTCCATAAGAACTAATGTAATTTACTTATGCTAAATAAACTTTCCACATCTTCCCTTTTTTTATATCTTTGGTGGAACCTTTTGCTTAATACTAGTAGGATTTTTGATCGATTCCACGTTTCTACCACTAGTAATGATATGTGAATAATTAGCTGGCAAGTAGCGGATACTAAAAATGTTACTTAGGAAGTGTTAATTAACACTTAAAATGGATTTAATTGATTTTTCTTGAATGTTTAAAAAATTATAGTCAAAATAAAAATACTTCAGTAAATATTGAGCCATCCAGTACAAATGTCATTGTCTAATTTGTTAGTAATTTCTTTTGTCTTTGGCATTAGATATCTTGTAGATATATATGCTTATTGCTGCTATTGGAAACTGGATTCAGAAAAACAATATATATGAAAGCAAAATATTTGAAAACAGCAGTGGGATTATTTAAAACGACGTCGTTTTCATATAGTGCTTGAAAGTGATAAATTTGAGGCGAAAAGTATTAGGGTGTAACTTTCAAATAATATTTAGGCAATTTTCTAAGTAAATAGACATACTTTACTCAAATTGAAATTTTTAAATGACAGAAACAGATTGTTATTGTTCTTTCAAAAGAACCGTTCTTTTTCACGGTCTGTTTTTTCGTAATATATTTTTTTTTTTAATGAATTGCTTTTTGAAAATGAAACATTATATTCAATACGAAAAGAATAAAGTGTCTTTGTGTTTAGTGAAAAGTGAATCAGTTTTGATCACATTTTTCTATCGGAACGGAATAGGTTTTCGTTTTCAAAGCTATAAGAAAACCTTTCTTCACAAACTGATCTTTTAAATCAACATTGTGAATTTCACAGTTTGTAATAAACTAACAAAGTCGCAACCTGTTCTTCTAGGAATAGGATATTTGTATTATGGAACAGTAAACAATGTTCAATGTTCTTTTCGAAAACCTGTGATAAAATGATCAAAGTGATAATCGAATAACAAAATCCCACTGCTGTTTTATTCCTAATTTTTTTTTTTTTGTTTAAACGATATCATTTAATTAACTTAAATAAATAATTAAATTTCCGAATCTCTAATAAAACCATATTCCAAAAAAAAAATCTAAAATAATCTACAAAGATATTACTAAAAATTGAAATTCTACGTTCTTGTAAAAATAAAGAAAATATTAATTTTAAAATGATTTAATAATGAAAAAATTAAATTTAATAAAAAAAAAAAAAACGAAACTAATCCACACACAAAAATCACAAAGCTTTTGGCTAGTTCTGACAACTGAATTTTAGTTGTGAGAACTGAAAACTCAGTTGTGAAGTTTCTACAACTGAAATTTAGTTCTCACAACTGAGTTTACAGTTCTGACAATTGTGTTTTCAGTTCTCACAACGGAATTTTCGTTGTGAGAACTTATTACACCAAAAAAAAGTCAGCTATCACAACGAAAAAGTTCAGTTCACATAACTAGGCAAAGGCTTTGTGATTTTTCTGTGTGTAGAAACGAAATTATTACGAAACAAAATAAAATTAAAAAATTAAAAAAAAAATCGCCTTTATTTAGCATGTTAATTTCTAACTTTTGTAATTAAATTAATATCAGCTAGCAATTTTATTTATTTGCATTTTAAATTTAAAATTAAAAACTAGAAAAAAAATTCGAATAAGACATTTTGAAATTTTTAGCTAATTTCTTTCTTCTTTTTTTCATTTTTTGTGTCTACCTGAAGTAATTTGTCGCATAATACTTCCTGCCAGTTAACAACGGCCGGATCTTCGGGTATGAAAACATAATCAGCTTCACTAGATAGGGCGGCTACTAAGCCTAAATAACTAAAAACAAAAACAAAAAAAAAAAATAACGAATAAAAACAACAAAAAAAAAATACTAAGAAGTTACCAAATATTTTTTGATTAATTTGTACATGATTTTTAAATTTAATTTAACCTTTTCTTTTTATATGAAAGCGAATTTTCATTAATGACATAGCATACCAGTTTTTCAGGTGAGGAGGGATACGAAATCGCCTTAAACGGTGTGCACTACTAACAAAATTAACTAACTTTTTTGATACTGAAACTATTGGATAAGTCAACAAATTAAAATCATTGTTGATGACGACAAAATCAAGGTATCGATCGAATCTAATCAGCTTTTAACGACACGAGAGATTCCGTAAATTCTTAATATATCGAAAACCATCAAACAGACTTGGTAAATTGCAAAAATGTTTGTGTTTCATCATGATAACGCTACATCATGATCCAGCAAAAAACAAAAATGCTAGTGTTTTTTATGCATAGTATACTGTATAGTCCTGACTAGCACTATCAGATTACCATTTGTTTTGGTCTCTGCAGAACTTCTTTAAATCTATGGGCAAAAGAAAGTCTATGACTTATATCGGTTGTTCGTTTAGAAAACCAAGAAGTTCTAATGTCATGGGATAATGTCAAGAAAATGACATAAGATCATTGACTAAAATCAACAATATATTGTTTAATAAAGGTTTTGTTTTTCCATGAAAAATTAGCTTTCCATTTACATAGACAAAAGCTTAACGACTTTGCGGCCCATTTAAAATTTTCAAGTTTAAGTCATGGTTTAGTTTTATATTATACAAATTGTACTACAAAAATTGAGAAGTTTTGATGATCTGGCAGACCTGTTTATATGAATGTGTGGAACGACACAGTTGTTTCAATTGTAATACTGAAATTTCAATTCAACTATCTCTCTTTCACTATTTTTGTAAACTCAAATACCACACCCAATGAAAATTCGCCTTAACGATAAACAATAATAGATTTTGTATTTATTTAAATACAAAATGAAAGATATAATGAATTTCTGAAAGAATTTCAATATTTAAAAATTCGAAGTAATGAGAATTTACATTAAAAACTATTGAAAAAATGAATATTAGATTTTCTTTTCATAAATAGTACTGGTAAGGGAGTCCTAACAATTATATTTCGAATGTTCAGACAATATTTTTCTGTTTTCTGGTAAACTTTATAAAGATTTTATATTAGATTTTCCATTAATCTTTTATAATATTATTTTCAAATCTCCAAAATTCTCTTTAAAACATAATTAAACATTCAATTTAGTAGAAATATTTACTTCAAACGTTATGGCTAAAGATAAAGATTATGGAATAAAGAAGATATTGCATGTCGTATACAAGAAAAATGACTTTCATATCAATATTGTCCTCTTTTACAGTAGTTTAAGTGAGAAACGTTATAGATTTCACATGGATACTACCATAAATCAGGACTAATATTTCTAGTCCACCATTTTATGCCTAATTAAAACTTTCTGTATCTGAAGGCCGTGAAATGATTTAAATCTCTGTTAAAATTTTCAACATGAAAAATGATGTTTTCATCAATTTTGTATGAGATAGGTAATTTTTTTCAGCTTTTTTCACTTTAACTTAATTTTTCAAAACCGTTTAATTTAAAAAATCATTAATTTATAATTTCTTTCGATACTTTATTCTAATATGTATGTTAAAATTTTGAAACTTGTGAGTTCGACCGAATATAAATCTAAATCAGCCTAATGAGTTTGACAAATTTGTGTGGAGTGCCCATAAATAACGAAGATTTTGATATGTCAAATAGAGATGAGGCCAAACATATACAATACTATCATGAATGAAGGGATATAGATTACGCTTTCCCATATTTCAAATTGCTTTTTTCTGCGCACCTACGTCACTCGTGGCTTCGAATTACATTGTTTGTGTGTAAAATCACGATTATTTATTTGAAAGGAAATTCACATGTGATGTCATAAAATGTTTGTAAATAAAAAATCCAAAATGGCCGGCATGTGCAATCTTTATATCCTTTCTTTCATGCAATACTACTGTAAATCAGGACTTATATTTCTGGCTTGCCATTTTATACCAATATATCATGCGATATCTTCTAGATTCTATAATTTTTGCTAAAAATTATCTACATAATTATTGGAATTAGGAATTAGGTTCACAAAAATCATTCAATTAACATGCTGAAATATTTGAATTAACAACTATTTTTCTGAAGTAATTTGTTTTTCTTTTACTATAGAAATAAATATTCGATGATGAAAACATAAAAGAAATGTAACAAAAAAAAAAAAAAAAACGAAGAACATTTAAATACAGATTTAGAATTAAGCAAATTGTAAGATTTAGAAACATTTAAGATAAACTAAACATCAATTTTTTGTGTTGGTTTTGTTTTAGAGAATAATTATCGTACAAGAAAAGAAAACTTCCACCATTTTGTGTAAAGAAAATTGTATAGAATTTTTGTTTGGTAGAAAAAAAAACATATAATAAAATTGCAAAAAAAAAAGATACTACAAATATAATATAAAATAGCGAACAGGAAAATGTAATATAAAGAACTTTTTTATATAAAAAGTTAAGCAGTGCTTCTACTAGCGGACAAAAATTTAATATTTTTAATTAACAAAGATTATTTTTTTTTTTTTTTGGATATTTGAAACAATATTTTTTTTTTCTTTTTTCTACAACCAAAATTTTTAGATTTAATCATTAAATCTTGCCTGACTTAATTGTTGACATATTCTTTGTGGCCAATCAGGTTTTGGAGGTGCTTCTGGTATAAAAATATAATCAGCTTCAGAACAAAGGCCAGCTACAAGGGCCAAATAACTGAAAAATCAAATCCAATCAATTCGAACTATATATGATATGATATGATTTTAAATATTATGGATAAACAATATGAAAACTACAACTGTAGAAACTCTATAAAAACGAAGATGACCTGTAAATTTTTATATAAATAAAATTTCATATTCATTTTCTTATTAGTAGAATACAACCAAAAATATGTTCTAAAAAATCGGTTTTATGCGTTTATGTGATTGCAATAAATCATCAAAATTATCTTTAAAATTTTCAGGAACAGGAAGCTCTTTCTATTTGCTCGAAAAATGTTCTTAATACATAGAAAAACTTCATTTGATATCAACAGAAATAATTGTTAGGTTTTCATTTAATGCAGGTCTGGCCAATACGTGGGTTTTTGCAAGTTATATTGCGGCTCATAGATCGATTTAATAAATAATAATTTGATTCTGAGCAGCACACGAAGAATTTTTTAATGTTTTAATTTACAGGCTTATTCTGAGCCCAGTCATAACATGATGTCACTGTCATAACTATTTTTTAAAGACTAATTCGTATTCTAACGCGCTCATAACTTACAACTGTGCTTTTGGAAGTACCATATTCTAAGAAATGTAAATTTTAATTAACAAATATCGTGGATCAATAACTGATATAAATTTGCATAATCAATTACGAATTGCAACATCAAAAATTGAAATTGACAAAGTTTGAAAACACAAGTTTCACATTAATGTGCTAATTTTTTTATTTTTTTGTTAATTATTTTAATTATGAATAAATCTTGTTTAAAAAATTTGGTTTTATAGACTATTTTTTGCGGCTCATGGAATTCTGTTTTTTTTTTTTTTTAATTTCGATTCATTATTGAGCTTCACTTGGCCAGGCCTGATCTAATGTATGAGTAAGATTCTTCCGATCTGAATTTTGGGAAAATCAAAAAAATTACGAAATATTCTTCAATAAAGCAATATCATCGTTCTTTTCAATTAATAGTATTGACTGTCTTGCTGTATATACCTTTAATTGCTTCCACAGCATCTGTTACCATCTTAATCTGTACACAGAAAGTGGCAGCCCATATTTAGCCTACTTCACGAAATCCATATTTTTAAGCAATAAAAATCAAGTAATTTCTTATTGTATTTTGTTACGTAGAGGATCTTACACAATTTTAATAAAGGCTTAATTGTCCAACGCACCAAAAAAACTCCCAAAATTATAGTTGATCACAGCTTCAAGCCGCAGAGAGGAAGCACAAAAGTATTTTAATATAAAAATTAAATAAATTATGCAAATTATGCACCATTTTTGGGTGAAATAAATGTTAAAAAATGCACTTTGGATGAAAAATATGCTCTAACAAGTGTTGGATGTTAAAATGTATAATTTTTCCTTAAACAAATTAATGTCTTGCTCGTTTTTGGATTAAAATGATGACAAAAATAAAGTAAAAAAAACATGCAAATACATATTTTCGGTTGCCCTACTTATTACTAAATCCCGATTCAATCATTTTCCTTTACTCACCCAGTTTTATAATATCCAAAAGATTATTTTTTTTATATATTCTTTAAGGGATAATATATATTTGATTGATTTTTCTTTTCTGCTTATTTACATAAAATGTAATGAATTTTCTTGGAAATGGGTAAATATTAAAACATAAAAATATAAATATTTCCCGAATATTTCTATGAAATGTATAAAAAATAAAATGACGAACAAAGATTTATGAAAATAATTTTCGTTTTTCTTGCCTGTGTTAATTTATTACATATCTTTTCAGGCCAATCAATTGGTGGTGGTGATTCTGGACAAAAAACGTAGTCAGCTTCTGATATAATACCAGTAACAACGGATAAATAACTAATTATAAACATTTTGTATCATTCAATCATTGATTTCGGTTTATGTTTTATATATATTTATTAAAATGAATCCCCATTTTAAAAAGCAATCATTTTTTTTTTTTTGTTATTTTTCGAATATCATATAAATTAAACTTACCCACAATGTCGACCCATTACTTCCATAATGAATGTTCTTTGATGAGAATAAGCAGTACTAACAATTGCATCAATTGCTTCAATGATACGATGTAAAGCAGAATCGGTACCAATTGTCATATCAGTTCCACAAAAATCATTATCAATAGAACCAACCTAAAAAATTTGTTAATAAATATTTAATATATTATTTATTTGTTTCTATTTTTATGACCTATGGTAGATAGTACCAGAGGTTATATTAGTTTTGTAACTACATTTGTAACACATCGAAAGAATTATCGTAGAAAGATTTTGAGGGTATGGTTGTGTAAAGAATCAAAATTTATAACGATTTCTGCATATCCATATACAAGATAACTCAAAAACACGTTATCCGATTTTGATGAAATTATAAATGTGAGTTGGTTCTTCCTTAACATGGTTTGGTATTGTATTTCAGCAAAATCGACCAATGGGGAGCAAAGTTATAAAGAAAAAACCATGGTGACCAGAAAGTTTTATCATTTTTTTGTTTGTGGTTTTTTGGATTTAATTTAAAAATTTGTGATGCAATTTTGTTTAAATTATTTTCATGAGTATAAATAGATGGTACTATGTTAGATTTCAATAAAATCGGTCCAAGGATAGTGGAGAAAGAAATAGTCGTAGGGGAAAATAAACCTGTTCATAAAGTTTTTCCTATGTATTTTAAAAACGAATAAACCGATTTCAATAAAATTTGCAAAAGATATTTATACTATTAGGCCCCAGCCTACATATGAATTAGAGTGAATTTGAAAAAGACGAAACCTTAGTAGTTTTGGTGCTTCTTTCACAGAGTTAATTCATTGAACTAAAGATTTGTTAACTACGAGTTCCATTTCTACCATAGGGCATCATAGGGCTATATCAGACGATTATGCGTTACTACTTGGTTTATTAAAATTTAAAATTATATTTACCATTCCAATAATATGAAGTACACCGAATTTTTTTCGTTGTTCTGGTGTAATTTTTTCAGTTTTCAATAATTCATCTAATAGACTGCTCCATTCTATGCGGAATAAATTTGCACCAGTTAATGAACCATCACCACCAATTACAACTAAATTCGTGATCCCCTTTTGTATTAAATTGAATGCTGCTTTAAGACGTCCTTCTCGTACACGAAAATCTTGACAACGTGCTGATCCAATAACAGTACCACCACGATGAATAATACTTGATACAGATGCCCAATTAGCTTCGACAATATTTTCAGCACCATCTACCATTCCTTGGTATCCTTCACGAATGAAATATACCTGAAAAGATTTTGTTTTTTTTATTCAGTTGTTAATTTTATCAAGAAGAAGTTAAAACATTTTTTTTTTTTGGAAGACTTGTACATCTCAAATGACCTTTCTTTGTTTTTATCAAAGTTACAATGGATTATTCGATATTAGATAGTCACATGTATTCAATCAATGACCAGTATTTGTGGTTTTGTACGTCATCATATTAAATTAGCCCGTTTTTTGTTTTCTTTAGTAACTAAAATATGATATGAATAAAAAAAAAGTTTTATTTTGGTAACTGAATAGTATTTAATCATTATTAGAAACTTTATTTAATGCGTTTTACTATTTTATTTCTCAACTTAAGGTTAAATATATTAATATTCGATATTTATGATTTTTTCAAATTTGGACTTGGACTTGAACAAAATTTCAATTCGTCATTGATTTAATTTGGCTTGATTAAATGAAGACACAATCTTAAAAAAGTAACGTTTTTAATGGGAAATATGAAGAAGGCATTTTGAACTTCTATACAAAGTGTATAAGTAACTTTTTACCAATCATTTTTATCCAATGTCTGTCTGTTTTCTATACGTATATGCCCGTTTGTGGTAGCCAAGATTGCGGCCGTATTTTTCAAGCGATTTGAACGAAGATTGATAAAAACAGTTTTTTCCACATGAAAACCATTCTATCAAAAGTTGAGTTCGATCCGACTAAAATTTCGGGTAGCTGCCGAACGAAAGCTCAGTTTTTTGTCATTTTAAATTACAGGATATTGCAACGTTACTTATTTACCGATATCAATGAAATTTGGTACAGGAGGATGTTTTTTCAATGAAATAATAATTTTATCCGAAAATCAATTGAATCCGAACAAAGTTTCGGGTAGCTGCCGAACAAAATTCGAATTTTTTTTTATGAAATGAAACAATTTCCGAAGTTTCCTTCCATATTATCTTCATACATTTTAGTTCGGATAACTGACAAACGTGTTACTCGATTTTAGTGCAATTTGTCGAGTTCGTTGGCTGTACGTAGGATAAGATATCCGTTGTTTCTCGCCAAGATCTAAGGAAGGATACAAGTCCTGCAGAACGAAATCTTTTGGGCAGAAGTAAATTTTCAAGGAATATTTATGAAATCTAGCTTCAAGATTCAAATGATAAGGAACCATTACCCAACAAGATAAAAAGGAAAATAAGGGTAAAATAGGACATCAAGTTAAAAGCTTGGTTTCGAGATAATTTTCAAAAAAAATTGTATTAAGGTTAACTTGACCGAATGAAACATTGTTTTGAAGCAATTATCAGAAAACCCATGATATTAAGTAAAAAATTAAGCAATATTATATAAAAGGACGAAAAGGCAAAAATGACTGGCCCTGAATTTCAACATTTTATAGTTGATTTTTTTGAAAAATAAAATTATTTAGATATATGTATAGAAGTTTCAGTAGTGGTTTTGCACTATAGCTTTTTATTAAAATTGTTTTGAATTAAAATGAAAGTAATTAATTGAAAATATATGAAAAGCTATTTAATTGTTTAATTTAAATAAACATTTTCAAGTATTTATTAAAAAAAATGAAATTCCAACTCATTTTTAAGCGAATTAAATTTCATATTTATTTAAAGTTCTTTTTTCATTTGTGTAGAAATTCGTTTTTTGTATTTTTTGAAGGATCGAATTCCATTACTTAGGTCAGAGCTGGGTAAACCTTCACGGGAGTCAATTTAAAAAGAACCGCAAAATTTTGTACTCAAGTAAAACGGCCATACTGTAGTCGAAGAGACAATTCCACAAAATTCAAATTGTGCGTTTCTTTTGGAGCATTCTTTATCTAGTTAATTATTAAGATCACCATCGAATGAGGTATGAATCATACTTGTAGGACGCAGAATACCTGAGATATACGTATACCTTCATACTATATATACCTTTTTGTATTTCCTGTCTTAAAAAGGAATATTTTTGAAAACATCGAATGGCATTTAATTAGTTATTAAATTGGTCGTATCTATAGGACGTAGAATACCCAAGTATAGACATACTTCAAGTTACGCAAATTAAATCTTTCGCTTTTATTAGGACACCCTATAGTATTATTAAACAAAATTTAAAATATAATTATGAGTATTCAAAGTTTATTAAATCTTAATGCAAAATTAGTGTAATCTGAGCTCACTAAAAACTTCGAGCTCAGCTGATGCTACCACTTATCGAAATCCGATGATTTATATTTTCATATTACAGAAGATTCGTGAAGTAAAGTTCTTACAAATGAACTTAAAATTCGACCAACAAATTTTTATAAAATTCTCTCTGGGGCATAATCAGAATAAGTTGGCTTTTAATTTAGCATTGGATTGTAATTCAATTATCCCATTTGAAGATGAGTTACAGTACTAGGACCAATATTGAAAGGAGACGTAAATATTTGAAAATATTTGTCGTATCATATTAGTTCGTCGAACTTAAAGACTTAAATCCCGGATATTTTTTATACATTTTTTAATTAAAAAATTCTTTGTGAATAAATAGAAAAAAGCCGCAAGATTCCCAGGTCTGATTGAGGTTATTATTAAAATGAAGAAAAAAAAACCGGTGTACAAATGTATGTATTATAAATCTTGTTGTATGAAAGTATGTGTTTGGAATGCAGTTATCCTACGTGCAATTTATCATGAAACGGTATAAATCCAATTAGAAAGTCTTTCAAACCATTGTTTCACCATTATTTATAAAAATTTATCATTTTAGAAATTCTTGCATATTGAATAAGAAAAAGTATACCTTGCATCCTAAATAGATTCCCATACGTACAACAGCCCGGACAGCTGCATTCATTCCCTGAGAATCTCCGCCACTAGTGAAGACCGCAAGACCCTTTCCTTTGTGGGAACCACGTTCAATGAACTTGTGTTGCACTTCTGCCATCCTGTATATTGCAAAAAAAAAGAATATATATTTAAATTTATAGATTGTATTTTTTTAGAAAAGATTTTCTTTTTCTTTTTAATTTCACTTCACACAATAATAAACATTTTTTTTGCTTTCAAAATATTGAAAACACTTTCGATTATAAAACATTCAATGGAATTTTCAAGGAATATTTTCACTTAAAACTAAATGAAATTTGAACTCACTTGTTTGAAAAAAAACTTATTCAGAAAATAAATTTTCAATTGAATTTTTAGAAGATGATAATTATTTGCTGCTTTTAGCAAAAAAACGAAATATTTTATGCCGAGCTTTTCTTAAGCCAAGGTGACACAAGATGACATTCCAAGGTGACCTTTTTGACAGTTTAATGGTTGAAACTAATCAATACTACCAACTGTAAAATATTTATTCAAACATTTCAAAATTTTAAGTTCAGTGGTTAATAAAAAGAACCTTTTAACTAGAATTATTGAGAAACTGTCAATTTTGCGTATGGTAAATAATAATCTAAAAATATGAGTACAGGTAAATATTTAATAATATTTATTCAATTTACTTTTTTATATTCTTTATCTTCTTTTCGTTTTAAATGAAAAGCGAATATTCTTTATACGAAAGATGGAATCCCTATTGACACAATTTTCATTAAGAAGCTGCCATTTGAGGTAATTTGGAATAATTTTTCTTGTAATCTAACATTTATCAGTTTATATTTTTACAGGCTAACGAAAATAACTTAAAAAGTAAACTTAGTCGATTCGGAGAAATTAGTTCTTTAAAAATTCTGGCAAAAATTGAAAAATCAAGATTTCGTTGTGCACTGATCAGATTCAGAGTACCAAGATTTGCATCTAAGTATGTTAATTGTACATTCTTTTTATTTAAAGTTTTTTTTTATTTATATTTCTATTTAAGGGCCATTAAAGCAAAACGTTTTATGTTGGAAAAAAAAACTTTATTTATAAAACTTCCAAAATCCCAAACCAAAGCACACAATCAATTAGAATTAGACGATGAAAGTAGTTGTTTGCCGGAAAATCCATCATTATTAATTTTAAACGATGATTGTTTATTGCATATATTTTCATTTCTAACGTTGAATGTGCAATTCAAATTGTCGCAATTATGTGAAAGATTTGATCATATTTTTAAAGTTAATTTCAAGTCAAATAAACGTATTGACTACAACGATTTACTAAATATGACAGTCATGGAATCACAAGAATTAATAACAAAATGTGAAAAAGACTTAAAATGTTTGCTATATAATATTTCTACGGAGTGGATATTCAACTCAATCAATGAGTTTGACCATTTTTATCCTGTATTTAAGTTTTTATTGGAAATGGATGTAGACTTGGAAAGATTGGAACTTCATGATATATGTGAAATAGGATTCAATACATATAAATTATTTTTTCAAAAGATGAAAAATTTAAAAACAATAAAATTATCGTATTGTGGCATTACAGATGAAATATGTTCATTAATTGCAAATTGCGAGAATATTGAAAAATTAGATTTATCAAGGAATTACAATATTTCTGGAGAACATCTTTCGAAAATGAAAAATTTAATAGAATTGGATCTAGATATAGGCTTAAAATTGGAAATGCCTTATGTTATTTCGATAATAAAATCATGTGTAAAATTGAAAAAATTGAATATGGGAAATTGTTCTAATAATGCTTTAAATGCATTGATGGATTATCAAAAAAATTTGGAAGATTTAAGTTTGGATATTAGTTATGATACAATTCAAAACATAGAAAGAATAACTGAACTAAAAAATTTGAAGCGATTGGAGATCGATTTAACACCAGAAGAGTGTTTACCAGATAAATTTTTTACAGATTTAAAAAAAAATAAATGCTTAACATTAGAAAGTTTGACTATAAGGGGTGGAACAATTCACGAATATCACAAACACCAAATATATGAAATGAAAAATTTACAATATTTAGGTGTATCATGGATTCCGGATATTGATAATGACTTTCTAGAAAATATCGCAAATAAAATGAGCTTATTAACCCATATTCATTGCGCTGGCTGTAATAAAATAACAAAATATGGCATTTTAAAACTGATAAAAAATAGAAGCATTAAATGCATTGATATATCATCGTGTTGGCAGTTTCCACAAGATTTAATAATCGACGTTATAGAAACATTAAAAATTATGCCTCAAAAAACAATAAAACTTATCGTTGAAAACACAGGCATAAGCGAAGATACATTGGAAAAGGTAAATTTTTATATTATATTTGCTTGTGCTTCTTGTTACCATAATGTGAAGGTATTTCTTATATTTCTTTGTTTTTTCTAGAATCCAACATATATAGAAAACAGGCATTTAATTCGTATTTCATATCAAACTACTGATCGAAACCGTATTAATGTTTACTTCCCCACTTAACCGATGATAATCTCTATGACCATTCCTACGACTGCTGAATATTATTAGCATAATATGCATAAAATTCATTCAATTTGATTCTATTCTAGTTTTTTTTTTTTTTTTAATTAACATACTTACCGAAAAGAGTCAAAAGACCTCGAGATTTCAACACAGATGCAAACCAGTTCGTTTGAACCGAACCGAAACCACTGAATCACCGAAATTTATCGAATCAAAACCAAACAACTTTGAAAATGATTTGGTCGAACCAAATCAAAACCAAAACCAGCTTAAAATTAATAGTTGAAACGAACGATAAACCGATGTTTTACTGTTGATTTATAATTCGGTTCAACATAAAAAATGTGTCCTATATAAAAAAAAAATTGAAAACGTCTACGACATTTTCTTGTAAAAACGATGGTCAATCAACAATCAACAGTTTGTCAGTTGGACAGTTTTCAAATTTGTTTTTAATGAGTAATCAAATATGCATGACATAGTTTTTTATTTAATGAAATCATAATCAAAAATACAAGCATTTTTTAGTAATAATTGAATTCTTAATCATTTTCATATTTTATTTGTTTGACGGCTTTCTTAAAAATATTAAAAGTTTTACTTAGATTGTAAACCAGAGACGACTTACAAGTTTGTCTCAGCTTTAACTATGCAAGAGTTGAACCTTTTCAGTAATATAAAGTCTTTCGTGCAACTTTTGAACTATTGAAAAGGCACAGTATTGTAATCGTCACAAGAAAAACAAAGATTAAAATCAATTAAAGAAGTTTCAGGCTTCCAAAAACGAATTTTTAAATACAGTCGTTCCGGCACATAAGTTATTTCACACTTTTGATTCGACCAAACCTTAATTAAGCGGCTTACAGTTTCTAAGAACTCTAAAGTTAAAATTAATTTGAAATTGGGTAACTATTTTGTTGCTGTGAGTTATTTAAATGAATCCATTATTTTTACACTTTTAACAAGCATATTCGTATATAATGACGGTCAGTTTTTGTCATTTAGTACATTGAATTAGCAGTAGTTGTAAATTGTATTACATATTTAGTATTTAATAACTTGAAAAAAAAGTATGTATATTAACAACATTTTTGAGTAATGTGTAATCGAAATGTTTTTGGCGAAAAAAAAAACAATTTATCATTCCCGGCCAAAATCTAATTTAATAGAACCACAGAGAAAATTTATATCATATCCATTAATAGGCACATTTTATTTTGAATTTGAATTTTCATTAAATTTTTTTGTATGAACTAAAAAAACCATGTAACAAAAATATATTTAAAGCTACTAACTTTTTAAATGGTTATTCCTTAATTAGTTGTGTACAAAAATATCATTAGACCTTTTGTTTTTTACCAAAGTTCTGACGTATCTTTTATAATATTCACAGATTATGTGGAACATTTGACTGTTGCGTATAAGTTGGATACCTTGGAGCATATTTTCCATTTCCAATTATTTGTGTATATTCTGTATCATGCTTATCAGCAATTGTTGTGGGTTTAAATTGACTTTCAGCTAAAGCTGGTGGAAGAATATTGGGATAAAGTTGTCCAGTTCCACTATCTGCCATATTCCAGCCGAGTGCTCCTCCAGCTCCATTTGGAGGACTAGCTAGACTAACTGGTTTAGTTGGTGCTAATGATAGATTTTGAGCAGGAACATCTGTATATAAAACCGATGATTTATATGATGTCAACGGAATTGTTCCTAATATAATTGGTATGGAACCTTGTAGATTTATATGAGGACCAGAAACTTCGAGAAGAATTTGTAAGTCATAATCCAAGTCAATTATACCACAATTAGTTAAGTTTGACGATGGTAATGGTGGAATTTGTAATTGTTGTGTCCAAGTTTTCGAATCGTTAGGTCCAACAGGGCCAACACTTAATTCCGAAATGGTAGTATTAACTTTTTTCACTTTATGTCTTGGTCGACCCGTAGAATATGCAATAAGTTTACGTAAAATAAATTTAACCAAATTAATATGAACATTGCTTGCATTATCGCATTCAGCCGTTAGTGCAATTATTTGTCCCGATACATAACCAGTGACAGGAACGTGTGCAACAACTGATAATGGACCAGAACGACAACAAAAACAACAAAATGTTTTCTCTAATTCTAATTTAAATGAATTTTGAACTAGTGGATTAAGATTTAAATCAACCGGTGAAATGATAGTGAAAGCTATTTTTGAATCTTGATCGAATTTCCATGGCCGATCAAGTGTAATCTTAATTGTGTATCGGACATGACCAAATTCACCTTCAAATGATGATGGAAGAGTTGGCGGTAGGGCATATGTAAACGGATACGTATGGGTACCTGGCGGCATTTCTATTTCGTCATTTCTTTTTCCTCCTAGTAAATAATATTGAATTTGGAAATATTCTTCATGTCCATGTAGACGATCGGTTTCTCCATCATTATCAGTTTCACTCCAAGATGTATTTGCTTCACCACGAACGCGTATAATAATACCCCGAACTGTTTTTATTGAATCAAATGTGAATACGACTTGTCCATTTACTGTTTGTCCAGTATAGTATGTGTTCCAAGGATTATCCAATTGAATTGAACAACTTTTTAAACCCATTTTTCTTAATTTTTTTCTATAAAACAATAAGTCATTAAAAAGAAACTACTTTGACTTTTTTTTATCTTATCTTATCTTTTATCTCATAAATTGACCATTTCTCCTCCATAATTTTTTATGAAATCGAGGGAAATGAGACCTTCAGTTAATGTACTAAATGTGTTTGTTCCTCAGGGCGCGTAAACTATTTTTCTTTTACCATAAGAAATACCATATAGTACTGCCATTCAGCTCTAAAGAATATAAAATACAATACAAAATTATTTTATGCTATTTCGTACATAAAATAATAATAAAAATGAAATTTGAACAGTTAAAACCGAAAGTTTTACTATTTCTTTTTTGTTGATTAGTTCAAAATATTACAATTGTTTCTCAGATGTCGTATCAGTCGAATTTTTAATTTTCATTTAGAGTTACCATATGGACTAATTTACATTGATCAAAATTAAAAATTTTTTCATAAAAATTAAAGAATTACAAGATTTTATAAAATTTTTCTGGTAAACTATTAAAGGAAATTAAATTTAACTTGGAATTTTGATATTTGAGAATTTTTAATTCACTTGGTTTTTTCTTCTATGTTATGTAGACGGAACGTTCGAAAAATTTGATTCAATTAAATTTGAGCCCGTTTCGTGTTTTGACATTTGTCTTTATCGTAATTATTAAACGTTAATTAAATCTAAACGGCTGGTCCAATTGTCCAATGAAACTTGTACACTTTGTGTGTTGCAACGAATGCTAGATGATATTATGGTCGTCATTTATATATGACAACACTATTGTGTAATTCTTTTTATTTATCAAAAATTTTGTAAGCACGTTGCAAAAGAATTAATCGATAAAATTCATACAGTTTATGTACTTGACCGCAACTTAGAACTGATTAGTTTGTGGGACAAATTCGAATATTGTAACACTGTCTAAGAAAGACTTTTTTATTCAAGTATAGCCTATTTTTGCACTCGCCCTACAGCTAAAACGCCATGTCCAATTTTGTTGAAATTAAGGGCCATCTCAGATTTAATTAAATTTTCAATGAAATTCAAAATAGAAAAACGTCAATAATTCAGTCAATAACCAGCTGATTTTCATAATACTTGGAATGTACATTCGGGATAGATCAACTGAAAATATAGAATGTATTTTCACTCATTGTGGAGTTGCGTCAGACTAAAATAGGAAAACGTCATGAAACTGGGAAGGTATATTCTGAATACTCGGACGAGTGTAGCACAACGAGTGCTGAGTTGGGTTTCAAACAAGAGCGCAGCATTCAAGGAAATTGTCGGTAAAGTTCCATAGCGGCCAGGCCAGAATAGATGAGTGTAAATTCACTGGTAAGGTTTGCTTTAGCCTTTTTTTAAAAAATAAAATAACATTCCAAGGTGATTTTTTGACAGTTTAATGGTTGAAAATAATCAATACTACCAACTGTAAAATATTTATTCAAACATTTCAAAATTTTAAGTTCAGTGGTTAATAAAAAGAACCTTTTAACTAGAATTATTGAGAAACTGTCAATTTTGCGTATGGTAAATAATAATCTAAAAATATGAGTACAGGTAAATATTTAATAATATTTATTCAATTTACTTTTTTATATTCTTTATCTTCTTTTCGTTTTAAATGAAAAGCGAATATTCTTTATACGAAAGATGGAATCCCTATTGACACAATTTTCATTAAGAAGCTGCCATTTGAGGTAATTTGGAATAATTTTTCTTGTAATCTAACATTTATCAGTTTATATTTTTACAGGCTAACGAAAATAACTTAAAAAGTAAACTTAGTCGATTCGGAGAAATTAGTTCTTTAAAAATTCTGGCAAAAATTGAAAAATCAAGATTTCGTTGTGCACTGATCAGATTCAGAGTACCAAGATTTGCATCTAAGTATGTTAATTGTACATTCATTTTATTTAAAGTTTTTTTTTATTTATATTTCTATTTAAGGGCCATTAAAGCAAAACGTTTTATGTTGGAAAAAAAAACTTTATTTATAAAACTTCCAAAATCCCAAACCAAAGCACACAATCAATTAGAATTAGACGATGAAAGTAGTTGTTTGCCGGAAAATCCATCATTATTAATTTTAAACGATGATTGTTTATTGCATATATTTTCATTTCTAACGTTGAATGTGCAATTCAAATTGTCACAATTATGTGAAAGATTTGATCATATTTTTAAAGTTAATTTCAAGTCAAATAAATGTATTGACTACAACGATTTACTAAATATGACAGTCATGGAATCACAAGAATTAATAACAAAATGTGAAAAAGACTTAAAATGTTTGCAATATAATATTTCTACGGAGTGGATATTCAACTCAATCAATGAGTTTGACCATTTTTATCCTGTATTTAAGTTTTTATTGGAAATGGATGTAGACTTGGAAAGATTGGAACTTCATGATATATGTGAAATAGAATTCAATACATATAAATTATTTTTTCAAAAGATGAAAAATTTAAAAACAATAAAATTAAAGCATTGTGGCATTACAAATGAAATATGTTCATTAATTGCAAATTGCGAGATTATTGAAAAATTAGATTTATCACACAATTACAATCTTTCTGGAGAACATCTTTCGAAAATGAAAAATTTAATAGAATTGGATCTAGATATATGCTTAAAATTGGAAATGCCTTATGTTATTTCGATAATAAAATCATGTGTAAAATTGAAAAAATTGAATATGGGAAACTGTTCTAATAATGCTTTAAATGCATTGATGGATTATCAAAAAAATTTGGAAGATTTAAGTTTGAATATTAGTTGTGATACAATTCAAAACATAGAAAGAATAACTGAACTAAAAAATTTGAAGCGATTGGAGTTCGATTTAGCACCAGAAGAGTGTTTACCAGATACATTTTTTACAGATTTAAAAAAAAATAAATGCTTAACATTAGAAAGTTTGACTATAAGGGGTGGAAGAATTCACGAATATCACGAAAACCAAATATATGAAATGAAAAATCTACAATATTTGGATGTATCATGGACTCCGGATATTGATGATTACATTCTAGAAAATATCGCAAATAAAATGAGCTTATTAACCCATATTCATTGCGCTGGCTGTCGTTGTATAACAAAATATGGCATTTTAAAACTGATAAAAAATAGTAACATTAGATGCATTGATATATCATCGTGTAGGCAGTTTTCACAAGATTTAATAATCGACGTTATAGAAACATTAAAAATTATGCCTCAAAAGCCAATAAAATTTATCGTTGGGGGAACATGCATAACTAAAGATAAATTGGAAAAGGTAAATTTTTATATTATATTTACTTGTGCTTCTTGTTACTATAATGTGAAGGTATTTCTAATATTTGTTTGTTTCTTCTAGAATCCAAAATATATAGAGAACAGGCATTTAATTCGAATTTCATATCAAAATGCTGATCCATACGATGATTATATCTGCGACCATTCCGACTGCTGAATATTATTAGCATAGTATGCATAAAATTCATTTTATTTAAATTTATTCTAGTTTTTTTTTTTTTTAAATAAAATAACATGTACTTACCTAGAAAGAAGCAAATTTCATTAAAATTGAATTCAAAATTAAAAGAAATGAAATACAAATATGTTTTTGTTTTTTTGTTTTTTTTTTTTTAATTAAGAAACTGTAATTTCAATAAACTTAAATTTTTCACTTCATACTTGTTTTTGTTTTTTAGTTGGACAAAAATTATCTGTTTTTTGTTTTTTTAGCATGATTTTTTATGATTTATATTTTGTCTAGAATTTTTATTATTATTTCCTTTGGTTTGTTTCATTTAGCTTTGTTTTTTCTTGCATTTCTCTTTTTTTTTTTATTTAAATTTTGTTATAAATAATAAATTTTGTATTTCTTTTCACTTCAAAACTTCCGTGTTTTAAGTTTCCTTCTCATTTATTTCCCCTCCTTTCTTTCCTTTCCCCTTACTTTCACTATTTTCGTTCTTATTTTAAGATCATTATAATTATATAATATAAAATTTTCATCATAATGATTTTAATTTAAAAAAAATTGTTCTTGTTTTGTTAAATTCCGTTAAAATTTTGATCGTTTTTTTTTTTTTTGTGATACAAAAATGGAATTACATTTAATTCCAGATTATTTAAGTCGATTTGTGATTTTTGTGGAGCACCCACATCAAAACTTAGTGTGGGGCTTCTCATTTTTTGTTTGTTTTTTCTTTTTTGGTAAAAATCTTTTGTTTTTATTTTCTTCGAAAATTGTTTGTTTTTAGTTTTGATTTTGTTTTTCGTAAAAATTAACAATAAATAATTCATGATTTAATTGTTTTCTTGTCGTTCATAAACTTTTTCAATTTTTGATTTTTAATTCAAATTGTTTGAATTTTAATTTATTACGATTTTTTTTAATTATAAATACTTCAGCTTTAAATAAAACAAAAAAATTCCCTTACGCGTTTTTTTTAATTAGTATTTAATTTTTTTTCTTATTATTTTAAATTTCTTTTTCATATAAATTTATTTTCAAAAAAAAAATTAATATAAAAAAGCATAATTAGAAAAAAAAGGTATTCAAATTTTAAAAGGAAAAAAAAAACACGCTTTAGATTATATAAAATTGAAATAAGATCTTAATAAAGTCTTTAATTAATTAAATTACAAATAATTAAGACTTTTTTTTGGTTTTTTATTAAAACGAAGCTGCGTTTATGTGACTTGTGTATGAATGTATATGTGTGTGTGTGTGTGTGTTTTGTGTATTATATACATATATGCAAAAACACATAGCTTAAATTTTTTAAAAATTATTTCCCTTTCTTTTTATTTGATTAGTAATTAATTTAAGAAGCAAAGTTATTTAATAATTTTTAAATATAATTTCTTCCTTGATGTTTATACCAATTGCGTTTTTAGATTTGTTTTATTAAATTTTTTGGAAAAATTTTTGATAATTAAAAAAAAAAACAAAAAAGAAAAAAAAAAGTGACAAAACACAACTTAAAAATCTTCATTTATCAAGTTCAATTCCTTTCAACAGAAAAAGTTTTTTTTTTCAAATAAAATAAAACGAAATAATATTTGAAATTTTTTGTGAAGCCTGATACAGGCTGATATTTTGTTTTACTTTTGTGTTATTAATTATATTAATATATTTCAATTAAATAACTGAATTAAGAAGAAAAATAATCTCCGAATTTAATTTAATAAAAAAGAGTTTTTTAAATATAATATAACAAAAAAAAAAAATAGCACAGTACTAGAATCCTGTAACTCGATTTAAACTAAATCGTATCGAAAAAAAAACCATATGGCAATGCTTCTTTCGAATTGAATAACAACGATTCGATTTCTGATTTTAAAATGGCAGTTTTAAATATTCGACTTTTGAACTTGATATACAGAAAAAAAAGGTGTAAAACAGAAATAACAGAATAGTTTTTTTTAACTATTATTCATGAAAAAAAAGAATATTCAAAAATTTATGGAATTTTTTAAAAACATTCTTTTTTTGTGCTCTTCCAAAAAAAAAACCTTAATTTTTTTTTTTACATTGAAAATATGTGTTTTTTAACATCAAAAGGACGACGACATTTCATTTGATATATTTATTAGAAACATTTTTTTCTTTTGTTTTGGCTAAAAATTAAAAATTTTAATATTTTGAAAAATAAAAAACTATATTTCTTTTTTTTTTGATTATTATTAATAAACACATTCAAAATTCAATAATAAATAAATTTGCTGGAATTTATATCATATTTACAAATATTCTTTTTTGTTTTTGTTTTAAGTTTAAATTCAGAAAATTGTTTAAAAGTAATTCTTTTTTTTTATTACATTTTTTTCTTTTTTGTTCTTCATTTTGAAATACAAACATTAAACACATTTTTTTCAATATTTTTCACGTTTTTTTTTTTATTTTTTTAAAAATTTTTAATTTCAAAATTACAATTAGAGATACGGCGATACAAATTGATACTCTTACTAATTCTGTTGGTATAATAGTTACGTTTTTTATTATTAAAACTTTAAGAAAAAAAACGAGTTTTTAAGAGTAAAATTTAAAAAAACAAAGTAAAATATTCACAACGAAAAGCGAAAAACAATATCATATAAAGCCAGTTGAATTTTCACTCAACTTGCGGTCTAAAAAAAAAAAAATACGATATCGTGTTTTTTCGAATGGAATATAAAATTTGAAATTTTAATCAATTTCTTAATATTCTATAAATCCCAAAGAAAAAAAAGAAAACAAGAAAAGAAAGAACAAAATTCTAATATCGCCTTTCGAAATTACTTTTTTATCGGGCCGCCATTTTAAAACAAAATATTTAACCGTAAAAAAATTTTGTAATGAAATTATATTAATTAAATTGAAATTTGAAAACGACATAATATTGAATTGGCGCATGAAAAAAAGTTGCAAAGAATTCTACATTCTCAGATCAACATTTTCTAGAAATGAAAATGATAATTTTGAGAGGTCAAAGGTTTGTTCGAGAAACGAACAGAAAAAATTCCGATTTGTCCTGAAAACTGGTGAGAAACGAAAACACCATTAGTTTTGCGATCACAATTTGTTTGGAACTTATTAAAAGATAAGAAATTGCTTTGATAACTTTAAAATATATCATTTTAATAAATTCCTGAAAAGTACATGTTTCTCCACTCTTCCCTTCTTCTCTTTTTTTTATCAATTCACAAAATAATGTTAAAACTAAAACCAAGTAAATAAAAGCCTGAAAATAAATATTTAAATTAAAAAAAAATAGTTTAAACGACATAAAAATTAGGGACCAAAGTAAAAACACTTTAAAATTGAAAAATAAAAATTAATTTTTAAATTTTTTTTTTTAGATGTAAATTTTTATTAAGTTTTATTTAAATTTATAACCAAAATATATTCTTTTTTTGGAATAAAAAAAAACAGCAATATTTTTAATAAAATTGAAATAAAAAAAATTAATGTTTTTATTTTTAATAATATGAAAATTTTCCCGTCATAATTTTTTGATCCAGAACAATTATAATTTTGTATTCTCATAAAATATTTTAATGTTTTTAACTTTAACAAAATTTGTCGCCCATTTTTTTTTTTTATATAAATTTTGAAAATCAATCAATTTTGGTTACTTTTTTCTTTTAAACAATAAAAAGAAATTTAAAAGAATTTTTTTTAAATTTCTTTTTATCGAGCTTGAATTACAAATATTTTGTTAGAAAGTGGAAAAAAAATCCAACAACCCAAAAAAAAAATATATTTTTCTTTCACTTTAATAGCAAAGCGTTCAGGCTTAATCCAAGTCACATCAATTCTCGAATCAAGTGACTCACGAACAAATCTAATTAATTTTATTCTTAAGTCACTTTATTTGACAAGTGACGTGAGTTTTTGAGTTTCTCATAACATTTTGAGTTTTACTAATAGATTTTTAATGTTTTTCAAGTGACATAAAGCGCATAAGCATTATCACTTGTTTTGCGCTTAATTACATTGGAAATTTCTACGAAAAAAAGAAGCTCTATTGGCTATTTTCTTTCTGTACAAAATATTCTTTGGTCCAAATTTATGTCAATTTTCTTTATGGCTTATTGAGCCATTTTTATTCGGATATAATAGTTTTGTGCGATTGTATTTGCTGTTATATTATTACCTCAGCGATAAGAACAAGTGGCACAAGTGCCATTTCAAATGGCCGATTTGTATCCTAAAAATTCAAAATATTTTGTTGCACAAATTAATAGTTTCGCATGTAATCATGTTAATTTTTTTTGTAATTTTTAGACCACACACAATAATACTTTACCTATTTTCTTTCCTTCTTAAAAAAAAAAAAAAAAAACCCAACAAGAAATTCGATTTTCATTTACTTTGGAACCAAAATTGTTTCTTTCTAATACAAAATTTGTAAATTTTTTTGTATTTCATATAAATAAAATAAATATATTTAAGGTATTCATTGCCTTTCGTATTCATCTCGTAAACGTCGTATTTTGTAAATTTTTGTACGAGAAATACGAGTGTTTTACGAAAGACAATGAATTATTTACCGTTTATATATTTTTGCAAAAAGTAATTCCCAAATTTTGATTTCATAGCATGATATACTGGCCTTATTTCACTGGATTTACACAATTTCCCTTGGACGAACTTCCATAGATGGTAAAAATAAATTATTAGAGTTACCATTTCTCGAGAAAAATGCATAATTTCTTTCATGTTTTTTCGACAATTTGTATCTATAAAAACATGGGAAAATGTCATAAAAACATGGGAAAATGTCATACAAAAACAAAAATTCCAAAAATTATACATTCTTTCCCAAAGAAACACAAAAACACCATAGATTTTTAATATAAATTAATTTAAATTAAAAACCTGAAAATTTATTTTATCTTATATCAATTATACAAAAAAAAAAAAGGAGATAATTGTGCATGGAACATCAACATCATTTTCACTGATTAATTATTATGATATAAACACCCACACAAACCATAATTTTTGGAAGAGATTAAAATTTTCAAAAAGAATAAACACGATTTTAGACAAATTTTTGTTTTGGTTTTGCAAATATTACATTTTATTCAAATATATTTTGTTTAATAAACTTATTTGCAGTATTTTTTTTTTTTTAGTTTTGTTTTGTTGTTGTAATTGTTTTTTTTTTGGAAATTTGACTTTTGAAATTTGTTTTTGTAATCAATCAAATTTATTTATTTTTTTTTTTAATAATGAGAAAACAAATAACATTAAAAGAAAAAAAAACAAAAGTTGCCATTGATTATTAATATAATAATTATCTTTGTTTTTTATTTGACTTCATATTGTTTTCGGGGGAAAAAAAAAATGTTTAATCTTTGAAAAATGTTTGCCAAAAAGGCAAATAAAAAAAAAAAAAACACCAATGAAGATATTTTGTTGTTGCTTGCGCGGTGGTTCCATCCAGGTTTAGTACAAATAAGAATTAATAGATGGCGGGCGAGCGAGCTGAGTGATGATTAAAAATGAAGATGATCGAAGGACAACAAAAATCCTTTTTTTCTTTTTATTCACATTTTTTTTTTTTTTTTACTTTATATATTTTTTATTTTATATAAATTAATTAACAAAAAAAAAAAATATTTTTTTTTTATACGAAAAAATAATTAAATTTGAAACACAAAAATAAAAAAAAAAAAAAGAAATGATGAAGTACAAATGTTTTTCTCTTTTCTTCCTCTATTATAAAACACACAAGGAGAAGAAAAAAAAACTTAGTTAAACATTATGACCAACATAACAAAAAAAAAAAAAAAATAATATATTTTCTTTTTGAAGGAAATAAAAAAGAAAAAAAAATGTAGAAGACATTTTTCTTTTGCCAAAAAATAAAAGAAATAAAAAAAAAAAAATAATTACAGAAAAATTTTCGATTCCTTTCATATTTTTTCCAAGTATAATTTGTGTACATATTGCAGGGGGAGGAGGGGGCGAATAAAAATGTTAAAAATAAAAAAAAAAAACGAGAAAAAATTTCAATTAATTAACATCTCCAAATGAGATGCTAATAAAAAAAAAAGAAGGAAAATAAATGTGGTTTTGTAGCAATTATATTATATTTTGGATGTTTATTTGCTGTTTTGGCTTTAGCTGTTGTAGCGTTTTTTTTTTTTTTTTTTTTTTTTTGCTTTCATTAAACTAAACAATTATTCTTTTTTTTTCTCTTTAAATGTTCAATATATTTATTATCTTTTTTTTTTTTCTTTTTGGATGACCTTTTATTGAATTTCTTTTCTTGATGATGATTTCTTAAAAATTTTTACTTTTACTTGTTTTGAAATTTTTTTTCTTTTTTTTATATTTAAATTTTTTTTCTTTTTTTTGTGTGTAGTGTGTGTGTGTATGTGTGTCAAAAGGGAACATTTAGTTTGGTTAGTTGTCACCACCCTCCTGTGGTTCATCGCCATCCCCTTGTGTATCTGATGTCCAAAGAGTAAGGTTATCCCTCAACAATTGCATTATCAATGTTGAGTCTTTATATGAATCTTCATTGAGGGTATCCAATTCAGCTATCGCGTCATCAAACGCCTACAAACGGATATTTAAAAAACAAAAAAAAAAAAAAATAATTAATAATTATTCAAAATTTATAAAATACAAAGAAAAAAAAAACATATTTTTAGTGTGTTTTAAAAAACTGGCCTGGAATAATCGTGTAATTCGTTTGAGACAAAATCGAATCAAGTTACACGATTCCATTTAAGATTCAAAAAATTTATATCAAAAGAAAATATATAAAATATATACAAATACACAAATGTTTTATGCGCTGTACGAATCGTATCTAAATGTAGCCCTACTAATTTTCCGTGGTATTCTCTAAGGCGGCAAGCGACCATTAGATTTTACAGTGAGAGCTTATATGTAGTCTAAAAGTTAAGCTAGAATTTTGGTTTAAGCTTCACTTAAGTTTGTATCACGCATTTAATAGTAAGTAGTAAGAAGAATGCAAAAATTTTCCCCTTTTTATGACAGTTTATATACACAAAAAAAAATGGGAAAATGTCATAAAAATGAAACAATTCCTCTTTTTTTTTTTTGAGAAACAAAAATATTGACAAGTATTGTGAATTTTGATTTGTAAATTGTCATTATAGGAAAAACTTAAGATTTACTTAAACCTCGATTATGAAATTCATTTTAAAGTTTCAGTTGAATGTAAGTTACACTCTGAATTTAAACTCAATTTAAAGTAAAGCTGAGTTTAAGCTCAATTTAAGTTACAAACCGAATTTAAGCTGAATGAGCTTAAGTCGTCTAACTGTGTGGTCTTTTGCTAAAGCGATGATTTCAAAGTAAGGCTATTTACTTAAATTTGAACAAAAAAAACTCCATTCAAATACCGTGAGCTC
Organism: Xylophagus ater; assembly: GCA_963422695.1. Classification (NCBI taxonomy): domain Eukaryota; kingdom Metazoa; phylum Arthropoda; class Insecta; order Diptera; family Xylophagidae; genus Xylophagus; species Xylophagus ater. The sequence continues at coordinate 14,443,614 of OY730486.1, forward strand.
TTAAGAGAGAACACATTAGTACAACGGACATATTAGAAAGTTTATGCATTTCTTGAGATAAGAAATGTTAAGACATTTCTAATGTTTCAAAATTTATTCGAAAATATGTCAAAACAAATAGTCTAAAAGACATATTAATAGTTTTAAACATTTATTTTATTTTATTGATCCTTAGTCAAAAAAAAGTTCTGCTATTTAAAAATTCTTTTATTAAATCCGATGATGTTTATAAGATATTTAAAATTAGATTACTTTAGTGTTTATTGAATCAAATAAATATAAATCAATCTTCATAATGATTTAATTAATTTCGACCATTTTGAGAGAATCACAAAAAAATATGTTTTCTAAAAATAAAATTTATATATATATTTGTATAATCATTTTTTGTTAGTTATTAAAAATTAAAAACAACACACTAAAAACTAAGTATTATATTTAAAAAAAATAGAACAAAATCGCTGCTGCAAAAAGCTTTCTACATCGAATACTTTAAAATAGAATTAAAAATTCATTTTGTCTTATATTCACATTTTGGACGTTAAAAAAAAAAAAAACAAGAAAATCAACTATGGCACATTCGGGCAAAATTTTAAAAATATCATAACATATTTGTATATTTTTAATTATGGTCTTGGAATTAAAAAAAAAAAAATGGATAACATTTGGAATATAAAAATACTTATAAATATATTGCTGGGAAATATATAGATTTAAATATATTTTATCAAAAAAAAAAAAAAAAAAATATTTTGTTAGATTGTTGATTAGTGAGAATTTTGGATTAATTAAAGGAGACACGTTAATTGTTATTTATAAATAAATAAAATTAAATACACATCAAAGCACTGAAAAACTACTAAAAAATACAAAATGAACCTTAGAAAATTGTTATAGAAATTATTAACGTTTAATTTCTTTTAATTTGTCATATAATCTTTCAAATTTTAAACATGCCAGAAAATAACAACGTCATACTAATGAGATTCACGTGTTCCCGAAAAATTGGTCGTAAATTAGGATAAATTGACAAAATTACGATCTTTTAAAGATTCAAATTTCTTTTTAAACCTACATAATATCTTTATATTCTTTTAATTTATATCTTTTCATGTTATTTATTTATTTATTTATTCAAATTCAAATATACAAAAAAGGATTGTTATCCTTATAGAAAATTGTACAAGATAACAAAGAAAGTAAGAATTATATACTACCAGAAAAGTAAATATTGATAATATAAATATTGCCTCTTGATATCACACCCTATAGAACCCCCACATTCCTTCCACTAGTAGCATGAATAACTGATGGAGTATAGAATTATGGAAAGGATAAAAACAAATGCTTCTCTAGAACAGATTTCGTAATTGCATGACAACCAAAAAGTTTACATCTTATCTCAGTAGAGATGATGGCCGAAATGTAAAATGGCACTTGTACTTGAGGGCACAGGGCGGCTTTTTGTATATTATACAATATTTTTTACTTCTGAGCTCTTGATTCTCATACATACTCTATTTGAAAGATTATTTTTCATGACGCTGCTGAAGGCCGGACATTTATATAATCTCTGATCACAACATATCCCATCTTACGCGAATTCGAAGTTACACGGTTCTTAGCTACACCTATCAACCTACCATATCTCTTTCAATTCAATCATTTTTCACTATCTTTTCTTCAGTGTTTCTCTCGCTGTGATACTACCCCGGAACCACCTTTCGCGTAACTTCGGTGTTTTACGGTATATTTCTTTCAATTTTTATTAAACTCCAAAAATACCTTTCAATCTTATAATACTATAAACTCCTGTGAAAAGTTGAACTTGATTCAAGTTCTTCTCTAGTCAACAACTGTCGTTAACTAATGAAACTATGGCGAGTTTCTAAAAAAAAATATTTACATTAACATTAAATAATATTGTTTTTATCCATGACATTTTTCCCCAAAATCTATATCAAAACATTTTTAATCTATAATGGATTATTATATGAAACGAAACGGTTCATCTTGTATTGTGAGAAGGTTATTATTAATTGTCTTACTGTGGGAATTTTATTATTTATTAAATAAGGTTCATTTATTAAAATACCAAGAAGGATTAATTTACAAGTAAACAAATTATATTGAAATTGGGCTAATATAAAAAGCAGCCACAATTTTTTGAGTATTTATATTAATTGAAGAAAAGAAAATAAATAGGTTTTTCTTTTTTCTGTAACATGAATAATAATAAAATGAAAAGCGGGTAATAAAAAAAAACAATCAAAAAATTAAACATCAAACAAAAAATAAAATAAAATAAAAATAATTTTTTCTTTGGGAATTTTTTAACATATTTATTTTCAACCTGTTTAGCTAAGTGACAAGCTCTGGCTGGTGAATTTATAATCTCGTAATAGAACACCGAAAAGTTGAGTGCAAGGCCTAATCGTATAGGATGTGTTGGTTGCATTTTAGATTTTGCAATATCAAATGCCTCCTGATATGCTTTTTGTGCGTCCTCAACCACAGCTGTTCATAATAATAATAATGATATAAATATACATTGAGATTATTTAGGATTTTTATGTATCAGAAATTAATTTCCCTATTGTTTTTTTGTATGTATTATTATTTAAATATTATATAGGGGGTGATTTTTTTAATCGTGATAAACTTTAAATTAAATAACATACCATAAATAGGTAACTTTGGATAAAAAATATTTTTTTATTCGAAAGACCGATTCATGTTATTAATATTTACAAAATGACTTTGGACATACGATCACCGCGACTGTTTTTGACGAAGCGCGCATTCTGTCAGTCCAATTTTTAGTCACTTTTTCGACCAATGTCTGCCATATGTCACGAATAAAACGAACAATGTTAGCCAACTTTGCTGCTGGTTTATCAGACTACACGTGAATCTATAGAAAATAGTCGAGAGATGTCAAATCACATCACCTTGGAGGCCAATTTGTAAGTCTATTTCTCGAAATTACATTATCGCATCAAATCGTGTTTTCAATAAATCGATGGTGGTTTGTGTTGTTGTATGGGATATACCCACATCTCGGCAGAATCAATATCAAACATATTTTCGAACAAATATTCATTAATCTTATTGACCGTCATATCTCATTTTTAAATAAAAAAGGACCAATTATGCGTGTAAACCACAGTTTTCTGAATGTATAATAGGGTCTGGAGTCTCTTCTGGATTAGTCTCATTCCAGAAGTGATAATTTTGATTACTAAGCCAAAAGAAGCCTCGTTACTTACATAATTTTGCGATAAAATAATTCACGCGAAATGACAACCGATTTTCAAAGTAAATTTCGATGATTGCTGATTGTTTCTCAAGCGCGAGTCCATTCATGATTAATTGTCAGACTATACTGAACAAAAATTTAATGGATAGCTCAGATTGACAGTTATCCCTCCTATCGGAAGTTCTATCATACTTAAAAAAAAAAACACCCCCTGTATATGAAGTAAAGAGAAACTCAAAGAGTTGAATATTTCTAACGATATTTGAAAATACGATTTATCCTAGATCTTTTTTAAAGATTTTCATCTCATTTTTTTTTTTTTCAAGAAATATATTAACAGTAAAGAATATAAGCTATTTATAATCCCAGGACATATTTGTTGCCTCTTTAAATTAATATAACCTTTTTCAGTAAATTGAAAATTATTAAATAAATATAAAAAATTGTGCCACGAATTTTTAATTCAAAAATAAACAAAATATATTTGATGCAGCAACGATCTTTTTCTCCGTTTAACATAAAAAAAAAAACAATTATTATTTATAATAATGACCTGTTTGGCCAATTGGCAAGCTTTATCTGGAGAATTAAGGATCTCATAATAGAAGACTGAGAAATTTAATGCAAGACCCAATCTAATTGGATGTGTTGGCTGCATTTTACCCTTGCTAATTTCAAATGCGTCCTGGTAAGCAGCTTGCGAGTCATCTACTACAGCTATTTTTTTTTTAATATAAAATGGATTTTATTTTAAAATTATTTTTATAAATAAAATTATTTAAAATGATGAATTTATAAACGTGTAGAAAAAAAAGAGAATATAAAAAAAACAATCGTAAATATTCTAGAATTGATTTGACACTAAATATTCGTTTTAATATTTTTATCGTATTTAAAATTTAAAACATATTCGAAATTTTTCATTTAAAATAAATAATATAAAAAAATATAAAATCGGATTCAAAAGGAAATTGAAAAACTTCGAGAACTTTGAATGAATTTACGAGGAATTGTAATTTCCTTCCGCTTCACAAATTCCTGTGACAGGATCATTCTCAATAATATATATATATATATATACTAAATTCTAGAAACAAAAATCAAAAACAATCGTGTTAAAATCTTCCAGTTACTGATAAGAAGTTAGTTTGAACATCGAAAATCACTATTTGTGAACATTAACCATTCATCGTACTCCATAAATCTTATCGTAAAAAAGTATTACCAAAGAATATTATAGAACCAAACAAGAAGTAGTTTTCAAGAGTTAACAATTTTTAACATACAAATTGATTATTGTTAGAACCATAAATAGAACGAACAACTATAATTTTTTCAGATTTAGAAAGAAATTATTATATAATAGTAAACTGCATGAAAAATACGGACATTCTCATCATAAATATATTGAGAATTCCTTGATTGACTGACTGAGATTCAAATTTAATGTTAGTAAATTATTTTGGACAAGTAAACAAACATATCTTCATCTTATGTCATATGCGCGAACCAAATCCGATCAGTCTGATTTGGTCCGTACCAAAATAAAGCCCAATAAAGATACAATTGGACCTCTTATTCAGGCTTAACGTATGGTTCAATCGCACCGATTCGGCAGGCGCATAAAGAGTGCTGATTTAAGCAGTCTCAATACTGTTTTACTTTGTGTTTCCTGTTTAAATCGTATAACTAAGTCCGACCATTTTAGAAGAAATCCCAGCTATATTTACTCTTTAATCCATTTTTTTTCTTTTTTTTTAAACCTTCTTTTTCGCCTTTGATCGATTCTTTTCATTCCTCTTTTTAATTAAACTTTATATTTAGTATGCCTTCTTAATCAACCGTTTGTTTTCTCCTCATTTCTATCTCTTCCGAATACGACATAAGGAAGTTTAACACGTATATACCGTTTTTGAAAATTTCTTTTTTGAAGAATAATTAAGTTTTCTTGGTAATTACACTAAATACATGAAAGTATAAATTCCGATTGTAAATTTATGGAAGGAAGCTAAGACGTGTTTACATGGCGACTTCATTTTAAATTTTCAAGTCACTTTGAAGTCGATCTGGGTTTAGTATGCAAATTTCAAGTCGATCAGAAAAATTTTTGTGATCAGATCGACTCAATCCGAATTGGACTGGATCTAGGGGTTTACATTATTGGATTGAAGTCGACTTCAAGTAGGAGCATGTAAACGCGATTATTGTTTTCGTTTTTCTAGAATTTATTTTGTCTATATATATATACTTTTTGAGAATTTGAAAAAAAAACGTCCTATATATGTAATTAAAATTATACTTACTATTACGTGCATCTCCTGTTGCTACTTCTGCTAAATACCTGTAATAATCTCCTTTCATTTTTAGGTAGAATACCTTACTTTCGGGATTACTTGCTTTGGGAATCAAATATTTATCCAAAAGTCCCTAAAAAAAAAAAAAAAAGTAAAAAAAAGCATTAACAAAAATAAAAGGATAATTATAAGAAAAAATTGTATTTAGTATTTTTTTTCCGCCTTTTTAGATTAAATAAAAAAAAAGAAATTTTTCAAAAGTATAAAATAATTTCATTTCCTGTGAAAGCAAAGAAAAACTTCTATAAACAGAATATTATAAAATCAATAAAATATTTCTATTTTTAACACATTTCCACTCAGTGAATATTTTCAAACGTTCCGTTTTTATCGAGGTGTGTGCTAATATAAAGGAAAATTATCCTTGTTTTTAATTTTCATCTTTTTTTTTCCTTTTTTTTCACAGAGAGAAAACATAAAAAGGTTCCTCCTTTCTCTCTACACAAAAAAATAAAAACGATATTATTTAATATTTTCTTTTTCATAAATTATTATTCTTAAACCAAATAATTATTTATAGAAAAAAGAAAAAAAAAAATTTGGATACAACACTTGAAGTTTGATTACACAAACTTTTATCTTCAAATTAATAATTTACAATGTTTTCTTTTTGCCTAAATTTTGTTTGTACAACCCAAAAAAAAAGGAAAGAAAATAATTCCAAAGAAATAAAAAAAAAAAAAGAAAACAAAAATTAGAAATTATTTTTCCGGTTAATTTAAACTTAATCATCATTCAAACTCTTGAAGGTGTTCATTTCTAAATTGAAAGAAAAGTTCTTCATCTATATTTTCTTAAAGTATACTCTTTTTTTATTTTTCTTGTTCACGAAATGTCGCGCACTCTAATTTGAAATTGAATTAATATTCTATGTAAATTATATTTTAATGAAGCGAAATGAGCAATTAAATATGTAAATGAACATTTTCAGAAAGATCCCCAATTTGAAGGAAAAAAAAAGAAAAGAAAAGAAAATCAAAAAGGAAATTTTACATTGAATCAAATTTTTGTATTTTATACTTTTTTTTTAACTCATATTTTTAATTGACTTTTGCATTTCTTTGTTCATCTCAGTTGATTAAATTAAGAGTCCTTTACTGTACTGAGATACATATTACTAAAAAAGAAAAATCAAGAAACTAAAGAGTTCATCAATTCATCGCAAAAAGATTTTCATCTCAGTTAAAATTAAGAATTCAAACTCAGACTTATAAATTGTCCACCTAATACTCTGTATAGACTAACACTTGTTAATGATAATTTGCTAGTGTATAGTATGATCCTGATAGTTTCTGTAAAAGCCCATATTCACGATCAAATCTAGTATTCGTTTTTGGAATGACAACCGATCGTTACCGTATGAATTGACCACGTGTATAGAAAACTTAACGGAAGGAATTGACGAAAGTGCTGGATGGAATTACGAAAAAACCTATTGGGTACAAGTAATGTGTCAGGCAATACGGAAAGTGTGTATGGAAAAATGCCATAAAATCCGTCTTTTTACGAACAAAATCATTGAAATTTTAAAAAGGCATAGTCATTGGAATTTCTTTGGTATTTGTTATATTGTTTCTTTGAATTTGTGCGACGGATTTTTTTGTATATAGTGATGAAAAGATGGATGAAAAGTTTGATCCATGTGACCACCATGTAAAGTAGGTTGTAAAAATTTTGAGAAATAGACCTCGAAAAGAAAACGTAACCATGATTTTGCTCAAGAAGACGACTTAATCGATTGATCACAATTCTATAAGAAAAAAAAATTCAAATGGTTCTCAGATTGTGTGATAAAAAGCTGATGGAAAAATTATAAAATTTTCTAGGAACACGATTTTGGACTTATCTCCATAAATTTGAATCAAAAAATTAAAAAAATTGCATACTTTCAGGCGCGCATTAAAATGTTGAACATAAAATCCTTATGGATTTTAAATGTTTTTCAAAGATTACTTTCAAATACAATTCGAATAATCATTTCCTATCCATTACATGTCGTAATAATCATTTAAAATTTCAATTTGTAACAAAATCGAAAACTCTAAGATTTCCAAAGTAACGATCCTGTACAGAAGGAGTTGAAACGTTGAAGGCATGCCAAAAACATTCAACTAAAGAAAAGAAACATGTCAAAGAATATTCGCTTAAATTTGTTAATAATCTAATTAAGCAGCACTTTCAAACTCAAATTCTCAAAACATAATTTTAATAAATGTTATTTTGAATTTGCTGGAAGACATTAAACAAAAAAAAAAAATAGGTTGAAATAAATTAAAATTAAAAATTTTCAAATAAATTTGAAAATTATTCTTTTACACTTACCAAAACTTCATAACAGATTTCCCTAAGTTCTTTTTCGACGCGTTCTCTGTACTCTCGTGCAAGCTGTTGTTTTCTGGCGGAGGCTTCGGTCTTTTGTTCAATTGATGAAATAACTCGCCAAGATGATCTAATTTAGAAGAAAAAAAAAAGGAATTATTTAAATAGAATTTTTATATTAATTATTATTTTCGGGGAAATTCATTTATTTAACACTAAATTTATTGTGCTTTGTTGTGGAATATTCACTCATTAATAAAATTACATATATATTTTTTGTATTTTTTTAAAAAATAATCAAAAGTTAGTTAATCTCCTATCTTAGGATGGGCCAAAAAACAAAAAACCTCCAAAAGAAATAAATATTTTGCTTCTTCTGCAAATAAATTAATGAATTAATTTCACAACTCATTTCTTCCAACACATAAATAAAAAAAAAAAAGGACATGCCCTATGAACAACACAACAGGGCACAAAAAACCATTAGATTTGTCTTTTTAAACGTTGTGTTATATAAATCATTCAAGGAGTCCCATAAAAACTAGACAAATTTTTACATGTATTTTTTTTTTTTTAAATAATTTACCTGCGGGCACCGACAACATTTTTATATGCGACTGAAAGGAGATTTCGTTCTTCATTTGATAATTCTACACCAGTTTCTGTTACCGATTTCATAGCCTGTGCCATATCATCGTACCTATAATATTTTGTTGATTATAAAAGGAAAAGGAAAATTACATTTAATTAAAGAAAAACTAATATATAAAAATATTTCAATTATATACCTTTCGGATTGTTCAGCAAGTTTTGCTTTTTGGACCAATTCTTCCTTATCGACTGTTGACATTTTGATGTGTTTTCTTAATAATTAGCTGGTATATAATAAAAGGAATTCGAGTGTTTTTTTGTTTGTTGTTTCTTTATTGATTAAGTTTTTTTTTTTTTATTATTAAATACCAAAATCTTTTATTTATTTATTTAATTTAAAAATTGTCCGTACAGAGATTTATGCGCCGTTCGCAGTGACCCCTGTAAAGGAAAAAGAAAAAATCATTCATTATTTTAAAGGATCCTAATATTTCATATATAATTTTTAAATTTTTATTATGTAACAAACATCATGTTTTTCAAAATACACATATTAATTTCACCTAAGTCGTAAATTGATAAGAAATTTATATCTCTCTAATTACATAATATTTAATTATGCCATTAACTTTAGTCCACAAAAAAAAAAAGATATTTAAAATGCGTTTTTTATCTAGTTAATATCTTTATACTAACTTCGATTTCTAACTACAAAATATATACACACTCACTTTGTTCTGTTTTTCTATTTGAATGGAAAAAAAAGACGGATAAACAACACTAATTTTAGTGCTAGTTTTATTTTAATTAATCTTTTTTTTTACTTAGAAAGTGATTACAATTAATCACATTGACACATAAGGTATACCATAATTACTTACGCACGACAAATAATATAAATTTTGTTTGTATCTCGAAAAACTGATTAGATAAACTCTAAAGTTAAACGTTTTAAATTATAATTTGTATTATAGAAGTTTGGAAGTAAAATTATCTAAGAAATAAAATGATGAAAAATTCATATTTTATGAATACTAAAAACAATTATAGACACTCAAGCATATAACGAATGATACTCGGCTACAACGTATATACACATGGATAATATTCGCGAAAGATCCATGTGTCGAGATTGGGTCGAAATTTGAATTCGTGTTTATTGATATACAGAGGGTTGAAATTATCGAGTCCAAATCAAGTTAAAATGTACTACAGTTCAGAACACACTAAATTTAAATTTTGTACCAACCAAATAATAACCGTAATACATAAAAAACCACCAAAACTCAGTAAATTTAGGTGACCACCATATACATGCATTTTATGTATACGTGTCGTACTCATAAACGCACGTCCCGTCTCCAGTAATGATCCTTTTGATGAATGTGGGATCGGATTCAGCCTCGCAACGTCAACACGGTCTCTTTTTTGCATAAAATTGTAAAAAATCGACGACACACAGAGATAGATGTACTCTTGGCTACGTAACTTTTGCAAATGTCAAGCTATGACGCTAAGATTTAGAGGGAATATCAATAACAGATGTATCAATTTAACAAAAAACAGAACTCAAATCGGAACGATGGGAGCGCCACACGGTGGTTATTCTGTTTTGTTTTTGATCAAGGTAGTATGATGCATTTCGAATGCCTATAATTCTGCCCCTAGGTCGTCATTATAATAAATAAAATTATAGAATAAGTGAAAACATACTGTTTTTACTGATTTTACATGAAAGGCGGATTATAGGACTGTCAGTGAATACTAATACTAATTCCCAATTTTTTGAGGTTAAAAATGGACGAAAAATTTTCAATGAAAGCAGGAAATAAAACACTCTTCATTGGAATGAATAGAAATTGAGATAATAATAAAAAAAAAAAAAACAGCTCCTCAAGGAAAATAGTGTTCATAAAAACAATTTACGTTATATGCGTAAGGATTTTTTATCTGAAATCTATTTATGTAAATTAATAATCCTTGAAATAGGTTAATTTTCCTTCATTATAATGATGAAGGTATAACCGACGTCTAACTTCTTGCAAAGAAGTTAAAATCAATATCAAATTTCAATTAAACCTGTCAAACATGTGCTTAAAATACAGAAGACAGACTGAGATTGTAAAAACTTGTCTTCTACATATTTATTTTGCCTTGGGGGCTGCTAATGTCCAACGTTTTCTTTTGAAGAATTTTCAAACGATTTAATAGTATTTTATATATAATATCAAAACCGAATAATCTCCATATAAATTTTCCAATATCCACAAACTCTAAGATAAGAATTTTTCCTTATCATATCTTTTTCTAAAAATATCACAAGAAATCTCCGTTGCTTTTATTTTCTTTTGGAACCGAAAAACCGAGATCAAACATTAAGAAAATGAATTATTATTATTTAAAAATACTGCGCAAAATAAAGATGTTTTTGTTTAAATTATTGTTGAAAAAATTTCATTTAAAATTATTGATGCTGTTGAACTCGAATATAAATTTTCTGAGCAACTATTTTTATACGTAAAAAATTTATTAATAAAATTTTATTTTCCACTTTTATACAAAACGCATTAAGACTTCATTATACACACAACTAGCCAAGATTAAGAAGAGATACTTAAGGCCGCAGTAGACAACAATTTTAGAGTTCAGATCGACTTAAAAATTTAAAGCCTGATCTTCTTTAAAAAAAAAAAATAAGAAGTTGTTCGCTAACGTCTGTCAATTTGAAGCTGGGTCCACATATTTGGTTTTTCGTTTCAATATTGTGTGAAATACCAAATTTCTATTCTATCTCGACAAAAACTTTTTGTGGATTCGATCAATCGAATAGAGAAATCAAATATAGGGCCTGAATTTCAAGTCATTCTTTCAATTTGCTAAAACGATAAAACCCGAATTGAGTTTCGAGCTTATCTCATCTCACCTCAATTTTGGAATACATATGTAGAGAATTAGAAGTTATGTCGATTTATGCATGAGTAGTAGGCATTTTATAATTTTATATATTAAGATTTATTAATTGAAAAATGGCTACAAAATTTTCGTCTGATATGATCAACCAAAAATCACTTGGCGATCGATTTATTTGGGCAAATTCCTGACACATAAAGGGCATAAAAGATATGCGGAAACAATTCTTTAATGTACTTTCACACTTGATGAATAATCTTTCATATAAAGGGTGTCCCAATAAGAAGTGCAAAATTTAATTTACGTAACGAAGTATGTGTATATCTCGGGTATTCTGCATCCTACAGATACGATCCATACCTCATTCGACGATCAATTTAATAAGGAATTAAATACCATTCGCGCGGTTTTCAAAAATATTCCTTCTAGGACAGGAAATCTAAAAATTCTCTAGTATCAAGGTATACGTACTATATATCTCAGGTATTCTGGGTCCTACAGGTGTGACGGGGAATTTAATAATTTATTAAATAAATAAATAATGCTCCGAAAGAAACGTACGATTTGAAATTTGTGGAATTGTCTTTTTCATTACAGTAGGCGCTCGAAACTTGACAAACTGCACTGTCATGCAGAGTTCCATGACTATTAATGGCAGATGACAGATGTCAAGATTTTATTACTGTAAACTGAATAAAACGAAAATAGCGCGAAATTTAAATTTGCACCTATTATGGAGACACCCTATATATATATAAGTACTAAAAAATTTCTTATATGCGATATTGATTCTTAAAGCAACGATATACTAATTAAAAAAAAAAAATAGAAAGAGCCAAGTATGATGATGACATCATAAAATGTATGTTTTTATGACAAATTTTGTTGACATATTATATTTGAAAAAGAACACCACCCCGAAAAAAAACCATAAATAAAAAAGACGCATAAAAAGTGAAATTGAACAAAAAGTGAACGTAAAATATACTAAAAAGCATAACTTGAAATATTGTGAGTCACCTTTTCTATATACCAAGGATTTTCTCTCCCAACACAAAAACGAGAAAAACCAATATTTCCGCATAAAATATTACATAAAACATTTCTCCTTATCAAATATTTTATGCTGCAATACAATAAATATTTCATAAATTTTCCGATAAATTGGTATTCCGGTCTGAATCTTTAATACATTTTTTATTGACAAACATTAGCGGACTTTCCCAACAATTCCTCGCTCCTACCTAACTACTAGCTGTAATTTTTAACTTATATACAAAGCATATATAAGTTATTGAAGTCATGATCGAAAATTGAATCACATTTTTATCCAATGTCTGTATGTCTGTCCCGTTTGTGGTATGCAAAATTCCGGCTGTATTTGTTAATCGATTTGAAAGAAAATTAGTAGAAGCAGTTTTTCCCAAATGAGAAGCATTCTATTAGAAGTTAGGGGGTTCGATCGCAATAAGACTTCAGTTAGCTGTCGAACAAAAGGTCGTTTTTTTTATATTTTTAAATTATTCTTGTTGTCAAGTTATTTCTGGACTGATTTCAATGAAATTTGGTACAGGATACTTTTTCAATATAAAACAATTGTGTCTGAAAAAATCAGTTGAATCCGAATATGCCGAAGAAAATTCGTATTTTTTTTTGTATAAAATTTGTAATTTAATTTTGGGCGCTCGGATAAACATAAATTGTGGTATAAAATAATTTAATCGACATGCATAGAAGGTTCCTATAATGGGTTTGCCCTTGTTTTTTTTTTATGCAATGTATCACAGTTGTTATACAGATTTTGAAAAATCAATAATTGAAAAATTTCCTTAAAAAAAAAATGGAAAATTCGATTTTTATCCAGAAAAAAAAAACGAAATTTTTACAAGTTTTTTTATTCACCACAAATTTTGATTTAGTAAAATATTCTTTAAAAAAAATTAGTTTTCTTCATATTTTAAAACAATAATTAGCAACAAAATGAAAAAAAAAAAATTAATCAATAAAATCAGGGTTTTGTTTTTTTTTTTTTTTTAATTAATTTTTGGTTTTTCTTTTGCGGTGAGAAAAAGAAAATGTGATAAAAAATTTTAATTAAATTTTATATATTTAAAAAACGACGAAAAAAGAATATTCATATATGAAATCGTCGGAGCCGGGAATCGGAGAACCTGAGCCGCATTACCAAGTGCACTTATACGTACTTTTCTATATGATTTTTACTTTAATACGATTTAAACGATTAGTGTTGATTTGAAATAAAAACTAAAAGATTCCCTACATGATTTTTTAGATCTGAAAATACAATTTTAATTTTCCATGGCGTTTACATGGCAGAGACTTCAAAACTGACTTGAGTACGCGACTTGAAACTCATAAGATTAACTTGAAACCCAAAAGATTGACTTGAAACTCCAAAAATTGGTCTTGAAACGCAAAAGATTGACTTGAAACCCAAAAGATTGACTTGAAACTCATAAGATTGACTTGAAACTCAAAAGATTGACTTGAAATCGACTTCAAATCATAGACGACGAATTTTTAATTTTAAGTTCAGTTTCGCGTTAGTTCATACATCACATTTTAAATTTTCAGCTCGATCTAAGTTTAAATGCAAAATTTTAAGTCGATTCGCTTTTGTGGTCGAATCGATTCAAGTCAAATTCCAAGTCAGATTCACGGTTTTATATTCACACGATTTTTGATGGATTAAAGTTTTGAGTCGATCAATGTAAATGCGAAATAAGTGTTCCCAATTCTGAAGTGGAATTGTATAATTCGATTTGAACCAAAAATCGTATCGAAAAATAGCATATAATCATCTATTTCGATACGATTTAGTAGTCCCAAATCGCAATTACACGATAATTCCACACTCCTGAATTGCAGTTTTTCACCAATATTGAGAAAATTTTATTTGTGGTTCCCAAAATTCACTAATTTTGAATGGAACTTCTACTATTTAATTTCTAAACAAAACACTTAAAAAATTGGGACTTTTAACACGAATTTTTTTACTAAACGTATTTTTCTTCAGAAACGTAATATCTTGATCATTGGAAAAAACAAAATTTAGTTTAATTGATGAAAGAAAAAAAACTCAGCTCTAAAAACGAGTGAAGACAAACTAACTACGAAGAAGATAAACTATTATAATTTCTGATTGACTAAATATTCGCACAAATTTTTAGTTAACTAATAATTTTTATATTAAAACGTTTCTTTTTTTTTTTTTTAATAATATTTACCTATTTTCTTAAATGAGTTTTTGACCAATAAATCAAAAAAAAATTGTTAGCGTATTTAAAATATTTGTTCGTTTGTTTCAAAAACAAAAAAAAAACAAAAAAAAAACGGAAAAATAAAAATTTTCTTAAAAATTACTATCACAATATTTTCTTATTTTTTCAAAATTTTATTTTCCCTTCAAACACTGGTAATCCTTTTCTTTTTGAATAAAATTTTGAGTTTTTTGCTAAAATTTTACTTTAAAATATTTTTAATTTTTAATTTTCTTTCTTAAATAGTGTGTCACTGTAAATTCCTCTTTTTTCTTTTGTTGAAAATAATAATTTTAAAAAATTTTTTTTAAAAATTTATAATTTTAAATTTAGTTTTTTTTTTTTTTTTAATCTAGCTTATACAGAAACATTATGACTAACTAACTACAAATTCGTGCATTCCCGAACAACAGTTGAAAATGAACTGAACTTTCTTCTATTTCTACTTTTTTTTTTGTGTCTGTATTAAAATATATATGTGAAACCGCCGCCGCGAATAGAAAATATCAGGCTAGAATTATTATAGTTAAGTATCGGAGAATATATGATGAACAGGAATGGAGATACTCTATTATAGAGAATGTGTCTTCCAAACCAAATACATAGTAAAAGACTTGAGGGGATGCAAAAAAAAAGGAAAGAAAATAATAGTATTGTGGTTGTGTGTGCTGAATTTTCCTCCATATACTACTAATTCCTTCTCTATAAAGGATTTGGATTTGTTGTTACTTGTAATATAAAAAACCGTTTTCTTTTTGCACCTATTCTAGAGAAAATCTCTTGAGAATGGTAGAAAAATGTGTTATGCGCTGTGTGTCAATTATTTGAAAAATTCTGAATATGTGCGCACAATCTCTTATTAACCCACCTCAACAACTTTATCCTTTTTTTTTCTCGTATAGTCGAGAATTCAAATTTGTATCATAAACCACACCATCATACCATACAAAAAAAAGGAGCATACTTGAAGTGTTTCTACATTATTTTTTGCATTTTCCTTAAATAATACAAATGCAATTTTATAAGGAGTGTCCAGACAACGATGGTGACGACGACGACGACGATGAGAAAAAACAAAGATACCTTTTTATTAAGGAAGAATAAAAACAATAACCATGAAAAGGGTAAAGTTTTATTGATAAATTAAGAAGATCTATTTAAAAAAGAAAAATTATTAAATATTATATTAAATGGTTAAAAAGAATTAAATAACATAATAAAAAGAATACAATGTCAGTAATAGGATAAAAATGTACAAACAAAGAAAACTAATAAAGGAAAACCATTTGGCAAAAGAAAATAGTTTAGTTTTTCTTTCATTTTTTCGGGTTGCCTTTAAGTCTCGTTTTTATTTATATAGTAATATATATAAAGCAAAGTTCTCAGACTTGTTCTTATCGATCTAAGTTGCTTGCCGGTCATTCCACTCAAAATATAAAGCTGAAATTTATATTTCTTCCTTTTTTCAACCCCGATTTTCTTTTTTGCAACAACTTGCCAAAATTACATGACATGACAAGGATTTTAAGAAAGAAAACACGACGCCAAATACATTAACCATTTTTTTTTTCTTGTCTTTATATTAAAATATTGAGAATTTTATAAAATGCATTTTTAGGTTCATAGATTATTCAAAAAATTCAAGTTAATCATAATAAAAAATGAACTTATTTAAAGAATTTCTTATTAACATATGTGAGACTAACAGCACCTTCATAAGGCGGCGCTGAGTCACCTACAAATTTATAAAAAAAAATACCCAGTACATATTATATTTTATAATGACATTAGCAAGATATAAAATTACAAATACTTTTGAGAGAATTATAAATAATGTATGATGATTGTTCATCAAGTCAACTTCAATGAATCATATGTGGTATAGGGTAAATGTACCAAATCGTACCCGACAACCAAATATCGACCATAGTGGTAATAGTATCGCCTATTTATGTAGTCAATGTATGGAAATAAGGGCAGATTCAAGAATTCAGTCAGCTGTACAGATGGAGCAGCCAGGCGTTCAAAAGTTCAGAAAATTTGACAGGCAGTCAAAACAGATGTTCGAAAATTCAGTTGAATGCAGCATTTGCCCGCACAGTCGTTGACGTCAATTGATTTCGTTTGCTCGGACTGCAAACGGTAATATAAGGATTTCGTCAGATGTTGTAATAATGGAAGAGGGAATATAAAAATTTATAAATTTTATAGAAATAATTAATAATTTGCCGCAATTGCCTAGCTATCAATTTCTCTGTAGTCATTCGTTTAAAAATTCATTAAAAGCAACCAACTTTACCTGCAAATGACGTCAATTGACTGCATCTTGTTTTGCAGGCGGCTGAATTCTTGAATCTGCCCTAAGTTCAATAAAATAGGTGCCCAAACTTTCCAATTAAAACCTAAAAACCTAAAAAAACGACAAAACTTTAAGATCACCCTAGTTTTTGCTTTATAACTTCGTTTCCGCTGGTCCGATTTTGCTGAAATGCAAATGGAATAACGAACTTACAGTTTCAATTTCATCAAAATCGGATAGCACGTTTTTGAGTTATCTTGTACATTGATGGACATGCATAAATATAAATCGATATATAACTTTGGATTCTCTACACAACTATATCGCCTTAAAACCCTTCTCCGCGATGATTATTTCTATGTGTTACAAATGTAGTGACAAAACTAATATACCCTCTCCTCTCTGGTAGTACCTACCCCACGACAGGATATATGAAAATAAAATTATTTTGGGTGGCAAAAGGAAATTTTATAATTAAAAAACTTCTTTAAATAAGTTTGAATCTAAAGAATAAGAATAAAAATGTGAATTCTTTCACAATTTTAAATTTTCTAATCAAATGTTTTAATTAAAAATTTATTTTTTTTTGTTTAAAACGGAAATATGATATACATATGTGTGTCTTATAAGGTTTTTAAACAAATCAGTTTAGAATCCTTATTATAAAAAAAAAAAGTCCTATACACACGAATGCCAAAAAGTTTTCCTTCAATTTTATTGTCTTGGATTTTATATTATTTTAATAATGGATGTTTTAGATTTCTTCTTCTTTTCTTTTCGTTTTGTAGAATTAAAAAAACATTGTCAAAACGTAAAAAATTTCAATTTGAAAAGAAACAAAATAATTATGTAAAATTTTGTCAAAATATAACATAATTGAATTTATGTTCATAATTAAAAATACATCAAGATTAAATTGTTTATTACTTTTACGTTCTTTTTTTTTACGTTAACAACAAATGGTTAGGATTTTCTAAAGCTTTCATCAAAATCAATATAAACGAAATTTATATTAACTTTCTTATACAGAAATTTTTAAAATTTAATTTGCTCAAAATGTAAAAAAAAATATTAAATCTAAAACCGAAATAAATACAATATCGTAAATTAGGTTAGGTAATGGTGGGAAATGTTAAGACTTCACATAAACCACATTGGGTTCATGGCGAATATCATATAGTTTATTGACCTACGAAAATTCCCAATTTTTCAAGGTATTTTTCAAATTGCAGACACTGTTAGCCTACGATTTCTTTATGAATTCTAGAATCTAGATGCTTGAAAAATGGTTGGATCAGCATTTTCAACCATGTCCTTGAAAATTCCGGATAATGGGGCAAAGCGAATGGTTCAACGAATTTGAACTGATCCAGTACCACAAAGTTTCTGCGGTGAGCTCTGGTAAAAAGTTGAAGTTTATGTGCGTGTTTCATAATAAAACATTGGCCGATGTGTAGATCCGTACCACTGGACTGCACTACGTAGGTGTTAATGCTAGTAACGAGGTCCAGTGTTGTTATTGTAGGTAAACATTCAAGAATAAATCGAAATAGTTTTAATGCAAGAAATACAAATATTAGTACACTCAACAAGAATCAGTTGCATTCAGAATCATCGGAAATCTTTATTATTAGCCTTTTAAAGTTCAAATTTTTTTCTCATTCTTTGTAGTCTAGTCTAATTAATTTTCGAGTTTTATAAATTCATTATCAGCGTAGTAATAAAATATATTTGACTTATCAATAGAAAAAAAGAAAGACTTTCAACACGTTATACAGTTTTATCAAACAAATCGGAGAATCACAAATTACCGCGTAAAATACTAAATCAAATAACTAAAATTTTTTCAATGTAACAACAATTTCGAGTCAGACCAGACTTTCGACCTGGTCCAATAATATATAATGTCGATTTAGACTCAACATTGGACTATACTGTACAGTATAGACAAAGATAAAGAAATTTAAATCTCTAGTCAACCTTATTAGTATCAGCAAAAATAATGGAGAATATAAGATTTTCCATACGATTACAGAAAATGACTCAACTATACTTATCAGTCGACGACAAAGTAACATTTCTCAATTTTAACAGTATAGTATGAGAAATGTGTATGGCTTGGGATCAATATTACAATACTGCAATGTCCCTGACTGGTTTGTTACCCATTTTCTGTATGTGAAATTAGTAATGGACTTTAAACGATGTATGAGCCGCAAAGCCATTATGTATTTATTGAAACTGTACTAAGATAACTATTTACATAAAACGATTGAAATTTCTTTGTCCCTGGATGAACGCTTTCTCACAGTTCAAACAGTTTCTGTAGAACGCAATTCTTGACTATTGTTGGTCGCGACGAATAGTTTTAAAATGAAATAATTGTATCAAATTTATAATACACAAAAAAAAAGTGAAATAAATATAAAAAAAATTAGCTTTAAGTTAAAATGCATATAAATTTAGGGTCGAGGGGTCTGCGATCTACAAGAATGGAACAATGGAGGACCCATTCTGTACGCAAAAATATTAAAGAGCCCCTACCTCTTTTAGACATCAAGTATTCCTCTTTTAAAAACATATATTCAAAAATGTTGTATGTTGATTTTTTGATGCCCTATGGTAGAAATGGGGCAGAAAAACTGTCAAAACTAACATTATTTCAAGGTTTTTTCTTTATAACTTTGTATTTTCTTATCAAAATTTCTTCCAATATGCAGATAACGTAGCCCCTGCTAGCATAAGTCCAATCTGCAAATTTTGTTCAAATCGGTGTATCAGTTTATAAATTACATCAAAAAAACTTTGTAAAGAGGGATATTTTCTCTTAGGATTAATTCTTTCTCCTTTATTCTTGGACAGATTTGATTGAAATTTAACACGGTATCGTCTATTTATGTAGTTAACCTATGTTATTAATTTAAACAAAATTGATTTACAAATTTTTCAATTAAACCCGAAAAACCATAGACAAAAAAACGACAAAACTTTCTGGTCACCCTAGTTTTTCCTTTATAACTTTCCTCCACCTGGATCGATTTTGCTCAAATGCAATACCAAATCAAGTTAAGGAATAAGCAACTCTCATTGTAAATTTCATCAAAATCGGATAACGTGTTTTTGAATTATCTTGTATACGGACGGACGGACGGACGGACATGCATAAATCGATATAACTTTTGATTCCTGACACAACCATACCCTTAAAACCTTTCTATGACCATTATTTCGATGTGTTACAAATGGAGTGACAAAACTAATATACCCTCTGGTAGTACCTACCTACCATAGGGCATAAACATTCTTTCTGTAATATAAGAAAGTAAATAGGATATAATAAAGAAAGAAAAAAAAAAGCTTTAAAAATAAGAAATTAGAAAAGAAAAAAAAAATAAATCAAGAGAGTAAATAAATAAAGTATAGAAAAATTTAACTGAATTTATTTTTCCAACCTTTTTTTTTTCTTCCTTTTTTTTCGAAAATGGTTGCTAAGGAAATTCTAGGAATAGAAAATTTTCTATCATCATTGAACATCCATCCGCATAGACAACGCCCAGTCGAAACACAACACACAAAGCGAAAAAAAAAATAGTAATAAATATATCAAGTTATGTTTTTCATATGAAAATGTCAGAAGAAAAAGTTTGGAGAAAAGGGGAAAAACTCAATTTTTTACTTTTTTATCCTTCATTTTCTATATAAAATTAAATATAAAAAAAACGGATAGGATCTGACGGAAATACATATGGTTTTTTTTTTTTTTAAATGAAATTTCCAAACATATTACACCACCTATATAATACATACATGTACTCTCGTATATCAATAATATTAGAAACCCATATTTTCCAAGAATGGAAAAGGAAATCTTATTACAGAAATTTTTCTTTGGAATCCTTTTCTTCCGTTCTTTTTTTTTCTTTTTTCTTCCAGAAAATGCATAAATTATAAATTCTACTATCGCAAAAAAAAAAAAAAAGTACACATATAAAATGGGAAAAACAAGGATTTTAATATGTTGTAAAAGTATATGATAAAAAAAAAAAACACGGGAAAAAAAAGGAACTGAGAAAGGACTTTTTAAATTTTTAAAGAGAAAAACAACCATGATTTTTTTTTTTTTTGGAAGAAAATCAGACATGCGCAAAAATTATCTAGGCTGAGAATTTTATCCATCCAGAAGAAGCAAAAAAAAAATTGTCTTTCTTTAAAACAGGGTGTTGCGTCAAAATTGAAATTAATTTACAACATCGGTTCTTAAACTATGGGTCACGACCCCAATAGGGGTCACACACAAAGCAAAATGCTGGAGACTTGAAAATTTCAGTTTATATATTATTTCATAAACGTGCAAAATACCTAATATTGTTACATCGTTGTTATCTATCTAAATAAATGAAAATTAAATGCTGTTCGTTGGTAAGCGCATCAGTTGAGAACGGCTGAACCGATTTAGCTCATTTTTTTGTTAAAATGTTTGTAAGTCGTCCGAATAAGGTTCTTACGGAAAGAAAAATGTGAAAATTTGCCCGGAAAATTGGGGAAAAACTGAAAGTGCTTTTCTTCAATGGGATTTTTGTAGCAGAAATACGTTTTTTTTCTCATTTTTACTTTGTTTACACATTTTCAATAGCTTTTTACAAATCCACAAAACGATCATAAACAAATTTATTGAAATTTGGACAGGACAACGTCTGTCGGGTCAGCTAGTTCGTTATAAATAATACTTTTTATTTTTAACTTCTATACGAAGTATATAAGTAACTGGAATCATCGTTTGCAATCATTTTTATCGAATGTCTGTCTGTCGTCTGTCTGTCCGTCTGTCTGCCGTGTACAATATTGCGGCCGTATTTTTGAAGCAATTTTCATGAAAATTGGTAAGATCGGGTTTTTCCTCATGAGAACCATTCTATCAGATGTTGGGTTTGATCAGACTAAAACTTCGGGTAGTCGCCGAACAAAAGTTCGGTTTTTTTGTGTTTTTACATGGTATTGTAACGTTATTTATGGACCGATTTCAATGACATGAGATACTTGTTCAATGAAAGAACAGCTGTGTCCAAAAAATCAATTAAATCCGATTACAACTTTGGGTAGCTGCCGAACAAAATTCAGATTTTTTGTATGAAATGATACGATTTTCAAACTTTGCTTACATACAATATTTTCCTCATAATTTGCAGTTAGGATAACTCACAAACGTATTACCAGATTTTCAGAAGGTAATGTGATTTGAACATACGTATAGAAGTTTCAATAGTGGTTTTGCACTATAGCTTGTTTCAAATTTAATACGTGGGCCCGTGTATTCGGTTTCTCGACTCGATCTCTCGACTTCTATTGTGAAATATCAAATTTCTATTATATCAACAGACAGACTTTAAAGGGTTTTTGTCGATTCGATCAATCGAGTCGAGAAACAACTAAATAATACGGGTCCTGTGGGGTCGCAAAAAAATCTAGTAATGAAAAACGGGGTCCCGTGAATGAAAAAATGTTAAGAACCGATGTGATTTACAAATTAAAATTTAATAAATATTTTTTTTAGCCTTCAAAAATCCTGCAAATTATAAAACATTTTAGGTACCGCCGCGTATATAATAAATAAATAGGTGAATACACATTTTTATAATTTAATTTTCTCCAAGGCCTAAAGTCCTTTGAAAAACTGTAGTTAGTATCCACCTTACCATAACCAAGAACTGCATATTATCATACCCACTTTTTATCCCTATATAATATAATTACAAAGTGGATGATGGTCAAACATAACATAGAGCCAAGGATATATAAATACGGGATGGGGGTGGGGTTGCTCTGTTACAATTTTATTAATTTTATTAAAGGTATTTTTTATTTTGTAGAAACACCTTTCCACCATATCTATATAATGTGTGTGTATATGTGTGTAATATGTTTTTCATTATTTTGGAACAAGAAAAAATTTCGCTTGAATGTGAATGTTTGCGTTATTTCAAAATCAATAATACGTCCTTGCGCAATTTCAAATTTACTCTCAGGGAACATAAAAAAAAAAAAAAAAAAAAAAGAAAAAAAAAAATTAAACGAACAATAACGAGAATATTTCGGTTAAAAGGATTTATATATGAAATATAATTTTCTTTTTGCGTGGTTACTTTTTTATTAAGTGTTTATCCTTTTTTTTTTTTGTTATCTATTGAAAATAATGTTAATGTTTTCATCATCAATAACAAATATGAGACGTGATTTTTATTAGAAATATATTTTTCAAGAAGAAAATGTTGTACCATCAATTTTTATTTAACTATATTCCTTAATTCGAAGACGCAATAAAATTTAAAAAAAAAAATGAAAATGAAAATGGCAAACATTTAACAAGAATATAAATTGTATCGTCGTTCGTAGCGTCTCTATATCAAAATTGTAGATATAAATATATAATTCTACTCATTCTCCTTGGCATTGTAGTAGCAGGCACAGTTCATGAAATAGCCTTGGTCTAACCTTTTTCTTGTCAACCATAATAAAAAAAAAAAAAAACAAAAAAAGAATGTATTCCCTCCTGATAACTTTATGTGGGAGCTGTGAACTATATATAGGATCATTGGATAAAATACCATATTAAATTGTTGTATAATCTTTCACACAACCAACTCTCCCTCCCTTTAAGTGATAAATAAATTGATAAATAGAAAAGATAGATGATTTATAAATAGATATGTTGTGAAATTAGGTGATTTATAGTCAATAAATTATTACAGTCGAACCTAGGTACACGTCCCATCCACATCCGTTGATGTCTGACAAAAAAAAAAAAAAACTGATAATAGAACTCTGTAATAGAGAATTTTTAAAACATTTCCTTTTATTATCGAACAATTTTAGTATAGACCAGAGAGGCTAGTACTTACAGATTTTGTTCATTCACCTAAATATATAATAGGTCTGTTTTATTTGCCACTTGCTCTGGGGTAGAGCAAAACAAAAACAAAACAACAAAAGATCAAATCCTACACTACTTTCAGAGCAGGTGTAACTAATTACACTCGAATTAGTTCAGTTTTCTACCATAAAAAGTGTATTAGCTAAAAGTTTCCCATTTCATTACAATACGGTTGCTAAGCAGCGCTACAAACATTTGAATTAAAGCTTTCTCCTACTCCTGCTCGTTTTATTTGCCACTTACCCTGCTCCGGTGTAGGGTATGGCAAATAAAACAGATCTAATATATGAAAACTAAATATGTGTTGTCAATATTTTGGTCGATGAGCTTTTGCTGCCATTTACCTGTCAGAACCAAATTTCTACATTTTCTGGGCGAAAAACCGAGACAAGTCATTTTTACAAACTTTTTTAAATTCAAATTTACATCAGTTGAAGTTGAGTTCAGCCAAAAAGCATAAAAAAAATAAGAGATTTCAACTTGGATTCTGAATTGAGCACATTTGTGCATACGCCACCTCAATAATAGTAAAAAGACTCTGTGTGATATAAAAATGAATGTATTTACAGACTTTTTTTTTACAAATACTATTTAAAGAGGAGGCGCATGTTAATGGTGCCAAAAAATCTTACACAAAGAATTTTCTTTCTTTTCTCTGTGGTTCAGGAGCAGAGATCGAAACAAATTGTAAATTAGGCAATAAACACAATTCATAGACATTGTATTCGAACACCAATCAAAAAAAAAAAAAAAAAAAAGTCCAGAAAAACGCCGATAACTGTGTTACAAATGACTTTTTAAAAATGTCTAAGCGATTTAGACATTTTACTGAGTATTAGCCCTCCACCTCCTAAATGTATATTTACATTTTCTATCATCTTCAATAAAATATTGAACGAAATTTAAAGATTATTTTATCGATATCCAAACAGTTAAATCTTTCAAGTATATCAATCTTTCCAAGAATATTTTCTAGAAATGGATAAACACAATTGAAAAACAAAATCAAATTAATTTGATCATCGTTTTAAGTGATTGTAATAAGAAAAACAAATCTATAAGAAAAATTCAAATGAAAATTTTGTTTCATTTTTATCGTTAAATATTTAAAACAAAAATATTAAATATTTCATTTAGTTTTCTTAGAAAACAAATTCAATCTACTCCAAATATAATCTAGGTACATGTTATATTACACCTTACATCTCACAATCTACTAGCTGGAAGAATAACATACAATATTTGTTAAAGGACAATTTGCTAAAAAGATTCATCAAAATAGAATATAATATAAACAAAATGTAAACACAATATCCGCCATAAGAGATATATTACCTTCTTACAACAAGCAAAAGAGATCACGAACACAGAAGAAAACCATTTTAATATTCTAACTTGATTGTAATAAAGGTTGATTGTACATAAAAAAAAACAATGTTATTCTCATGATACCACTAAGAATAATCCAATTCTGACATTCATTTCAATCTAATAAGAAAGGATAGATGCATCTCATTCAAATACAATTTTCTCACTGATTCTATTATAAATTGTTACAATAGTTTACACAAAACACAAAGAAGATAGTAGTTTGCACTATTCAAATAACAACAAGAAAACAATAATGTGTTTTAAATCAGTGCACCGCATTCAGGAAAATATTTTGTAATACATAAAACACATAAAACAAAATGAGATGATGAAAACTTCCAAGGCATCGATCGTAGCTGGCTTATCCGCGTAGACTTTCGAGTTCAAGTAACCCGAAAGAAAATAATCCAGAGGTATGATATCACCCGCGGCCAATTCACCAGTCTAAAATGTGAAATCAGTTGCTCATCGAAATGATTTTTCAACATGTGTATTGATCCACTCGCTTTATGGCAGTCTTG
This sequence comes from Xylophagus ater, assembly GCA_963422695.1. Lineage (NCBI taxonomy): Eukaryota > Metazoa > Arthropoda > Insecta > Diptera > Xylophagidae > Xylophagus > Xylophagus ater. Next base: position 14,469,447 of record OY730486.1, read on the forward strand.
TCGAAACCAGATATTACCGACATTACGGGTTTAATTTTAGGTAGCAAATACTCCATTATTATAGCGCGATAGCGGATGCCACTAACAGTTTCGTTACGGCCATCCTCTTTTGAACAAATATAGACCGATGATTCCGCCATTCCATAAACCACACCAAACCATGCATTTCTTTGGATGTAACGGTAGCTCTTGATACTCTTCGGATTGTTCATCAGCCCAAATACGGCAGTTTTGCTTATTGACGTATCTATTTAGCCAGAAATGGGACTCATGGCTAAATAAAATTCTGTGATAAAACAGCAGATCATCATTAATCATCAGACGCTGTGTCCGTGCAAGTTTTCCATGATGTAATGATATTCACTACTGAGTCTAACTGCAATGATAGCTTCACACTATTCACGCGTGATGTGAAAAAAAAGTTCGATCGAAAAAAGTACCTCACGATGAATCACCCGTTACTGACAACAATCATTCAAAAAGATTCAAAAATTGTGCTAAGGATTGTTATATTTTTCCATTCTCGACACATTACTGGTACAACTACAAATTTCATCCATAAATACCATCAAAATGATTAAATATTCAAATTAATTGCATATTTTCCAAAAATTTTACTTTTCACACGTTTTACTAATTTACTATTGAATGTTTTGTTGCAAGTACTCGCAGCAAAATTGGATAATTTAAATGTAATCATCAAAAATGATCTTGAATAGTATGAAAAATCCAACCGACTTTTACTAATCTAACCGCGCTTTTATCAAATTGATTATCACAAGTTTTCTTATAAATGTTTCTATTTTATTCAATTTACAACCTATTTTAAGGGTATTCACTTTTCGTTTTATGTAAAACAAGGTGTATTGTTACCCTTCTATGACTTCTTTTTTTTATATAGTTCATGATTTTGTACCAGGGTTGGTTGTTATAGTCAAATTTCTTGTGCATAAATTTATTAACTTTTGATTTATTTATCGATTTGATCAAGGTTAATGTTTTTAATAAAGCAAAATGCAGTTTATCATTTAACAACCAACCACAGACAGGAGGTTAATAATTGATTTAATTTTGATATCAGTTTCGTATGTGATTCATATACAAGATTAGTATTTTATCATTGATTAACTGCTTCTATTCCTATGGAGCACAATTTATTGGGCCGATTTTTTCAGCTGTAGCCTTAGTACGACAACCTTTTTTCCAATTAGCGATGTAGTAAATTCATAAAGGATTTGTCAAGGAAAATAGATTAAAAAACACGATCTATATGTTTTCATGCAGAACCCACAACAAATAGTACTGTGAAATCGTGTAAAATAAAAAAAATTCGTTACAAACCTAATATTAAAAAACTACTCTCAATTAATTACTAATTTTAAAACCTTTGAACCTGCATAAAATTACATTTATCTATCCAATAACACAACACAATACAAACTATGTATATTTACATGAAATTATTTAATGCAAATTAACTAACAATTAACGATTAACGAATTATTGTTTCGTCTATTATATTTCTGTGTTGTAAATAAAACTGCTGCCAGTTTAATTTAAGTTGTGGCCTACTAAAAATACTGTCCTAAAAAATTGGTTAATACATAAATTAGTTAGTCCCTTGAATATTTCAGTTCGAGGGAATTGACTGTACTACTTTTTTTTTAAACTCACTTAAATAGTCTTGTTACTTCACAATCATAAAAAAAAAAACTCAATGGTTTTATTATTATGTTTATTACATCATACCAAATATGTTAGGTCAAGGCACTGATAATGAGTTTCATTTTATGTTTCACGGAAAACAAGTTTACTTTATATATTATTGTATTTTGAATATTATAAAAAAAAAATCCTTGGATTACCACCAAAAAAAAAAAAAAATTGTTTAATTCGAAAACTATTAGAAATCGTGTATGAATAAGACCCCAAAAAGAAATCATGCTATTTATTCATGTTATAATTAATTACTTATTTTAAAGATTACACTACTTTGTACTTCAGCAGCCTCCTCCTACACACACAACAAACAACACGCCATGAAAAAAGTATTGTCGAGACCGAAAATTAAAACAGACCACAATAATCAAAACATATATTTTGTATATTTTTGGCTAATTTGTAATTCTTGAATTGATTTCGAAAGTTATAGCAGCGGCGTTCTTTCTATCGTCTCATATTTTTATATTTCACGTGATTTTTTGTTTCTTTAAAAAAAAGAAAAGTGCGTATTTTTATTATTAATAAAAAAAAAAAAAGGAAAACTTGCTCTTCTATTGATGATAATTATTAAGAATGATCTACAACAATTTTAAGAAATAATTTATTGCAAAAAGAAAGATATTTATGAAATTATTTTAAATTTTAAAAATAACACAAAAACTTACTCGCGAGTATTGGGTGGGGGTGGGTATAAATGAATCATACATATTTGGATCTTCATCATCTGACACGAAGTTTCTTGTTATTTTCTTTTCTCGAAATTTAATTTTACGTTCAAAAATTCAGAATAACAAAATTTAATGTAAATAGATATTATTATTACCCAGTTGGAAATTTGTGTAATAATTACTTCAAATGATCATAAGGTGGTAATGTGGCCCCAGTCAGATGTTATGTTAATAAATGTCAACATTGGTGGACAGACATAACACCTGCTACGACTGAATTTTTGTCGTGTGGAGACAGCTAGTAAACCTCAATGTTTAAGTTACAAATTCGACTTAAACTCGCACTGTGAAATTGGGTCTTAAGGGACCCATAGACGACAAACATTGTTGTCAACTTGCCGTGTTAGTGTCAATGTTGGATGTCTGTCGGCATGTTGGTGGTTGGTATCTCATGTTGTCAACAATGTTGGTTGTTTTCAAAAAAAAATTAGGAAACATCGAATATTCGGTGGGGGTAGAGTCTGATGTTGTATCCTCTGTAGAGAAGTTGACATCAGCATCAGTTGTAAATTGAATTGTGCACTGTGAACTGCCAAAAATAATTCACCCAAAGCCGATGGCAATACTTCGGAAGTAATGTTGACAACTTGGTTGCCAACATTTCGTTTCGTCTGTGGCAAAACCTGATAACCAGGTTGACAACAATGTTTGTCGTTTATGGAGCCCCTTAATAGATATTTCCCTTTCATTCACAATGAGATTTAAAGTGTTCAGATAGTCTACGTCGACATCTAAATGTTGTTGGACTAATATCTAGAGTACAATTACGACGTGTTTCTCTTTCTTCCGCCCATTTCCAACTGGGTAATTCCTTTTCTCACATAATTAATTTGAAATTCAAATTTGTATTTGTATTTTAATAGTCGACCGGCATATCAAAAAAAAACCGTCTTGGAATCACATGTTTTGTTTGCATTTTATTAAATTTTAACGAACAAAAAAAAATATAATCGTTTGTAATTTTATCAGCACAAAAAAACAACGAATTATGTAATTTTTAATTATCATTTCAAATTATAAAAATGATTAAAAAAAAATATAATCAACCGTTGAAATTTTTAATTAAAGAAATCGCTGAAAGAATATTTTCCTAATCAAAATATTGTTTATAGAGAGAAGGATTTTATCATGAAATGATGATGTTAATAATATTCATAAGAAATTAAACTAATAACAAATATATTTATTCCAATGAATAGAAAAAGAAAAATGCTGAATGCGAATCATTCATTTTTTTTGCGAATTTCAAAAAGGAATGATTCATATATATTTTCGTTTTGGATTTAATATGAAAATCAATATATAATGCCATCACCTTTTTAGAAAAACACACCACCTCCAATGACCCTGCGTCAATAAAACACAAAATGTGATGATTTTGAATCCGAAATTAATAGATTTTCCTCATTTTGTATGGAATTTGAAGAAAAAAAACAGAAAATGATGATTACACTTTCTTTTTCGAATTTGTATTAGAGACAAGCCAAAAAAAAAAAGAAGAATTCTTGTTACCAAGACGGAAATTGTTGAAAAAATATATAAATTTCGGAAAAAAAAACTTACAATCTAAAATGTGACGATAAAGTTAAAAATAAAATTCTTTCTAGAAAATCGAGAGAATGAGAAATTTCTTCTGATTATGAATTGTTGCGGGGGAAAATTCTATCTTGGATGAAAATTTGGGATCAGAGACATTTTCTTTTATGAAAGAAAAAAAAATCACCTTTAAAATCCCTAAAATATAGAAATTTTAATAAAAAGAAAATCATTTTTTTTTTTCACCGGAATGGAAGAAAATATTAAATACGAATTTTGTCTTCCCTTTAGAGAGAAATTTATCTTTTTAAAATGAAAATTTAATATATAATTTTCAAAAAAAAACATCGAATATTATTCTTCCTGTCATCATTAGAGCTAATGGCTAGCTGTCACTCATTCCAACTGAAATCTAAACTTATGACACAATTCATGCACAGCACCATCTATCATTACAATACTGCACTACAAATACACACACACATACACACATGACACAAACTCATTTGAAAATCCATCATCGTGCTTCGAACCCGAAAAATTTCTTAAAAAAATGCGTGATAAAACGAAATCACATAAATTATTTTTTCAAGAATTTTAAAATTATTAATTTAAAAACAAAATGTCTCCTTTTATCATATTAAAAAAAAAAAATAAAACAAATTCTTGTGGAATTTTTATACCATAAAATGACATGTGCGATGATGACAGTCGCATGCATTACAAATCGAAAAAAAAAAAAACTGCACAATATATTCAACACTTCTTTTTTCTCAAATTCTTTCAAATTTCAATTACCTTTCTTCAAAAATAAAATATTAAACTCCTTATTTCTTTTTTACATATATAAATTTCTTTTCCTTTTTTTTAATACAAAAATTCTTAACCGAAAAAATCACAAATGCCGAAATGAAAGAAATTTCTATTCGTATTTGGTTAAATTTCTACACATGAATGTAAAATGGCGGCTGCTGGACACTCCTCAATGCGTCACACAGTTTATTTTATTATATACATATGAACATTTATTATAAATATTTAAACGCACGCACACACACTCACACTCATTCCAATACACAATTCATTCATACATGCTTGAAAAATTGAACAAAAAAAAAAAAAAACGAAGAAAAAATTGTATACACTATTCTAAAGAAAAATTATGCGCGCGCACGCACCCCACACCAACACATTGTCATAATTTTGCGTGATTGATTAGGCAAAAATTAAGAAAAAAAAAAAAAATTTTTATCCCAAATGAAATACCTATTATCCTAGAATTCCAAAATTATTCCTAATCACAGCAGATTAAATATGGGAGAAACATCCTTTTTTTAAACACAATCACATAAAACTTTTACACATTTTTCTTTAAAAGAAGAAAAAAATATTTTCTATGAGTCTTGTCAAAAAAAAAAAAAAAAATCTTTATCCTGTATGAAAAATTTCTATTACAATTTTCACTAAATTTATAAGGAAGAAAAAAAAATACACTTGAAACACACTGTTTTTCTTTTTCCAGGCAATCAAAATTAAATATTCAGCAAAACCTTCTAATTTTTTTTTTTTTTTTTAATTCATTCAATTTAAATTCCAAAAGTATTATTTTATCAATTTTTATTCCTTTTTTTTTCTAATTTTTACTTACTATTAAAAGCGTGGTGAAAGGGACTAAAGGAATTTAGCACAGAACAAATGGCACAATTTTACTCAAAAAGATAAAAAGAAAAAAATCACTCAATTTTTCACGCGGGTCGCGATTTAACCTGGGCATGTGTGAATATGTGTGGATGGCAATTCTAGAAAAAAAAAAAAAAAAAACTATTCTTGTTTTCTTCTTCTTCTTGTTATTGTTGTTGTTTTATTGTACTATTTACGTTTCTCTTTTCTTTCAAATGTCTGACAGACTGACTAACTTCTTTAATGAATGAAAACGGCTAGAACTATTTGAAAACGTTGTACTAGGTGATATAAAAAAAAAAAGCGGTTATGGTGGTGGCGGTTGCTAGATCCTTGCATTGATGATATCGATCATAATTGGGTTTACAGTTAATTTCCCTTTAAAGGTAACAAAAAACTTAAGCAATATCGTCTTAAAAAATCCAAGATATTTGACAACTTGGACACAACAATTCCTATTCGGAAGGGTCACTAAAGACGACATACAACAGGTGAGAGATGAAAGAAAGTGATGGGGAAAGTCCCCTAATTCGATTTTATCCTCACTTGTTATATGATTTGTTTGTATAAGATCCAACCACAAAGATGAAATTATAGAAAAGATATTAATTTTCTGTCTCACGTGGCCCGACAGATGAGAATATAAAAACTGGCGTTATTATTATATATGAAAAACAACAGATTTTTCAAATGTTAACTGAGATAAAAGCAAAGTTAAAATGTTATATTTTATTGGCTCAAAAGCAAAAACGTGAACTTGAATCGTTTGGAGTAAACGAGAAGTGACCATTTCTTCTACAAATTTATACCCTATGGCAAGGCTGTCCAACCCGCGGGCCACATGCGGCCCAAGGCAAATATCAATGCGGCCCGAAAATATTCAAAGTTACTGAAGCATATCCATTTTTCGGAGTGATTTGTGTGTTCTGAGAGCTCTCGTGCTAAAGCTGCCAAGTGACAGACAACAGAAACAGGAACAGAACAGAAAGCTCTTTCGTTCTGTAGTAAATTCTCTTTCTGTTTGCGTTGCTCGCTCAGCTACACTGTTCGGTTGTTTGTCATCTAGCGGCTTAAGTGAAGAATGAAACATACTAAATGTAAAATTAGAACCAACATGTTGGATGAACACCTTGAGAATTGCAACCACGTCAATCGAACCAGATATTGACGCTTTAGTTTCTCAACTTCAATGCCAAATATCATATTAATTTTATAATATGGATTTATACATAGTGATATACTTGTGGCCCAAAACACCATGTCTTCTTCCAATGTGGCCCAGGGAAACAAAAAGGTTGGACACCCTTGCCCTATGGCATGGTTGCGGAAAGAATCAAAAGTTATATCGATTTCCGCATGTCTGCCCATCCGTCCACATAGAAGATAGCGTTATCCGATTTCGATGCAATTTACAATGTAAGTTCCTTATTCCTTAACTTGATTTGGTATTGCATTTCAGCAAAATCTAAGTTATAAAGAAAAAACCAGAAAGTTTTGTCGTTTTTTATATTTATAGTTTTTCAAATTTAATTTTAAAAAAAAAACTTCGTGTTGAGCACATGGCATGACGTCACTCACTCTTTTGAAATTTTCAATTACTCCTACCGTTTTTTTTTTTTTTGGTATGTGAGGATTGTTATATAAACTTCAGCATGGATTTGTTCGTTTACAATTTAAAATTGGATCGTTTGGAGTAAGCAGCCATGTATGGAAAGGCGGCAAACAAAATCTCCAGTTAATATATATCTATATGGATCCAATCCTCAAAGGAATGTTCGTGTAAACACAGATTTTATATTGTATTTCAAAGCAGAAAGATTTGAAATTTGCAACATTTTCGCGTCGATTCCACCCCCACAACACCTGCTTCTAACTTCGCTCAAAAATTTTCGTGATTAATTTCAATTATTGATCTTTGAAAAATTAAAAGTATAATAAATTAGTCTCTGATTAAATTTTTAATATAAATTAAAATTAAAAAATATTCGCATAGGCCTGTACTAGCCACGTTATGACCATCCCAATCTAATTATTTATGAGTAGTAGAAATAATGGAAATTTCCATTATTTATTTTTTTTTTTCTTAGGGCCAACATTAATTTGGCATTCCATAAAAAATAAAATATACAAATCTGTCGCAACTTTAAATAACTATAAATGTTTGTTTTTATCATGTATTTCTACAATCTGGAAAATTCAGGTTAGCAGACTGGTTCCGAACACACATTTCGGTGCTGAAGAAGGTGATTTGTATTGGGTCGACACACCCTGGAAGATTACTATACCGGAAATACGAAAAAAAAACAATCATCGTGAAGCGAACAAAACCCGGACCCGTCATTGCATTTTATTGAAAAAGGTCGAAATATCTCAGATAATTTAATAATGTACAATATCGAGGCATATTATATATCGTATTTTGATTGTCCAGCTGACAACGGAAACAGTATAATAAAAGGTACCCGGAGGAATTTAAATTGTACACTTCAGGGCTAACCTAATTAAAGTTTTCATTTTCAATTCCAAGGCTAATTACTTTACTAGAAATCAATTTATTGATTTTTTTTTATGTTTAGTATTGTTCCCAAAACAAAATTCAAATAATGCGGGCAGTGGGCTATGTCAAATATTTTAATAGAAAATACTATGGAAGCCTAACTATTTATGTTCAAAATGTTTGAATAATAAAATATTTTTCACTTGAAATTTAGAAATAATAACAAAAAAGACACGAATATTTCTATTCCCAATCAATGGAGGTCAAGAATTAACGATATAATCTGCGCCACTGATAGTTTCCTAGCAGAAAAACTCCCAATTCTAAGCCATCGTTCATACATTCTTTGGAATAATAGAATGTTATTACTCTTTGTGTACCACCCCACAACACACCATTGTCCTAAAAACATTCCAAAACAATATTCTGACACCCTTATACATTCTCCTTCCACTAAGTAGTAAGTACTATCGATAGTTCTCGATTTGTACCAATCAAAGGTCAAATTGAATACCAGATAAAATTCAAATTTTTGTATCAAGAAAACGGTTCAAATTCAAAGCTAGTATCAAAATGTTCTTCTTCGCGTTTATCTCTCATTCATCTGTGATTAAATTGATTTCTTAATTAAATGCTCAAAAAGGTATTGAAAATTTTATAGGATGAGGTTGTATATTTGATATCATAGAATAAAGTCTTAAAAATACAAAATTTTTCATTCAAATAAATCACAAAATATTCCAAACTTATTTGGTCTATACCCGCCTCTTTTTAAGTATCTACGTTCTTTAAACGAACAAACAGAAAGATACAGTGACAAATTTGAATTCTTTTATGCATCTACATTTCTACTTGTCCGAGGCTACTACTACTCTGGATCGCTTCAGTACCCACTAGGGAATGATTTAAATTAAAATTCACTATGAAATTTGGACGATAATATCGATGGTTTTATAATACGATTCCAATCGTGTCGAAAAAAAACATAGTAATGGCAATCTCAATCAATCGAATTGCAAGATTCCAATCCAAATGTCTTTGCAGTGATTATAAAACAGATATCTCCTTTTGTACACTTGATTCTTTTATTCGAAAAGGACTTGCTTGAAATATCAGAACTCCGACATATCATCGTTAAACAAATTTCCGACATTTCTCAAATGTCGGTCAAGTTCTAAGGTTATTAGAAACGACAGCATTAGAAATAACCAACAAGTTATACAGTAAGCCACAAGTAGACAAACCCAGGCACCAAAATAAAATCCACACAGGCGATCGCAGATATCTCAAAAACCAGGACATGTCTGAGGAGAACCTGAACTAAGTCTTTTGTGAGCGAGGTAACGACGAGTTCTATTATCAATCATAATTTTGCCTGTTCTTCACTAACGGTGAATGAAGTGAAGATACCATAAAGGTATTTGAGAGTTTTTGATATATTCAGAAACATATTAAAAGCGCTTTTAGTTTTTTTTCTTCATATCTGCAACTAAAACAAAGAAAAATTAAATATTTCCCTTAAAAAACTGACTATGAAAATAATTTAATGCAAATATAGGATCGCTGGGTATTTAAAAATCTTAGAATAATGGGGACCGGTACGACTGCAGGCGGACTAAACTCAAGATTTGATGGCAATTTTAAACTTTATACTTGAAAAGATGTTCCTCTTCCAGCTCATTAATTAAATCAGTTAGATTTGCGTTCTGAACTCACATATATGGAAATATAGTTTGTGTCAGAAATATTGAAATAAGACACTTCCGATGTAGAAAAAAAACCGCCTCGTAAGAAACTTCAAAAAGAAAATTGTTTTTTTTATATATTTCTCACAAGATTTTTAATTGAATCTTTTTTCAGCATATTAAATTATATTTTCCACATAATTTATTAGAAAGTAAAATATTTAAATACCTTTCCTTGAATACTAAATTTGCGTTTTATAGAAAATTTTTTAAAAAAAGGCACTTTTTTTGTAGAAATTAAACTAGTACAACACTAAATGCAAATTTATTACATTATATTGCATGTCCAAAAATTGCGTCACGTTTCTATTACTGTTTTATTTATAAAGAAACTGCGCAATGCGAATAAAATGCATTGAAATATGATGGCGACGAGATGAAATACCGCAACGGCGAGACCAGAAAAAAAAAAATAGTCAATATATTTTTTCACCTGCATTTATGACTAAATGCGAAAATATGCAGTCTCGAAAAGGAAAGCTAGTTACCATTCTTCTTCTTTCCGCAGAATACATAATTTGATAGTAATAAAGCGGTACTTAAAATATTTCAAGTTTTTCTTTTCTTTTTTTTTCTAAAGAATTTCTACAACAATTTCTAGCTTTGGATCAAGTTAACGCAGGTAAATTTTACCTTCCTACTTCCATTTTCTATATCTGTCAAAATCACTCTTAAAAATAATCAAAACACACAAAATTTACCAATTAAAATATTTAACACGAGGAAAATACTTTACCTTTTTTTTTATAATGAATTTATTGTAAAACAAAAAAAAAACTTTTATTCGAGTAGAGCACGTACTTTTATCACGAAAAAAAAAAATTGCGGCAGATTTCCAGTACCAGTTACTAAGGGAAGAATACTTAAAACGTTCAACGTTCTTCTATGTCGAACAAAAATGTTGTTTTGTAGAAGAAAAAAAATTGCGATTAAAAAAAAAAATGTTTTTCACACAAGTGAAGCTAACTGCGATTTAAGTTCGTCCGTACATATGTGAAGTTAGCTATGTTAATTTTTAATTTTTATTTGCTTAGTTTTTATTTAAATGATTTTTAATATTTAAAAAAAATTAATATTATTAATTTTATTAGCATATTATATTATTCACTTTATTTATTTTAAACAATTTATTGTATTTTCAATGAAATTATTTTAAATATTATTTTACGGATATCTAAAATTAGATGGCGCAAAAGTCTTTTTATCCTAAACCATCTTCAGTTAATTTATATTTATTTACACGATATGGCAATTCCTTAAAAAAAAAAAAACGTCAAAATTTAACGCACGTGTTTTGTAGTGTTTTTAAATTTGGTTAACGTCTTCAAGAATTTTATACACAAATATAAAATGCCGCGTTCAAAAAGAGATAAAAAGAGTTAGTTTGAAATATATATAATAATAAGAAATAAAAAAAAAATTTTGTATTAATATTTTTGTTTTGTTTTTTTTTTTTTAGTTTCGCTTACGAAAACCGATAGAAAAGGTTTGGCATGGAAACAGCACATTATCGAAGATATTCGTAATTGCGTTGAAAAATATCCAAATATTTTCATATTTTCTGTACAAAATATGAGAAATAATTTACTAAAAGAATTACGTCAAGAATGGAAAAATAATTCAAGATTTTTCTTTGGTAAAAATAGAATAATGCAATTAGGTTTAGGTAAATCAAAATCTGATGAAATTGAACCAGCTTTACATAAAGTAAGAAATTTTTTTTATTATTAAATTATATTTATTTAATATTAATTTTGTTCGTTTTTTTTTTTAGTTAGCTAATCGTTTACAAGGCCAGTGCGGTTTATTATTTACAGAACAAACAAAAGATTATGTTTTGGAATGGGCAAAAAATTATTCAGCAATGGAATATGCTCGAAGTGGTTTTGTTGCAATAGAAACAGTTGTATTACCAGAAGGACCACTTGAAGATTTTTCACATGCTATTGAACCACATTTACGTTCTCTTGGTTTACCAACAAAACTACATAAAGGTGTTGTGACACTTTATAAAGAGCATACAGTCTGTGAAAAGGGGAAAACCTTAACACCAGAACAAGCAAGAATATTGAAATTAATTGCAAAACCAATGGCAACATTTCGTTTAACAATAAAATGTGGTTGGTCAAAAACTGATGGTTTTGAATCGTTTGTTGATGATGATAAAGAAGATACTGAAAATGAAGAAGATATTGAAAATGAAGAGGATAATAAAGACACCGATGATGTTGAAATGAATGGTGATTCTGATAATAGCGATTAAGTTAATAGAAATAAAAATATATTTTGTTTAATCTTCAGTTTTTTTTTTCTTTTCATATCCTTTCAAATTATTGAAATTAATAATATTTTTAGAAAATTCTTACTTTTAGAAATACCTGAAATACACATTTTCTTTGATAAACTATTTAAATTTCTTTATTTCCTTATATTTATTGAAATGCTTGAGCGTTTTTCTTGTACAATTCGAAAGACAACTAGATTTATATACTAATGAAAGTTCAACGCTTATCTAGATTAGAAAAATTATTTTTTAAGCTTGCTAGTTATTATATTTAGACTAGGATACAATCACAATGACAGTTTCGCACTATACGCGTTTTGTGTAAAAAAAAATTCCGATAAATTTTATTTTCAAAAATATATTGTCTTAATAGTTTTTTCGTTAATTTGTTTTGTCTTTACAAGTTCTCTGAAATCAAGATTTTCTTGAATACCAAATAATCAGTCCAATGCTTCGAATCTGAGATTATAAAAAGTTTATAAATCCATATTTATTTAATTATGAAATTACTTGTCAAGTTTTTGTATTCGGAGTTTTATTAATTTTAATTTTTCAGTATAAAATTCAGCTTGTATATTGATTCGTTTGATTTGAGATTCCATTTTTTGTTTTTTCAAATTAAAATAAACATCATCGAATTGTTTAAGCATTGCATTTGCTCTTTTATGGCAACCACAATTCTCGATATTCGAATTTGTTATACCATAACTGGTAGTTGACGGCATATCATTCATTATAGGTCGTTTAAAATTTTGCTGTCCATCATCAATTCCATTACGATCGGGTGATTTCTCTGAGTCTTGTGTAAAAGAACTCATTTCACTTTCATCATCACCTTCAAAATCCTTTAAATAATAGAAATTTATTAAAATAGAAATATACAAAAATTATTTATATTTACATTAATTGTTATGGAACTTTCGTCACTTGATACATCATCAAGTTGTTCAGATATTATTTCATCAGCTATTATTGGAAATATTGGATGTTTTTCATCACCTCTTTTGAAATTACGTTTGAATGCACATTTTGTATAACTATAAAATGATTGTAATTGTTTCGCAGTTCTTGTATGTCTGAATTTTGCATTACATTCTTTTGCAATATCTTCCCATGCTCTGCGTTTTTCTTTTCCAGATATTACCAATTCATAATTTTCTAATATATCTTTATATTTTTTGACTATTTCGAATAATTCTTTTTTCTCTTTTGAACTGAGTCTTTTAGTACTTTTAGTTTCAAAATTCATGTTGATTACTTTTATTTGGTAATCAACCAAAAAGACAATTATATATTTTATATTAACTTTATTCTGGTTTGTTATCTTATTTACCGTTTTATTATCCTTTTGATAATTAATTTTCATACAATAAGTGGAAAGAATTTAATGAAAACAAAAACTACTTTCTTCGGATCAATGCTCGACCTTGGAATATATGGTTATAAGGAAAGAAACTGTCAATATATATTGTAGAATAATCCCAATGTTCATGTTGAGTGCTTCAACCACTTGTTGATTAAAGAGAATAGGATAGGACACGGATAGGAGAAACGTTAGTAATTCTGAAGTGCATTTACACTTTTATTGCTTATTTATTGTGACGTAGTGAAAATATGAATTCGGACAACACTGTAAATTGGCTAAATACGCGAATGGATTGTGGAACATTCGAAACCAAAAAACAAAAATTCTTGCGTTATTTATTTTCAAAATCAAGTTTCTTTTAAACAAATACAAAATTAAATTATTAAATAATAGTTATAAATATGTATGGGGTCTACATATTTTCTCCTGCGTAAACCAACACGGTTTTCTGAAAGTAGGTCTACGATCACTACCTCAGTTGAACTTGTCTCTTTTTCGACGTGCTCCATGGAAAATGGAAATAATGTTGATTGTATAACTTCAGACTTCAGCAAAGTGTTTGATAAATTATCTCATCAAATGATTCTTTTTAGCTTAGTGGCCTTGGCTTCCCGGTTTTGTTTTGACTGGATTCAGTCCTTTCTGCAGGGAAGGAGTTATCAGGTGCTTTTCCGTTCTTCCAAATCTGAGCTTTATATTGCAACATCTGGCGTCCCTCAAGGAAGCCATCTTATAATTAATGATGTGTTCTCCGTGATTAAGTACTCTAAAATGTCTAACTATGCGGATGATATAACGATCTATAAAGAAATAAGTAACTTAAATGACTCTCTGTATCTGCAGAACAATTTAGATAATTTTGTAATCTGGTGTTTTAAAAATAATTTGGCGCTCAACAGCGACAAATATGAGGTTATCATGTTCTACAGGAAATGTGAAAATTGTCTGTGTGTATATAATATTAACGATGCGCTTCTACGTAAAGTAACTAACATTAGAAATTAAGGAGTGGTTTGTGACAGTGAACTTAATTTCAACCTACATATTAATTCACTCGTTCGTAGAGCTAACTCGACATTAGGCTTTATTAAAAAAGATGATCTAAGGAATTCTCGGACCATCATATAATTAAAACACTCTTCATTACCTTGATTAGACCTATTTTGGAACACGCCAGTCAAGTATGGTCTCCCCACCATAAAAGTCTAATTAACAGATTGGAGTCTGTATAAAGTAGATTCATACGTTTTGCATTAAGAGATCTTCCTTGGAATGACCCTTTGACCCTTTCCTACTACCCCCGTACTGTGATAGGTTAAAATTAATTGACCTGCAATCCTTAGAAAAGCGTCGCCAGGCAGCTGATATTGTTTTTGCCCATCAAATTTTCTATGGCGCTATTTTACTTTACTATTAGAAAAGATGCCGCTAAATATTAATGTACGTTCCTTGACATCAGTGGACTTTTTTTAAATTTTGTACCACAGAACGGATTACGGGAAAATCGAACTAGTTTCTCGAATGCTACGTGCAGTTAATATAAATGCTTGTAGTTTCGATTTATGTTTTAGTAAAATCAATTTAAAGAAGCTCTTATATAATTCTAACGCGTGAAGTAAGGAATTAAAAAAAAAAAACAATAGCCGAAACCCATTTTAAACGTAGTCTCATTTTTTGGAAACCCTAAAACTCAAAAAGCTGAATTTTAGAAAATCTTTGACGAATTTTGAGAACCGTCCCCAATTTTGACGAAAAAAAATTACTGCCACCAGTAGTTTTCGTTTTAAAATTAAATAATAAAGAAGTGAGGTTTCGCGCTTCGATTTAGATTCAAACTTGATTAAAAAAACAACGCATTAATAAAAATTAGGCCATTTTAATAAAAAAAAATGTAGCAACTTTACCTGTGATAGGAAATTCAAGAAAGTTTTCGATGTTGTCTGCTATTACACCCAGAAACTGAACACTTCATTTTACAAATTTTTTTTAGTTTAATTATTTAATTCAAAAGAATTTTGTTTGGATTTCAAACCGGATTAAAAATTAAAAATCAAATCCAATTGTTTTCCTTTCCAAACAGTTTGTCCTCATAAAAATGCTTCGTACGCAGATAGCGTAATTTTAGCCGATCCAGTACTCGATATCAAATGCTTGAACCAATTAGTTACATATTGGAATTTAATTCGTGTTTATTGGCAAATTTATGGAATTAAACAATGTTTTTCATACATGCAATTCTATTAAATTAGCAGTATAATAGGCAGAAATAAACGAAATCTTGTATTAAAATAATAATACAAGTTTTACACTTTTAAAAATTGTCTTTTTCATTCCAAAAACATTGTTTCTTAAATAGATAAGCTTGAATTAAGATCGTTTCATATTTATCACACAATAAATTTCAAAAGTTCCAAGCAAATCATTCATCAAATCACTGAATTTGAACTAATTGTCGTTCATATTTCCATTATTTTGACTTAAACATGTTCGACAATAATAAAAATCACTTGTTTTGTAACCGTTCATAACACTTCGGCATGGAAATGGAATAGAATCTGGATTATGTTGGTTTTTTATGTTATGATGTATGTTTATTGCATATTTATGTTATTTATTTATTTATTTTTTTTTATGAATAAAATTATGTTGTTCCTCTTTTTCATGTGGTCTGATATTTTATTATTTCCTGCTTAGTTGAATATGTTGATTAATATTTTGATGTACTTATGATGTAATTGTTAGCTTTTCTCAAAATGTGTTTATATATTTTTATAGTTTTTTGGTTAGCTTTTGTGTGAATTATATTAGTGATATGTTATCTATTATATGTTTTATGAAATATGTTATATGTTATATGTTATATTCTATGTTATATGCGATATTTATGTTATGATTTGATTTTTCGTTTTATTATAATTTTATCCAATTAGTGCTTTTAATTTGTCTATATTTAAGATAATTTGTTTTTCTTAATATTTTTATTTATAATGTACTTGAAATTAAATCACTTAAACTTAACTTTTAAATTATCAAAAAGTACCATCAATTTTCATATATTATTATTTATATTAATAATTATAATTATATTATCAGCTGTTTTTTTTTTTTTTTATTTAAATAAAAACGAAATCCCAGTGGAGGCGAAACTAAAGTGCACACGTTTTAGTTTCCATATTGTCTTATTTCTTTCCTTTTTATAAATTTGTCCGGTGACAATGTTACTCCAGGGCTTGATTCCATAAGAATTAGGGCCATAGATTTACTTGGTCAAACCAAGGCTCTAATTCGCCATTTTGCTTTTGATAATGTTGAATTTTACTTGTTTTTTATATTGTATTGTTTTATTTTATATTTTTTTTTATACATATCACTTTGTTTTTGTTATATGTGCAAATTGTATTAATTCTTTATATTTTGATATCAGATTGTTTTTGATAAATTCACTTCTTCCCGCTTTTATTAATTTCAGGAAAGGCACGGTACCGATCGACAGGTAGAATTTTCAGTTGTCCTACTCTCTTTTTTTAAAAGTGGTTTTACCAAAACTATGATTGTGCAATCAACGCATCGAGATAAAACAAGTGCCTAGTGCAAAAAAAAATATAAATATAAAGCATAAGTTTAAAATTAGAAAATCAAACAAATACACCTGAACAAATTCAGATGACGCTATTTTTGCGTCTGTTTTTAGTTGTGGCTGGAGAAATTTTGTTTAAGCGTTCACTAGGTTTACAGTTAATGTTTTCTTTATTGTTTTGTTTTTGGAGCCAGTCCCTTATTAGTATTTACAAAACTTTTAGAAAATTTTATTCCAATTCCATACACAAAACAGTAATATATAAAGATACTTCAAAGTGTCAGATGTCATTTTAATTTGGTAGAGAAATTAGAAACTTTTATAATTTCTTACAAAAATATATATTTGGCGCTGCAATAGGGAAGTGGGTAGATTTAAAAATGGTAATCTCACATTTAAAAACAGTTTTTTTTAAATCTACTTTTAATAATTTTTTGACACCTAAATTTTTAAAATGGTTATTAAATATATACTATATATATTTATAACGTTTGTTATCGAGTTATAAAGAGAAATATATTAAATGCAACCCAAAAATTAATTATAGAAGCATTGTGAAATTCAACATCAGATTTTTATACGAATTCCTTGATTTTTTTGAAATTCTTTTAAAATTTTCAAATGCTTGCGCTTATTAAGAATGGTTTTAAAACTAGAAAAATATAATTTTACTTGCTTTTATTAAATATAAATATTTTGAACAAAATAATTATAGTACATATTACATCTTCACTATTATAACTCAATGAACGTCATCGCAATTACCAGCAAGACAAGATTATTTATTTATACTAGAGGCACACATAGTCTTTATCCATCAAATTCTTGATGGTGCCATTGTGAGAAGAGTCAGCTTATTCATGTTCGACCCTCGTGTACTGATTATGGAAGGTTTGAACCCGTTGCAAGAATGTTACGGAGTGTGAATAACAACTCTGCTGAGCAAGGAAAATCTGCTGGTTTATGACTCTGCCGTATCATCGCGTATGTAACCTTTACGAAAACCTTTCCCGGTGTACTTGAAATAGTATTAAGCTAGTATTCGATGGCACATTCATGCGATGATATTCTTAAATCATGGCATGAATATCCTATATGTGCCTCTAGTATAAAAAAAAATATTTTACATGTTCTCACAAATCACGACTTTCGTCGAATGGTTTTTCATACATTTCACAATTTTTTATGGGTTTTCATATGCACAGTTAAAGCTCGATTAGTCGAAAAACGTTTATCGCAAATTGTACAAATTGAATTCTTTTCTTTTGTATGAATCGTGATATGTTCTTTCAATAATGTTGAAGTGACGAACCTTCTTGAACAATATGAACATTCGAAAGGTTTCTCGCCAGTATGACTTCGAATATGTCGATCAAAATTACTTTTATGATTAATTTTTTTGCCACATAAATGACATTGTATAGCGCTTGTATTAGATCCCAATAAATTCATTTCAATTTTCGATACAGGAACATTCTCGTGAGATTTGAAATGTTCCCGCAAAGAAATATTTCCGTCGAATTCTTTTGAACAAATTTTACATTTTTTTGAATGAGTTTTCATATGTACAAATAGATGTCCTTTAGTTGAAAAATTTTTATTACAAATCGTACAAATTACATTCTTTTCCTTCGTATGGGTTGTAATATGATCTTTCAATAATGTTGTAGTGATAAACTTTTTTGGGCAATAGGAACATTCAAATGGTTTCTCGCCAGTATGAGTTTTAATATGGCGATCAAAATTACCTTTATGATGAAATTTTCTACCGCAAAAATTACATACCAAAGATTTTACCTTCGTATGTACACTTTCAATATGGGATTTTTTATGAGAGAGATATATAAACATTCTACCACAATATTCACATTCATATCGGCGATCTACAGAATGAGTTCGAAGATGAGATCTTAAATTTTGTTTTGTTGAAAACAAATTATCACATTTATCACAAAAATACTCGTCTGTATTATTATGAATAGCTTGATGAATTGATAAATCTTTTACATGTTTACCACACTGCGGACATACATGCATTTCATCTTCTGATCCATTTTTTAACAAACTACATTCTGCGGTATTTTTATCTTGACTATGATTAGTTATATGTTTATTTGGATGCCGTTTATTCAATTTTTGTTCGTTTTGTTTTAAATTATCTTGTGATATAATTGATTTAGAACTTTCTTTGTTATTTTCGAGTGTTATAAGTTCTGTTTTATCTGTTTCTAATATGTCATCGTTAACAAATGATTCTTTTTCTTTTTGGGAATCAATCTGGAGTAGTAATGGATCATCGATTTCATCTGGCAGTTTATAATCTTCCACCGTAATTTCTAATTTTATATTTAATTCTAAAAATTGTGTTTCTGATTCCAAACATTGTTTCTTAAATAGATATGATTGAATTAATATCGTTTCACATTTATTACACAAAAATGTTGGTAAATTAATCAAAGTTTCAGAAGTTCCAAGCAAATAATTCAATAAATCACTGAATTTCACCTCATTGTCGTAAAATCCTACCAATTCTTTCATGTTTCCATTATTTTGACTTAAACATGTCCGGCAATAATTGAAATCACTTGTTTCCATAATACCGGCTTATTATATTCTTACAAAATTTTTTAAAAATTTCTATTTTAATTCCATACACGAAATATTTAAAACAATAACAAACAAAAATAAAGATATTTTAAAATGTCAAATATCATTTTAATTTCGTATGACAGTTTTTGAGATTGTTATAATTTATTACAAAAATATATATTTGGCGCTGCAATAGGGAAGTGGGTAGATTTGAAAATGGTAATCCCACATTTAAAAACAGTTTTTTTTTTATCTATTTTAATAATTTTTTGACATTTAAATTTATAAATATCACTTAAAAATGGTTATTCAATGTATACTATATATATTTATAACGTTTGTTATAGAGTTATAAAGAGAAATATATTAAATTCAACCAAAAAATTAATTATAGAAGCATTGTCAAATTCAACGCCAGATTTTTATACGAATTCCTTGATTTTTTTGAAATTCTTTTATAATTTTCAATTGCTTGCGCTTATTAAGAATGGTTTTAAAACTAGAAAAATATAATTTTACTTGCTTTTATTAAATATAAATATTTTGAACAAAATAATTATAGTACATATTACATCTTCACCATTATAACTCAATGAACGTCATCGCAATTACCAGCAAGACAAGATTATTTATTTATACTAGAGGCACACATAGTCTTTATCCATCATATTCTTGATGGTGCCATGTTCGATCCTCGTGTACTGATTATGGAAAGTTTGAACCCGTTGCAAGAATGTTACGGAGTGTGAATAACAACTCTGCACACTTTGACTTCTCGCTGAGCAAGGAAAATCTGCTGGTTTATGACTCTGCCGTATCATCGTGTATTTAACCTTTACGAAAACCTTTCCCGGTGTACTTGGAATGGTATAAAGCTAGTATTCGATGGCACATACATGTTGTATACTCGATGATATTCTTAAATCATGGCATGAATATCCTATGTGTGCCTCTAATATAATAAAAGTTTTTAAATGTTCTCGTAAATCATGACTTTTATCGAATTCTTTTTCATAAATTTAATTTTTTTTATGGGTTTTCATATGCACAGTTAAAGCTCGATTAGTCGAAAAACGTTTATCGCAAATTGTACAAATTGAATTCTTTTCTTTTGTATGAATCGTGATATGTTCTTTCAATAATGTTGAAGTGACGAACCTTCTTGAACAATATGAACATTCGAAAGGTTTCTCGCCAGTATGACTTCGAATATGTCGATCAAAATTACTTTTATGATTAATTTTTTTTCCACATAAATGACATTGTATAGCGCTTGTATTAGATCCCAATGAATTAATTTCAATTTTCGATACAGGATCATTCTCGTGAGATTTGAAATGTTCCCGCAAAGAAATATTTCCGTCGAATTCTTTTGAACAAATTTTACATTTTTTTGAATGAATTTTCATATGCAATACTAAATATTGCTTAATTGCGAACGCTTTATTACAAATTTCACATATAAAATTCTTTTCTACCAGTATATTAGTTTGTGGTGTTAAAGAATCAGTTTTATGAGATTTATAATGTTCCTGCCAAGCAGCACGTCCTTCAATATGTTTCGAACAAATTTTGCATTTTTTTGAATGAGTTTTCATATGTACAAATAGATGTCCTTTAGTTGAAAAATTTTTATTACAAATCGTACAAATTACATTCTTTTCCTTCGTATGGGTTGTAATATGATCTTTCAATAATGTTGTAGTAATAAACTTTTTTGGGCAATAGGAACATTCAAAAGGTTTCTCGCCAGTATGAGTTTTAATATGGCGATCCAAATTACCTTTATGATGAAATTTTCTACCGCAAAAATTACATACCAAAGATATTACCTTCGTATGTACACTTTCAATATGGGATTTTTTATAAGAGAGATACTTAAACTTTCTACCACAATATTCACATTCATATCGGCGATCTCCAGTATGAGTTCGAAGATGAGCTCTTAAATTTTGTTTTGTTGAAAACGAATTATCACATTTATCACAAAAATACTCGTCTGTATTATTATGACTAGCTTGATGAATTGATAAATCTTTTACATGTTTACCACACTGCGGACATACATGCATTTTACTATGATTCTTTCGATTATGAGCCATATATTCCTTAAGCGACGTGAATTCTAAACGACACCTAAGACAACTATACGAATTTTGTAGAATTCCTTCATTTTCTGATCTTTTTTCAACAAAACTACATTCTGCGATATTTCTATTTGGACTATAATTAGTTATCTGTTTATTAGGATGTATTATATTCAATTTTTTTTCGTTTTGTTTTAAATTATCTTGTGATAGATTTGGTTTAGAATTTTCAACGTTATTTTCCAGTTTTATAAGTTCTTTTTTATCTGTTTCTAATATGTCATCGTCAACAAATGATTCTTCTTCGTTTTGGGAATCAATCTGGAGTAGTAATGGATCATCGATTTCATCTGCCTCTTTACAGTCTTCCACCGCAATTTCAAGTTTTACATATAATTGTAAAAATTGTCTTTCTGATTCCAAACATTGTTTCTTAAATAGATATGATTGAATTAATATCGTTTCACATTTATTACACAAAAATGTTGGCAAATTAATCAAAGTTTCAGAAGTTCCAAGCAAATAATTCAATAAATCACTGAATTTCAACTCATTGTCGTAAAATCCTACCAATTCTTTCATGTTTCCATTATTTTTACTTAAACATGTCCGGCAATAATTAAAATCACTTGTTTCCATAATACTGGCTTATTATATTTTTACAAAAATGTTTTAAAAATTTCTATTTTAATTCCATACACGAAATATTTAAAACAATAACAATCAAAAATAAAGATATTTTAAAATGTCAAATATCATTTTAATTTCGTATGACAGTTTTTGAAATTATTATAATTTATTACAAAAAAATATATTTGGCGCTGCAATAGGAAAGTGGATAAATTTTAGGTAAACCGACATTTAAAGTTTTTTTTTTGTTAAATTTTATTTACTTTAATAATTCTTTAACACTAAATTTGTAAGTTAAGTTAATTATTAAATGTACGCTTTACATATTTATGAGGTTTGTTGGGGGTTATAAGAGAAATATATTAAGTACAACCCGAAAATTAAGTTATTAGAAGCATTCTGAAAAATTGTTTTAAAACTAGAAAAAATATAATTTTAATTGCTTTTATTAAATATAAATATTTTGAACAAAGAAATTATAGTACATTTTACATCTTCACTATTATGACTCAATGGTGACATGATGTACTTCATCGCAGTTGATTTTCAATACCCATCAAAACAAGATTATTTATACTAGAGGCACACATAGTCTTCATCCATCGAATTCTTTATAGTGCCTTTGAGTCTTCGCGCATTCTCGAACGCATAAAATTAAAAGTTAACGTGCAGCTTATTCAGCTTATTCATTATCGATTGTCATTGTACTGATTATGGAAGCTTTGAACCCGTTGTACAGTTTGACTAATCGCTGAGCAACGGGAACTGAAGTCTGCTGGTTTATGACTCTGCCGTATCATCGTGTATTTAACCTTTACGAAAACCTTTCCCGGTGTACTTGGAATGGTATAGAGCTAGTATTCGATGATATTATTAAACGATGGCATGAATATCCCGTCTGCCTCTAATATAATAAAAGTTTTTAAATGTTCTTGTAAATCATGAATTTTATCGAATTCTTTTTCATAAATTTAATTTTTTTTTATGGGTTTTCATATGCACAGTTAAAGCTCGATTAGTCGAAAAACCTTTATCGCAAATTGTACAAATTGAATTCTTTTCTTTTGTATGAATCGTGATATGTTCTTTCAATAATGTTGAAGTGATGAACCTTCTTGAACAATATGAACATTCGAAAGGTTTCTCGCCCGTATGACTTCGAATATGTCGATTAAAACTACTTTTATGATAAATTTTTTTTCCACATAAATGGCATTGTATAGGATTTGTATTATATTCGAAAGGATCAATTTCAATTTTTGATACAGGATCATTCGCGTGTGATTTGAAATGTTCCCGTAAAGCAGTACTTCCGTCGAATTCTTTTAAACAAATTTTACATTTCTTTGAATGAACTCTCTTATGCAATAATAAATTTGGTTTATTTGCAAACGATTTACTACAGATTTCGCATATAAAATTCTTTTCTACAACTTTTTTAGTTTGTGATGATAAAGAGTTAGTTTTGTGAGTTTTATAATGTTCCTGCCAAGCAGAAATTCCTTCGAAATGTTTTGAACAAATTTTGCATTTTTTTGAATGAGTTTTCATATGTGCAAATAGTGATGCTTTAGTTGAAAAATTTTTAAAACAAATCGTGCACGGTTCATTCCTTTCTTTTGTATGTGTTGTAATATGATCTTTCAATAATGTTGTAGTGATAAACCTTCTTGAACAAATTGAACATTCAAAAGGTTTCTCGCCAGTATGAATTTTAATATGACGGGCCAAATTACCTTTATGATGAAATTTTCTATCGCAAAACTTACATGCCAGAGATATTACCTTCGTATGTACGCTTTCAATATGGGATTTTTTATAAGAGCGATACTTAAACTTTTTCCCGCAATATTCACATTGATGTCGGCGATCACCAGTATGAGTTCGAAGATCAGCTTTTAAATTTCGTTTTGTTGAAAACGAATTATCGAATTTATCACAAAAATTCTCGTCTGTATTATTATGAATAGCTTGATGAATTGATAAATCTTCTACATGTTTACCACACTGCGGACATACATGCATTTCATCTTCTGATCCATTTTTAAACAAACTACATTCTGCGGTATTTTTATCTTGACTATGATTAGTTATATGTTTATTTGGAAGCCGTTTATTCAATTTTTGTTCGTTTTGTTTTAAATTATCTTGTGATATAATTGATTTAAAACCTTCTATGTTATTTTCTAGTGTTATAAGTTCTGTTTCATCTGTTTCTAATATGTCATCGTCAACAAATGATTCTTCTTCGTTTTGGGAATCAATCTCGAGTAGTAATGGATCATCGATTTCATCTGCCTCTTTACAGTCTTCCACCGCAATTTCAAGTTTTACATATAATTGTAAAAATTGTCTTTTTGATTCCAAACATTGTTTCTTAAATAGATATGATTGAATTAATATCGTTTCACATTTATTACACAAAAATGTTGGCAAATTAATCAAAGTTTCAGAAGTTCCAAGCAAATAATTCAATAAATCACTGAATTTCAACTCATTGTCGTAAAATCCTACCAATTCTTTCATGTTTCCATTATTTTGACTTAAACATGTCCGACAATAATTGAAATCACTTGTTTCCATAATACCGGCTTATTATATTCTTACAAAATTTTTTAAAAATTTCTATTTTAATTCCATACACGAAATATTTAAAACATTAACAAAAAAAAAATAAAGTTATTTGAAAATGTCAAATGTCATTTTAATTTCATATGACAGTTTAAAATTGTTATAATTTATTACAAAAAAAAAATTTGGCGCTGCAATAGGAAAGTGGGTAAATTTTAAAATAATAACTGTAACCACAAAAATTATAACAATTTTATAAAAAACGGTCGCGTTCTTAATTCAAATCCAAACTATTCATTATAGAAATCATAATCTTTGTCGAACACATTCTTACTAAACATGTGATCATACATATTTAGTTTTTAAAACTGTCTTGAAAGGAAATCAATCGATAGTGTTATCTGTAATCCCAGTCCTATATTAACCTCCCACTTCTATTGACATTGATCATGCCTGAAAAATCAAGGAAAATGAAAATCTTTTTGTTTTATATTTATTTAATAATTTTATTATTATTATTATTATTAAAACTTATTATTTTTCGATTATAGTACTTTTTATCAAGTAAATGGTAATTTTTTAGATTAAATTTCTCTGATCATATTTTATATGCCAAAAATATTAAATAAAATACCAATAAAATAAAAAATATAAATGAAATTTTTTTGTTTTTCTTTCTTTTTATTTAAGTCTAATGCCCTTAAATTAAAGATTTGTTCATTTATTTACGTCAAAAGAAGACAAACGAAAAAAAATGCACTAAAATTTAAATGGTAAAAAAATCTAATGAATAACATTAAATGTAATTATTTAATTTGTAGATATTTAAAATAAAAAATAATATCACAAACATATTTTTAAATATTACGAAAAAAAAAAACAAAAAAATAAAAATTGAACAAATTCTTAATTTATTTTGAATATTTTCAAAATATTAAAACATAAATTTGTTTACTGGAAATTGGTTTTTACGTAATAAACTTGATAACTCTTTAAAAAAAAATTAAAGCTCATGTCACATAACACAACAAGGACACAATTTTTGAATGCCTTGTTAAGAATTTGCGTCCAACTCCCCCACATTAGAAGAAAACCAAACATAATCCATTTAGAGCAAACAATTGTGAGTCTATCAAAATAATGCTGGATGGTCTTAGCTTATTTAATTAATTAATTTCTTAGCTTAGCTTAGAATGAATTACGAATTTAAGTTTACTTTAAAGCCCCTACACACACAGTCAAATTTAGCATCCGTCTTTGGAATTACAAACTAGATTGGATGAAAAATTTCTTATATTTTCCGCGTACACACGAACAAACTTTCCATCTGTTTTTTCATCAGCGTTCTCTGCGATTATGTGTTTATATGAAAGAAAAATACATCACTAAATTATCACTCAAAGAAATAACATAGAAAATACTAAAGAAATACTAATGACTATTTCTTATTAAAATTTCAATGAATTTGTTGGTAAAAAGACGGATTTGATGGCATTTTTGTATACACACGATCCATACTGACTGACACATTATTGTACCCAATCCCATCATGCCATGCACAATCGTAAAGTCTTCGGTTAAGTTCTCTATAACATATGTTCAAATTTAACGTCCAATCTAGTTTGTAATTCCAAAGACGGATGCTAAATTTGAATGAATATGGACTTTAAAATGTACGCAAATCATCGTACTTTATTTGATGCGATTAAAAAACACACCAGAATAGTGTCCAATTATTCCATTCAAGTGTTATTATGTGACACTAGCTTAAAAGCAATAAACTTTGATTGTGATTATAAGCTAAATATTTGTTTTAAAAAAATATATATATATATAAAGCGATATATTAAGTATGGTTTTGGTTTAAAATTTATAATTATATATATATATAAAAAAAAAAATAGCAAAATATTTTCAATTTAACGAATTATAAATAATTTACGGATTCGAGAAATTAAATTAATTAAATATAAATAACAATTTTAAATGCTAGTAAAATGCTTTTACAGTGAATGATTGAATTTTAATTTTATGAATAAATTATGCTTGCCTAATTTAAATAAACTTGACATGTAATTCTTTATTCCAATCGAATATTCCGAATTGATTGATTCTGTTTAATTAAAAACTATTTGTTTTCAAAGACTATATGGTTTCAAAATATACGAAGTTAATTTATAATATAGACGGAAATGTAGCTATTTTTATTATTATTGTAATCATAGATTCATGGAAGCTGGCAAAAATATTGCATTTTATTTTTTTTTACTAAAAATCACTTATTTCCTCTTTATTTATTTCAGTTATTACCGAACCGGGACTTGTCTGGGATTCGTTACTGAAGTTGAACCGAAACAAGTTCAGACTGCTGGTGGACACCCTCTACAAACACCTGCACACCATTGGGTATCATGTTTGCCGAGGAATCCTCATTATACGTTCTATGTTTATGTTATGCATTAGCAGGCATGCGCAAGAAGACTTTCGGTAAACCATTCTTGACTTTGTCGGATTCTCGAAATCTGAAAATGGAGTCCTTACTCGATAACCTAAAGAAAACAGCACTGTTTCCAGAGTTGGTACAGCCTGTTATTCGAACTTAGATAGGTCACCAGACAATTAAGCTTTCCCGGCA
This sequence comes from Xylophagus ater, assembly GCA_963422695.1. Lineage (NCBI taxonomy): Eukaryota > Metazoa > Arthropoda > Insecta > Diptera > Xylophagidae > Xylophagus > Xylophagus ater. The sequence continues at coordinate 14,497,094 of OY730486.1, forward strand.
GGATTGATAGATTTTAACCTGTACGACTCGAGGACAACTAGGTCTAACTTTTCCCGAGAGTACAATGACACACAGGGCCATTGTGACGCTGACTCTATTTGAAAAAAAAAAATCTCGTATTTGTAGAATTGATTCAACTGTACTTTGGGGCGGATCATCAACTGAATTCATACATTTTTTTGATTCAGGATCAAATGATTTTTAAGTAAAAAATGGATTTTCCTAATTTTAATACCACATAAATGTTTGTTTCTCTTCAATATAAAATCTTTTTATGTTTCCAAATAAGAAAGTCGACTATTTAAACAAAAAATAATAATTTTTAAATTATAAATAACTATTATAATAATTATTCAGTTTTAACTTTTTGCAAGCGCAATTAATTCGTTACACGACTTAAACTTAAAAGTTTTGTTTTCTTAAAAAAAAAAAAAATTATTTCTGTATTTTATTATTAATTTAATGTATAAAGCGTAACATTTAAATTTAATAAATATTATTTTGGTTTTGTTTTAAACCCTTTCACTACCAGAGTCTCATGGCAAAAACGCCCACTAGAGCCCAGAACTTTTTTCGTGATTATATGACACCAATTGGAGTCGACTTTCCGTATTTTTATATAGAACATTTTTTTAAATAAACATTCTTTTAAACTGGCAAACATATGTGACTCTGGGCTTTGATAACAAAACGACTCGTCACACATATGTGACGGCTGGTAGCGAAAGGGTTAATTAAGTATATGAATGAAAATTATAGTTTTTTTTAGTTTTTCATTATTTTTCCCTTCTTTTTTTTTTCTAAACACGTTCAACTCGACACGTTTCTTTATACTCTGGAGGCCGATATGGAATTCGCCGTGCTTCGTATTCAATTCGCTTTGTGCTATTCTAACCAAGCAACTTCATTAGGCTTTTTTCAAGACTTATTTTCAGTCGGACTGAAAAAAAGTCTTGTGGAGACTCGAAAAATTAGACATATTTTCAGTCTGACTGAAAAAAAGTCTCGTGGAGACTCGAAAAATTAAACTCTTTTTTTCTGTCCAACTGAAAATAAGTCCTGAAATAAGTCTAATGAAGTCGTGGAGTAAATTGCGAAGAAGATGAAAATTTTTATTCCAATATTTCTAGTGGAAATGACAGAACTTTTACCAGTAAAATTGATACAATTGCGAGACGAAAACGAATTTAATAATACGAAAAACGCAATGCACGAACTAAAGCAATTCGCTGCACATTCCATAATCGACTCATAGTATGATGGGTGGGCACTCAATTATCTTTAAGACGACACTTATTTAGTTAGTTTAGTTTATTATTGATTCAGACAATAAAGATTTTGATGTCTCAAATCGTGACAGTTATCAGTGGAATCACGCCACCAGATAGAAGCGTAGATTTTGAGCCATCGTTAGAGATCATGCCGGGTTGAACGTGATAAATAAAAAATATTTATATTTCTTCTTTTTCTTTTATAATGAAATTTCCGATAAAATATACGAAATTAATATGAATTTATATTTAAGTAGAATTATATATAATTTTAAAGCAATATAAATTATTTAAAATTAAATTTCCAAAATATAAGTCAATTATTTACTAAATCACATAAAAATTTATGAAATTTATCAACAAAAAAACCAAAATGTATTTTTAATGTATTTGAAAAAAGAAAAAATTAAATAAAATAATAAATTATTGGGGAAAAATATGAATTCATTTTGAATTTTCAAATTTTTAAATCTAATTTTGAATTTTTTTTTTTTGTTTTTCATTATTTTTCTATTCAAATTTTTAATTTTCCGGAATTGTTGCCAATGATTTTGATTGTGATTGACTTGTTTGAAGAACTGTTTGTGTTGTTGTATTTGGTGATGTCTCCAATTCTATATCAATATCTGGTACTGGTTCACGCCAATAATTAAAACTTGAAAATTCGATAGAACCTTCATCATCTCTAATTGGTGGAAATAACTGATCAACAATAAAAGTCATGCTGCAATATCTGAAATTAGAAAAAAAAAAAAACAATATGAACTTAAAATATTTAATATATGGCAAAACCACCACAGTATTCAAAAAGTTAAAAATTATTTATTTAGAAAAGAAAATTATGAATAAAAACTGAAAATCTACCGCATTTTAGTCGAAAATAACATACTTTCGGCTTGTTGTATCCGCCATAAAAATTTGTTAAGGATCACAATAGATCTTTGTCGAAAAATTGGTTTAAAGACTTTTGATTCCACGTACCCATCAAAACAAAATATGGAACAATAGAAAAACTTTCCTAATTCTATCAATGCCGGATGGAATATAATTTAGAATAAATATTCTGAATAGGAACCAACTTAAAAAAGTAATAGGATTATGCCTTCACTCAGTACGGGGATAGTGGATCGTTGCAAAAATAGAAAAACAATCATAATTCGATCAATTCAGGGAGAAATTTCATCTATCTATTTCTATATCAATAAGTATTAACGTTGTAAATAAATATACATTTTAATTACTACGACTATTGTTTTTATCAACTTCTTTCAACCAGTGCTACAAAAACCTTTGGATTTTTCAAGGGATTCCAGTATTTTTAATTTCTGTTCCAATTCTTATTCCGGTTGCCCTTTAATTACCCACTTAAAGCAACGCCGAACAAAGGTAGCTTGTAATTATAAAATAATTAGAAGAGATAATTGTAGAATATACTATTGGAGAGTTATGATGAATTCCTGATTCTTCTGGAGTTTTGAAGAATGTGTACATATATTAAAGGATATAAACTAAACAAGAAGTAATTATTTTAACATAGACAAATCTATTTTTCAAATTTGGGATTGAATGATAGTTTTCGTCTATTTCTTTTTATAGGAAACCCTTTTATATAAGCGAAAATTGATTCAGATTGGGATGCTTATAACGATAATTTCCTGTATTATTTATGGTAACCAACCATCGATAGGGAACATGTTAAAAATTGACTATCAAAAGATAAGATAAAGGGGAAAGAATTAGTTTAGATAAAACAATATTATTTACTAGGTACACCATTTATTTAGATCTCTTATAATAGAAATAAAAGCAAAGACTATGAACAAATTTGAAAATCTGGATAAATATGAATTGTAACTTCAAATGTTTGTTAAAGATGTTTTCTTCAATTATGATAGTACAACAGAGAGATTTTAAACATGGATGTAATAATCAATTTTATTTAAAACAACATGAAAGGAACACAACACAATCAAAAGAATATGAATTCTAAGTGCATATTTCCATATATGTTTTATATTTGAAAAATGTAAATACGAAAAATCATAAACTGTGAAAAAGAACAAATAAAAATCACTGTTCATTTTAAAGAACAATCACAATCTGTTCCTAGAGTGGAAACGCGAAATTTGAAATAAGTTACGTGCTGACACTACAGATGGTTATACTTAACCCAAACCACTAATCATATACCGGATCCGGCAATTCAAATCGCTGTCAAATATAAACCGCACATCTTGCAATACTAAAATTTGACATGAATAATGTTGCTTGACATATTGTCTATCAGTAGTAAAAATTATTTGTTGGTGAAAAGATGCGTTCTGATATTTCGTACAATGAACCTTAAACGAAATTCAATTGTTGCGCTTCATTTGATTGGAAAGCCAAACATCGAAATTCGGAGAGTTAAATCACATGAATTTGAAAATAACAGTATATTTTAATCCGGACACTTCAATTACTGGACCCGGTATATGATTACTGCCTAAACATTTAAGGTAAAAGGAATTTATTTGCAATAAATTTTTACAGTTTTTAATGGATTTACTTTGATTTTTGCTTTAAAAAAATTTAAAAAGTTTACTAATAATCTTATTAAATATTTCTTATTCACATGCAATTTAAGGTTTAGACACTTTCCATAACATTAATAATAGTATCGATGTCGAACAATCAAACAGAGGTAGACCAAGGATCTCGGAGAGTATAACTCGAAAAGATTTAAAGCCTTTATCAACACGAACAAAAAGGAATAAAAAAGTACTGACAGAATTGGGATTTAACCAAACTACTGCAATAAAGATTATGGGGTATAATAAGTCTTAAAGGTCGCAGTATAAGAACACCCTTTTACTAATAAAATGCCTTCTAGATCAGGGCTTCCCAGACTTTTTACAGCGCGACCCTTTTCAAAAAAAAAAAAAAAAAAATGCCGTTCTGTCATACGAAAATCCCCGTAAGGAAACTGTTACTTGAAAAATTATTTCCAAGTCAAAAATTATTTCAATGAGTCTTGACAGTGTTGCTCAGGGTTGCCGTTGCAACATTTTTCCGACATGATTACAGATTTTATGATTGTTGCGTTTAAAAAAATTTCTTAAAATTACTACACGTTTTTGAAACTTTCACAGATTTTACGCGACCCAATTCTAAATCTAGGCGACCCAACTTAGGGTCGCGGCCCCCTGTTGAGGAAGCCATGTTCTAGATATCTCATCAGGCCAGCATATAAACGAAAATAACTTGATAATTTTATTTTTTGACAATTGTAAGTTATGAGGGCGTCGTATATGAAGTAGTCTTTAAAAAAAAATTATGACGGTGACGTTATGTTATGACCGTTATGACTGAGCTCAGAATAAGCATGTTAGTATTTACCTAACCCCACGACTCCATTGGACTTATTTCAAGAAATAATTTCAGTCGGACTGACAAAAAAGTCCAAATTTTCGAGTCTTCATTAGACTTTTTTCAGTCCGACTGAAAATATGTACCAATTTTTATAGTCTCCATTAGACTTTTTTTCAGTCCGACTGAAATTATGTCTTGAAATAAGTCCAATGGAGTCGTGTGGTTAGGAATATGTTCCCTAAAGATTTTCTACGAAAATATAGTAAATATGAAAATTGGTCTTTCCTTTAAAGTAAATTATAAGAAAAATTATTAATTTTTTTTTATGTTAATAAAATATGAACGTTAATTGTTAAATTGTGATAATGATAATGATGATGATGAAAATGATTTAATGTCGGCTAAAACAAAAACCTAAAATATGAAAGAAAAAAAATGCAAATAAAAATTTATAATTTTGGATTATTTGAAAAAGAATTAAAAGAATTTTTAAATTGATTTGTTTTAAAACAATTTAAAAAAAAAATAGGTTTTTGTTCCATTTATTATTTTTTTTATAAAACAAAAAATTAAATAAAAATTTATTTACTTAAAAAAATAAGCAACAAATTAATTAAAAATATTTTTTTTTCTTATAAAAATATATTTATCTGATTTTTAAGCTTAATTTTAATAGAAATTAAACAAAAAAAAAACAATTCTAATTATAATTAAATACAATTTAAAAATTAAATAATATTTACTATTCTTAAAATTAATTAAAATTATTTAGAAGTTTTTTTTTATCACATTTTTTTTAAATTTTCTTTTATTTTTTAAAACTATTTTTATTGCTGAGGTTTGCTGTTTGTTTTTGTTTTTTTTTTTAAATTATATAATTAATATTTTCATCGGATTGACTAAATTGTAATTCATCATCATTATCATCATCGTCGTCATCGAAGAGAGCGGAATCAGCATCGCTATCATGTTCGAATGGTGGAAATAATTCATTCGCCACAATTGTTTGACCCGTGTAACTAGAAAATTTGATTTTCATATGTTTTGTTTTGTTTTTTAGTTATTCAAACTTATTGATTTCATAATAATAATTAAAAAAAAAGTATTTTGCCGATTTCCAATTTGAATAAAAACCATATTAAAATTTTTGCCAAATTTTACTTATAGTATATACAAGATTTTTAAGAAAAAAGGGAAAAGATGGATGTGTATTATATACATGGATTTATTTGTTGAGACCAGCTATTTGTATTCCGGCGATTGAGACACGCTCTTTGAACAGATCTCAATCGCAGGAAAAAACACATAGCCGGACATAATCGACGGGATACCTACTTATTATTATTATTTTCATACATTAAAAAGTTAATTCATACACACACAAAATGAGAAAGCCAAAAAAATCGTTTTCAATTAATATTTTTAAAGCAATAGTAGCAATTCATTGTCAACTTTCAACATACATATTTTATTGTTAAAACTTTAGAAATCCTAAAACATTTTGAATTATATCATCCTAGAATAGAATAACAACTTTATATTCTTTGCCCATTATGGTCCTTGAATGATTATCATTTACATGCCTATAACATCGTCGTAGGCCCCTTTTACAAGAGCTTATACGAAGGAACTTACCATAATCTTTAATTTGTAGAATGTTACAGACAAAAAACCTTCTAAACCGACTTTCAAAAATTATATTTCTATTCTTCTTCTAGTCATATTCCAATACAATTGATTGCATTACATAAAGTTTTGATGGTAAAACCTTCGAATCACTTCGAATAAGTCAAAAATTTGTATATCATCTCTTGCGGAGAAGCAATGGTTAATTTCCTTCTCTATCTTATTTTCATTTAATCCATAGAAGTGGTGACAACAGAACGTCTAGTACCATTAAGAATTTAAACCAAAATTATAATAGGCTTTTGCAACAACCAATATTTCTCAGCCAACTTTCTTGTTAAATTCCTTTTGGAATAAAAAACGAATGTTGTTAAATATTCCGGATTGATTCACAAAATATATATTTGCAATTCAACTGTTTCCGTATAGAATGTACTAATTGATTTGTATTGCTTCAACATAACGAAAAGGAAATCAAATTTACCGAATGCACGGCGTCTATATTAGTATATTTCTGCAACTTCGCCTATGCTTGGTTCTTTCTATTATAATTTAGCTTTACATAAAACTCTTATGAAATACTATTGGGTTGTCCAAGATGGAACACAACAAAGTGCATATTAGACGGTTGATTGCTTTTCTATTGCAGGAAAGGCAAAATGTCTTATAAACACAGAAAAAAAACCTTCAAATTATAACAACATTCTCTTGGACAACATTCAAAACTACCTTACGCAGTTTTTTTTACTGAGAAACCTGAAAAATTATGGCCGGATGGAATCGAAATTTCCAGGTAGCCCAAAACTTTTCTAAAAAAAAAAAAGTTCCACCTACAATGTCAGTTTAGTTCAACTTATTGCTTATAATACTTGTATTGTTTTATTAGAATTAATATAAAATAAGAATTCAAAATTTTGTAGGGAATATTATTAGTAAATAATTTATATTATTAAATTTATTAAAATCTCTTATTGAGACACCCTTTAGTATTATCTAAAATGTTAGTAATCTTTAGTTAGAGTAATTTTCTAATGTTTTGGTGTACATGCAATAAATGTATAAAATTATTTTAGAATAAATACTTACGATGATTGGAATGTTTGAGTCAATTCATGTTTCAGTTCACCCTTAGTATTAATAGTAAATATTCTCATAATAGGAATTCCAACAGCACGATATGCCCAAACATCCTACAAGAAAAAAAAAAAAAAATACATCATAAATCTCTAAAATTTTAAAAATACAAAATCAAATTACATTTATTCTATTTCCATAGCCAGCATAAAATGGATTCTTTTCCGGGAATAATGCTTGAATATCACTTAAACAAGCTATTTTAAATTGTTCAGGTTTACGTTCAATAACCTCACGATGGAATGCCGAAATTAATGATGTTGGATTTAATAATAATGGTCCATCCGGTAATTTAACATCACCCTGACGTATTGATCGTAAATATTCACGTGTTGCTCTTGATTGGCCAATAGCACGAGCCGATAAATATAATAGCTTATAGCCGTTTTCTTCAATTTTTGAAAAAAGTTGTGCAACACCAATTTGTGCCCAATCTTTTCCAACCATTGGTAAAATATGTCCAAGCACATCAGATTTTGTTATAGTACCATCAATATCCGATATAACAACTTTATCACTATGTTTCCAACGGAATAAATAGCATTTACAACGACTAGTACCTTGATATGCGGTTGTTACACTAAATTCTATTTCATTCATACCAGGCTTAAGACTTAGGCTTTTCTAGAGAGAAATTGAAACAAATCATATTATGATGAATTTTCAAATTAAATATGAAATGAAAAAAAACTTACAATTAAATCGGAACTTAGTCTCAGACTTTTACGATATTTTTCATTTTTATTAATACTATCTGCGGAAATATCAACAGTATCTTCGTTTTCTTCGGTTCTAATTATATTTGGATTTTTATCATTTTCATTTTCTGGTGTATTCGAACGTGACGTTTGTGTAGCAACAGCAGCTTGATCTAAATCAATTGATACACCTTTATCACTATCTTTACTATCATGCTGTGGTGGTTTATCACCACCAGAACGTCTCCAATACCACCAAGAATAACCACGTTTCGGTTCCTGTGCCTGTGAAGCATTTACCATAATATTATCTTTAATAATAGCATCTTCTTCTATATCAGCAACTTTAGAATCATTCATTAATCGACTGATGGCTTCCTTTATATAAAAATTTATAATTAATAAATAATAAATTAAAGTAAATTAAATAAAATGTCAATAATTTATTTTTTATTTTTTTGGAATAGTGAAACTCACATTAGAAAGGGGTTTCTGGAATGTTATAATGGTCATGACAATAGGGCATGCAGCTGTCCAACTGTAATATTTACCATTTAATCGTACTACTAAATTTGGTGAGGAAAATAATGCTGGATTTTGACAAACCTATAATAATGGAATTGTATTATTTACAAAACAATGATAACACATTAGATACACATTTGTTGAGAACAGATATGACAACAATTAAATTACGTGCATGCATTTTTTCTATTTAATTCTTACAATATTTGTTAAATATGAAAATATTACTTACGTCTGAATATTTTATAAGATTTCTATCAAATTCTTCATCAGTTGGTCCACCTTTTTCAATACCACCACATAGTGACATTGCTATAAAGTCTAGATATCTAAAAAAAAATTCAAATTCAAACAAATACAACAAAAAAATTACAACAATTTAATTTATATGTATTTTAAAAATTCATACTTATCAGATGATTTTCCATCATCATAATCTGAATCAAGACTTTTAGGACCTTCCATTGAACTCGGGCTATGAGGAATTGATGTACCATTTCCACTTTCTTGATCGTCATCGTTAGGATTTAAAGAAGTATCTTTATTATTAATTGTAGGAAAATATAATGCGGCCATTTCTGGATCCATACCTTCGGCATCCAATTCCGATAGATAAACACCTTCACTGGCATTTTTTCTCATTTTATTAGTTTTTTTCATAAAACTAAACATTCCGCTTAACATTGAATTTCGTTGTGCTTGTGGTGCATCCTTTTGTTCGTCAATTGTTTGTGTTGGTAATTCACCCCATTTCCATGATGCTGAATTTGTCATGATATCATTTTCAGTACCCTTTTCACGTTGTGAAATTTCTAATTCACTATCACTTTGAATTGGTGTTGACGGACGTGATCCGCGTGGACTAAAACCAGATCCAACTTCTGTATCACTAAAAAAATGTATATCCAAATCACGAATTCGTTGTGCTGCTGTTGTCATTTTTTCAATTGAAACATTTTCAGTCGATATTGTATTTTTCTCAATTGATACTGTTGTTGTTGTTGTTCCATCAGTTTTTATATCACTTTTTGATGAGATTTCATCTAACTTTGATGAAGATTCATCATTTGATGAACCAGTATTATTTGATATTGATACAGTATCTGGTTCTTGTTCATTCTTTTCTAAATGTACACTACCCAATGAGCTACTAGATGAACTTTTTCGTTGAGCATTTTTCTTTTTCATTTGTGACTTCTTACGTCGTTTTTTTTTCGATTTGGATTCTTCTTTTGGACTTATATTTATTTCATCTTTGGTTATTGTTGTATCAGTAACTATAATGGTTGTTTCAACATCATTTTCTTTATCTTTTGCTAGAATTGTTGTAATTGGTTCTTCAGGTTTTAAGGTACTATTACTCCAATCCTAATCAAGAAAATAACAATAAAAATACATTCTTAAAAAGAATTTAAAATTTAATTAAAATATATACTTTTTTTTTTATATACAAAAATTTTAGGTAGATAAAAAAAATTGATATGATCATGAAAATAACATTAGGTCTGTGAATAAGTTTTTACTATTTTACATTAGATGACCTTCTGTCATACTATATGAAATGTGTGTCAACCGGCAGTACATGTATTTGAAAGGTCTTATGATAAGCTTCGAAATGTACTATATGACATTTGGTTAAAGTGTAAAGAACATTATTTTTCATTCGATTGAAAATGGAAGGCTCCGTGCCAAATAAACAGCATTTGCGGAAAGTTTTATTTTAATACTTCAAATGCAACAAAAAAAGGTTTTTTTTGCATTGAATTGTTACTGAAGATTGAGAAATGAATTCTTTCTAACAATCCCAAACGCAAAAAATCTTGATACGAACCCGGCCAGCCATGAACATCGACTGCAAAGCCGAATATACATGAGGAAAAGGTCTTGCTTTGCATTTGGTGGAACCGGAAGGGTGTGGTCTACCATGAACTTTTGAAAACGGGTGAAACACACCGCTGGTCATTATAGACAATAATTGATCAAATTGAATCGCGCTTTGAAGAAAAAACGACCAGAATAGCCTTGTAGACGCTAAAATGATTTTGCAGCATTATAACGCTAGGCCACATGTTGCTAAACTGGTCCAGAAAAATGGTGAAAACCCTTGGCTGGAAAATACTACCCCACCCGCTGTATCCAGGAGATATTGCTCCCTCCGATTGCCATTTGTTTCGATCGATGCAATATGGCCTTGCTGATACACAAATGCTCAATTTTGAAGAAGTGCGAAAATTTTTGCAGCACGGAATCCGTAAATTACATGAAAGATGGGCGACGGAGCATACTTTAAATGAAGTCAAAGTATTGTATAGTTGTTAAATAAATATGCACTTTTATCAAAAAAAATATGAAAAACGAAGTCACATACCTAATAATAGGTTGAATATTATAAATACGTGTAACACAAAGAAGAAAAATAATTAAGGATTATATGAAAAGTATTCTAAGTGCTTTATGGTAAACTTACCTTGTTTGTATCAATGGCATCCACTGGAAACATTTGTCCTTGTTCATGTTCAGCCCATTCTTGTCGAATTTTTTGTGTGGTATATTCTTTTTTGGTATCACTCAAATCTCTACGTTGCAAAATATTATCAGTATGCCTAAAAATGAATACAAAATATATATTAATTATTTTTAAAATGTATATGTTTAAAAAAAAACTTAAGTAAAATTCTTTGAATACTCCAAGTTTTGCAAGAAAAACAAAAAATAAAATAAACGAATAGAAAAAGCAATTATGCAGTAATTATATGAATATTTGAACTCACCTTCTTTTAGTATAATCAGAAATTTGATTCTCATATTTCTTGTCATTGTTGTCATCAATGCATTCTTTTGATAAATCAATTGAATTTCGTCGTGGAATTGGTAATGGTAATGGTAATGTCATAACATCACTAGCATTGCTAAATGAAAAAATAAAAAAATAAAATAAAAATAAAAACCAAAGAAAAATATAAATAAATAAAAATCAACATCAATAATAAATGTATTAGGTCTGCGAATGAGTTTATATGATTTTTTGGTGGGATAGCACTTCCCAGCCTAGCGCTTCCAACGTTTTCTGAACAGGCTTAGCAACATGTGGCCTAGCGTTATAATGCTGCAAACTAGCGTGTCTACGAGAGTATTCTGGTCGTTTTTTCTTCAAAGCCCATTTCAATTTGATCAGTTATTGTCTGCAATGACTAGCAGTGACTGTTTCATCCGTTTTCGAAAGTTCATCGCAGACTACACCCTTTTGATAATCCACCAAATATCTTCTTTTCATGGATATTCATTCAGCTTTGCATTTTTGAATCGTCTAAACCAAAATTCACAAGTTGAAATTGAAATTGAGAAGCCTCACCATAAACATTTTCCATCCATCGATGAGCTCCAGTTGCATTTTGCCTCAAGTTAAACCAGAGATTAGTAAAATTTCCCGCAAATGCTGTTTATTTGGCATGTAATTTTCCATTTTCAATTGAATAAAAAACAATGTTGTTAACACTTTAACCAAATGTCATATAGTACGTTTTAAAGCTTGTCATAAGACCTTTTAAATGCATGTAATGCCGGTTGACACGTATTTCATACAGTATGACGTAAGATCATCTAATTTAAAAAAAACTCATTCGCAGACCTAATAATATAAAAAAAAGTAAAAAGAAAACTGAAAAACTTGTCTTAAAATCTATCTATTAGCCTTCAAAAAAAAAAAAAAAAAATGTTATTACGTACAATCACTTTCTATTACAACTAACATTTACTTCATAATAATATGTTGAACAACGATTATATTAAGATATTGCGTTAAATAAACGATCTTAAACCTTCCGCAATCTGCGGAACTCTTCTAGCCTTGTTAATCTTATTTTGTATAGAATTGCTTCACTGAACCCATTTTGAAGATCGCCGAATTAAACTTACAAAAGTTAAAAGAACTTCTATAACTGGTCGGTAATTTGGGGTAAAATTTTGGTATTTGAAAAAGACCTAGATTTTAACTAGTTGCTTTTATAGAGTCAGCATTTTATATTCGGGTATATATGTAGTTAAACGTTAAATTTGGGCAATCTATATTATATCTCCACTATGGAGTAAAACTATTCCATTATTTAATTCATTAAAATGTAAACTTTGTTTATAATGTGTAGGAAAAAGAAAGAAAATCATTTTTATATAGTTTTCCTATCATTTTCTTCAGATAATCAGATATAATTTTAAAATTTCGTTCAAACTATCTGTTCTGATAAATTTTGTCAAAAATGTCCACTCAAATAGCGTGAACTTATAAAGCCCATACTCACGATCAAATCTAGGATCTGTCTTTGGAATGACAAACTAGATTGGATGAAAAGTTTGCTATATTTTCTGGGTACACACGATCAACCTTTTCATCTGTCTTTTCATCAGTTACAAAATACGTTACGTATCTTCAGATATTAAGATTTTATATACGAATTTATAAACTGTCTTGACTTTCTGCGTTTTTTCAACAATTTATAAAAAATTTTTCTTATAATTGATTTTTACCTACGTTTTTTGCCTTTTTCTTTTTTAATTTGATTAACTAACATAATAAAATTAGTGTAGAAAAACATAATTTTTATTAACGTGATAAAAAGAAAACACCATAAAATTCATAAACAACTACTACATAAAGTACATAAGTACATATACAGCAGATTCTCGATTAATTGTTATAACGAAAAACGAAAAAAAAAATTTATCACCACGGATAATCGAAACTCTCTTGTATTGTCGAAAAAAAAAATCAAATAATGCTACCTATTTAATACACAAAACTACAGACAATCATATTATTTCTTTTTCCAGACATTATATATTTTAAAAATATATTTTCTTCCTCATCTAATACAAAATTATGAACCGTTGGAGCGAGATAGATCTTAAGGTAGTCATTCACTAGCAAACAAATTGGAGCAATATATAACTTTGGCACACAACATTAGTAGAGTAGTGATAGTTGTCACAATCAATAAATTCAGGTTGATCGCGACAACCGTCAACTATGTCGTTTTCAAAGGCGATATTCCAGCAATTTGGTTGCAAGTGAGTGCTTTAGATCAGTGTTTCCCAATCTTTTTTTGTGCCAAGCCCCACCCTAGCCACCTTTTTTGTGCCATGCCCCACCTTAGCCTTTCTAAAATTCTTATGCCTCCGGCCTATGTAAAATACATAATTTTTAATATTAAAAAATTGAATTGTTCACTTAAGAAATTAAATTTGGTACCGAAATCTAGCATTGCATTTAAATGGACCGGAGCGAAAGGGTTAAACTCGTGTCATGTCCATTTTCGAATTGCCTCCCTTAACAATCAAATTGTCCCCCTGTGGGGCGTGGGCTCCACGTTGGGAAACACTGCTTTAGATCCATTAAATAAAAAAAGGTTTGTTTCAACTACATCGAATACACACTATAGTACATCAAGAATACATTTATATTAATTTTTGTGTTAATAATTAATTTCGAAAAAAACAATATTTAAACTTACGAAAATGTTTTGGTATCATCATTATATTTTTGAAAATCACTTGTTGGTATTGGTGATGTAGCTAAATTTTCTGGTATCTCTTCGGCATCTTCAGGACATTCTTCAACAAAAAATGCTTCACCAGAATCACCTAATTTCATATGAATATTAACTGGTTCTCCATTTATTTCAATATCAACCTAAACAAGAAAAAGGAAACATTATAAATTCGCTAAAAATTTCATTTTATTTTATTAAGAAAATTGAATTAAATAAATGATTAGAAATCAATTTTATATATCAACAAAAAAAAATGTATACATTAAAATGTTACGAGTATCAGAAAAAATGTCGCAGAGGTAATTATTTATACACTAATATCATTTCTTGGCTCTTCTTCAATTGATAAAACCCTTTCTTTCTGTAACTTCGCTTAGTCCAAGCATTACTCGAATTGAAAATTGTATAAAAGTTTCTGTAAATTAACTTCGTTATTAGCTGCGTTTTATTCATCGGGGTCTAGGTCTAGGTCTGATTCATAACATGTAAAAGCAACAACAACATATCCCAAATATTTATCGGGTTCAGCGTCTGAGACCCCGATGGATTCTATTTACAGAAGTTACCTAAAATTGCAAGAGATGGCGCAGCCATCGTTTCCCTTATATTGTGGAACTAAATGTCAGAATCACTTTCATAAATTCGTGAAAAAAATGATTTTTTAATATCATTCAATAAAGATTTTTGAGAAAAAGTCGAATTTTTTTCAAAGACAAATTTTTTTTTCTTTTCGAGACCCGGATCGTTTTATTCAAAATAGGCGCTGACCCCGATGAATAAAACGCAGCCAATGTTAAAATCAAAAGTTTAGTATTATCAGCAACTGCCTGTAGAATTTGTGGAACCTGTTCGGTTTATATGCCGTAGTGGTCCTTTCTGTGGTACAATATTTTAAAAAATTCCTCAGTCCTCAAGGAACGTATATACCATATATACATATATGTTTAATGGTATTTTTTTTATAAGCAAAGAAACGTCAATAGCGCCATTGAAAATTTGTTAAGACCAAAATAATATCAGCAATCAGACGTCGATTTTCTAAAAAAAAAAAAAAAAAAGATGGAAACTAGTCAACTCTAACCTAACCATGGTATTAAAGTAATAACAAAATCCAATACCAAGAAAAATTCCGTAATATACATAACATGTGATTCTACGTTAAGTCGACTCCAGTCTATTTTCTATTATCATTTTCCATAATTACACTTGTGAAAAAGTTTCCCTAATTAAATAAACTTAAAAGATATACGACTCCCAAGGACGTGCAAAACCAGCAACAAAAAAAAAAAAAACGACATTATTTTCCGATACCCCTAATATACATATTTAATTTGATTGATCTCGATCTAAATAACGATCATACGATGATCACCAGATTGGGTAAACCAGCAATATACCTTTTGTTGATTGTGTTTATCAAAAATTTTATTTTCCTAGAATTAATATAGTTTACACGTAAAATTCAGTAAATAGAACTTTGTACTTTTTTCTTCGTATTTCTCTTCAACTTTTACTAGTCATTGTTTATTTTAATATTTTTATGATTTGAAAATGAATCATTCAATGAAAATTAATTATTATAGAGTAACCGAATTGTAGTGACTTCATAGAAAACGAATTCTTATTCAGAAATATCTAAGATTTAAAACGACACCCCCCCCCCCCACCACAGAATTTTCAGAGTTGTTTCAAAGATATTAGTAAAATCCCAGAATTTTATTTTAAAACCATGTATAGGGTGTCCCAATAAGAAGTGCAAGATTTAATTTCCTAATACAAGAGACACATATATGGTATAGATACCATGATTTAAGAATACCATGTAGTATACCACATGTGTGTCACTTTCTACCATTTCAAAAATGAAGTATGTTATAAATATGATAATGAAATAGTACCAGTTATACTATAGTATCGATACCGTAGTATGAATACTATATGTATGTCTCTCATATAACTTGAAGTATGTGTATATCTCAGGTATTCTGGGTCCTATAGATACGATCCATACCTCATTCGACGATCAATTTAATAAGGAATTAAATGCCATTCGACGTTTTAAAAAATATTGCATTTTAGGACAGGAAATACAAAAATTCTCTTGTATGAAGGTATACGTATATCTCAGGTATTCTGGGTCCTACAGGTACGATCAATACCTCATTCGACGAGGAATGTAATAATTAATCAAATAAAGGATGATCTGAAAGAAACGTATAATTTGAATTTTGTAAAATTGTCTTTTTGATAACAATAGGCGCTCGAAACTTGACAAACTGTCAATAATAATGTCGTTCCTTCGTGCAGAGTTCCATGAATATTAATCGCAATAATGTTAGATGACAGATGTCAAGATTTTAGTACTGTCAATTTAATAAAACGAAAATAGTGAGAAGTTTAAATTTGACGCTATTACGAAGACACTCGTTATTTATGAATAATTTTTTACTTTTACTTACAATCTTCTCTCGACTTCGAAGTACACCCAATTTTCCAAAACGTACATGAAATGGTGAACATAAGAATTCACCATCAGGTTGTTCAACAACGATCACATCAATTGCACCAGTTAATGTAGCTGCATTTATTTCACTATAAAATTCTTTAAAATTACTAAAAACACGCACCAAACTATTCATGATTAGTTCTTGAAAATACTTCTCCTCACTTTATACTTAAGAATTTTTTAATTCACTTTATTATAATTTTTCTATACAAATTCTTTTATTTTAATTTAAACACAGCAAAAAAAAAGACAAAAAACGCACCGACACCATTCACGATTGCTTTCTAAATAACGACTAAAATACAAATTTTTAAGTATTTATCTTCATGGTAATCATTTTTAAAATGTTTTAATTTTTAAATTTATATATATATATATAATTTTCTTTAATTAATTATATCTTTTTTTGTTTCTTTGTTTTTTTTTTTTTTAAATTTTAGATAATGAAATTCCAAAAGGCAAAACTTTTATCAAAAAAAAAAAAAAAATCCTATCAATAAATCATTAAAATAATTACTTCACTATAAATTCTGTTTAATCAATTGCTTTATTTAAAGTTCAACTAATTAATTTTTTTTTTAATATTTTCAATTTGAATCTGAAAAGAAAAAGAAAATTTTTTATTATTTTTTGTTTTATTTTATATAATTTAAATAATTATTAATAGAATAGAAAAAGGCTTTTAAAAGTGAATGTTTATTTATAACAAAATTACAAATCATCTTCCTATTTACTTTCTTATACATAATAGGTCTGTTTTATTTGCCATACCCTACCCTGGAGCAGGGTAAGTGGCAAATAAAACGAGCAGGAGTAGGAGAAAGCTTTAATTCAAATGTTTGTAGCGCTGCTTAGCAACCATATTGTAATTAAATGAGAAACTTTTAGCTAATACACTTTTTATGGTAGAAAACTGAACTAATTTCGGTGTGAGAGCTGCCCCTGGTCTGAAAGTAGTGTAGGATTTGCACTTTTGTTGTTTTTGTTTTCAATGTAAAAATTTGCTCTACCCCAGAGCAAGTGGCAAATAAAACAGACCTAATATTTCAAGTTTAATTTCATCAAAAAATATGAAGGACAAAGCACAGGACAACAAAGCAGTAAAACAAAATTATTGGCAAAAATTGTATCAATCTAAAGTCAAAGTGAGGCAAAGAGGCACTCTTAAATACTCAGCGCTAAAAATTCTACTTTAAGCAATTTATTAATTTGTTCTCTCTTGAAGGACATATGGAGCGTAATGCTTGAAGATTTTCATAACCGTTTGCGTATCATTAAATGTACTAATTTGACAACGCATTGGTGATTGTAGTTAACGTAATTGGATAAAGAATAAATAGAAATAATATTTGCACTCTTTTTAAAACAATTTCCATTCAATGTTTTTCCTTTATACTAGAGCGCCGTAACCAATATGCCGCGAGATGATGCTATAAGACACTATTCAATATATGGAAGAGGACGAATCTGACAGAGCTGATGGTAGACACATAATAATGAATAAAACTGGTTGAATTCTGTAAGCTTTTACTTGTGGTATCAAACAGAAGGCTTAAAAGTGTCTAGATGTCCGACAAGGTCTACACATACAATTTTAATTTTTAAAAATCGCTTCCATTCACATATTTAACAGTTCAAACAATTCTGACTGCTGAATTTTAATCTGACACTGATTAGAGCTGATTAGGGTCAATATTTAATTTTTTATATAATATCTAATGGTCACAAATTTAAGAATCCGTAAATTATATTCGCAATAAAAAGATGTGCCTACTAGAAATGATTGTTCTATAAAGGCCAATCTCCACACAGCCGACATCCTATTCTGACGAGAAAAATCAGAAAACTAGAAAGAAATGGACTTTTGCAATTTTTGCTAGGATTGATCGAATAAAAACATCAGAATCTCCTCACACAATTTAGAAAAATTGGTAGTGTGTGACGGTATCGTGTAAGATTATTGTGAGAGTATGCAAACGCAGATGAAGTTCCATTAAATCAGATGAACATGTTCTTCTGCGTTTGAGGGGAATCATCTGGCAGATGAAGAATCAGATGGGGAAATGAGAAATGCAGAAGACGACAAAATTTGTAGGATGATTGTTTCTCCCTTTCTGTTTAACCAAATTTTGCATAAGTGCATCCCATACTTTTCTCAGAATAGGATGTCGGCTGTGTGGAGATTGGCCTTAATCTATAAAAAATTTAAACTTCGGTAAATTTGAAAACATCTCCCTCAGAACTATGTATTTAGTAATAAAATAGTATATTTTTTCGATTTCTTTTCTCTATGAAATAGAACTTTATATTCAACGCAGTGAAAATTTAATAAATTTCTATCTAATAGATGGCGAAGCACTGTGTACGTGTCAAATTAAACGTCAGATATATGAAATTAAACAGTGAGGCGATATTTGAACGTAGCCAGTATTTTCTTTTCTTAAATATTTCATAATTTTATTCTTATTATAAATTAGCATTTTATTTAGATTTGTTAATTAAATTTATATTAATTTCTTGCACTAAATCATTAGATAATAATAGGTTTGCTTAAAACAATCATAATCCATATTTATAGAATATTTTTATAATCTTTTGTTTAAATATGTTTTCTTTGAAATTATTTTAAAAATAATTTTGTCATAAAATGATTTTACATTTTAGGAACAAGAAGACATAACCGTTTTTCTTTCTTCCTACAGGAAAAAAACAAACCCAATTACTTATTAGAAAATATTAAACATTTCAATGTCACTAGAAAGAAAAAAGTCTCGCGGTTTTGATTTTCTAAACGCTTTTTTGGCAAGTTTTCTTATTAAACATATTTGTTTGTTTTTTCTTTTTCTAAAGAAAAAAGTTTTTAAATTTAATTTTAGTTTTAAAAAGAAAAAACCGGTAAGAAAAATATTTGTTGCCAAAAATCTATAAGAATTTATTTGTTTTAAGTTTAATAAAAGAAAAGTCATTATAGGTTATTTTCTTTTTAAAAAGGAAATCTATTGTTTCCATGTTTGAAAATATCTCTTGAAAATCTTTAACTAATTTTTGGCATTTTCTTAAAAATCACACGCGAAATTATGTCTTTCATTATGCCCTATGGTAGGTACCACCAGAGGGTATATTAGTTTTGTCACTCCATTTGTAACACATCGAAATAATGGTCGTAAAAAGGTTTTAATGGTATGGTTGTGTCAGGAATCAAAAGTTAAATCGATTTATGCATGTCCGTCCGTCCGTATGCCCGTATACAAGATAACTCAAAAATGCGTTATCCGATTTTGATGAAATTTACAATGTGAGTTGATTATTCCTTAACTTGGTTTGGTATTGCATTTGATCAAAATCGATGCAGGGGGAGCAAAGTTATAAAGGAAAAACTAGAGTGACCAGAAAGTTTTGTCGTTTTTTTGTTTATGGTTTTTTTTCGGGTTTAATTGGAAAATTTGTAAATCAATTTTGTTTAAATTAATTACATAGGTTAACTACATAAATAGATGTTAAATTTCAATCAAATCGGTCCAAAGATAAAAGAGAAAGAATTAATCCTAGGAGAACAAAACCCTCTTTACAACATTTTTTTGATCTAATTTAAAAACTAATTCACCGATTTGAACAAAATTTACAGATTGGACTTATGCTAGCAGGGGCTAGGTTATCTGCAAATTGGAAAAAATTTTGATAAGAAAGAACAAAGTTATAAAGAAAAAACCTTGAAATAATGCTAGTTTTGACAGTTTTTCTGCCCCATTTCTATCATAGGGCATTAAAAAATCGGCTATAGGCCGATTTTAAGTTACTATATGTTTTTCAAAGTATTCAATTGAAATTAAAAATTCTATCAAACATAAAGTGACCTTGATATAGTAAAGTGGCCAGGCAGTGTATTTCCAAAATAGTATTAGGATTACTCGGCACATTGTCTTAAGCGAGTAAATATTAATGGCTGACTGGCCAAACATTGTCTAAAAACGCGTGGGTTAATTATAATTAACTTATTTATTTTTAAAATATGATTAATTTTTGAAAAGTAACAAAATTTTCTTGAAAAAGCAAAAAAAAAAAAAAATTTTCCAATTTGAGTAAAAATAACCAAAAATATCTGATTCGGGTCCTGTAAGAATTCTTGAACTTTTTTTGTTTTTTTGCGTAATGTAAATTATTCAATATAATATTTTGTTTACCGAAATCAAGAAAATCATGCGTATTCGCGATTTATATGTCAACAAACAGAGATTAACTTCAAAATTACTATTATATAATAATATTTATTAAAAAATTTCTCGTGAAGAAATCACGTAGCGCCCAATGTTGTCATTCGATATAATTGTTATTCCAATGAATTTGCCAAAATCATTTGCCTCAAAAATAGACTTAACATATGAGATTTTTAATAAAGTTCCCAAGTCGACCGAAACAACAATAACTTCGAAATTTTAGAATTTTTGAGAACTTCATTCTAGGGAACTCCAATAATTTAAATTAAAAACAATTTCGGGACGGATACGGATACGTTCTTTATACCCACTATACTTGATTTGATGGGTCTTAGTGTTTTAGGCGTTGTTGTTCAACTAATTTTGAATTTTAGTTGTTCTTTTCAATTAATTAGTACTTGTATAGCTTATAAATTCAAATCCCAATCCTATGTTTTAGATTAAATTACATAAGATAATATATGTGAAGCAACTGACAAAAGACATAGTAGTTGTCCTCGTTACTTTGTTGATTAGAGCTTACTCTGATAGTATAGTGAAGACTTGGAAAAACCGAGATTAGTTCCTCAATGTAAAAAAAAAAAACGGTGTAAAATCAAGGGATATGTGTTTTTAAAAGAGAATAGATATAAAAAGTTAGGTTTTCGCACGATTATAGTACTTTCCTATAAACATTCGTTTATCGGGAAAGTAAAAAAGTGACAATTTCTTCTGCCTAGTTTTGTAAAAGGGAAACTAAAGTCTCTATGGATTTAATTAAGTTCCCATGCACTATAAATTAGGTTCTGTTGTAGGTACTTTACAACAAGCTTAACAGCTTCTTAATGAACTATTCTAGTCGAAGTTCTTGTAAGATCCAGTAAAGTACATCAAAACTAAGCTTTTCAAGAAAATAGATTTTATCACAGAATTTTAAATCTTATTTTAGACTCCTTTCACAGACATTTTTTTTAAAAACATTTAATTTTAATTTGAAATTTTGTAATTTTTAATTAAAATTTTAATAGTAAGTTAATTTTTTTTTCTATTATTTTTGGGAGAATAATTTAAGATACCAAAAAAAAAAAGAAATAAAATGGGTCAAGATTTTGTTTAAATTTTTATTCAATGTGTGCAAAAAAAAATCTATTTAATTTTTAGCTTTAAAAAAAAATTTATATAAAATTCACACACTAAAACTTCTTATTTAATAATAATCAAATAAATTCATTTTTCAAGGTTTGATTATTTAAATTGGTTTGGTTTTTTTTATATCACTGATTATTTCCTAGTTCACATTTAGTGGCAATCTTTTAGTTAAGACTAAAATGACTAAAATGATGCACTTAAAAACAATTTTCGCTAAATAAATTGTTACCTTATTAAGAAATTTAAAACAATCAATTACTTAAACACATTTGTTTTTTGTTTATTTTTTTTTTTCTTTTTGTAATTTATTTAAATTATATCAAAAATTTTCATATGAAATTATTTCACTTAATTTTTATTTTAAAACATTACTAAAATAATTTCAAAGAAAGTAAGAAAAATCGAAATCAAATAATTAATTCTTATTTCTTACTAAATTTTCACTATTTTTCTTATTATTGTTATTTCTTTTTTTTTTCTTTTCTTAAAAGTGAAAGACACAATTCAACTATCGTCAAGAGCTTGTAGGTCAACACTGAGCAACATTTTGCTATAACTTTTAATTTTAAATGAATAAGAAAAAAATATGTTTTTCTCATGAAAACAAGCTCAACAAGTAACAAATGCAAAAATATAAATCAAACCACACCAATATGAGTCTATATATGCTAGAGAGAAGGTTTTCAGGGGGGGCCGACATGGGACACCATATTTCTTGTTCTCTTTTAATGAGATTTTATTTATGTTATTTATTTATTTATTTTCTTTTTTCTTTTTTGTAGAGTTTAAATCCGACAAATACAATACAAAAAATTATGTTCATTTGCTGATTAAAAAAAATAAAAATAAAAAATTCGCGAATACAAAGTTATAAAACATTCAAAAAAAATTAAAATCAGTCAATAGCCAATTTTGTACTTTTTTCTAAATTTACTACACCAACTAAATCTTTGACATTGCTGGTCAATACTTTTCTCCATTTCTTGTTATTGATAAGACGAATAATGACATCAAATTAATACAGGCTCTTGTTGTATGTAGTAGCATTTTTGAGCTATTAGGTGCGTTTTTTTCACATTGCTCTGCTCCGGATCAAAACATGTGAAAACCACGATAAGGAACAAGAGCAACATTCCATATATTCCAAATCAAGTGGAAATAAAATGTCGAACGCAAAAAAAAATCACAATTGGTAAATAAATTGGGTAGAAAATAATCGAAGGCAGAAAAAAAAATTTAAGAAAATTCAAAATTTATAAAAAGTATAAATCGATTTGAAAGGTTTCTCAATTTATAATTTTCACATGTTCAAAAAAAAACTGTCATAATTATCAGGAGGACAACATTCAAGTATTAAAAAACACAAAACAGAGTCATCTATATTAAAAAGAATGCAGTATGAATATTGTACCAAGTAAAAGCTAGAGCAAGAGTTGTTGTTGTATTCAATGTAAAATTTCGCTCTGCTCTGTACAATCTTATAAGTCTAACAATTTAAAAATGGTACTAGGTGGTATTCATTTCTGTACTACTTTAGATAGCCCATATATATACATTCTTCTGGATTAGGGTTAGTGGTCCTTACCAACTCTAATCCAGAAGACTCATTTTTCAGATTGTCTGGGAATTCCACAACAGTTTGTCTTGAGGATAATTTTCCGAAATTAATTGCATTCAAATCTATAAGTTACTTATGTTATAAAGAAGTAAATGTTTTAAACTAAATTCAATATGAAATTTTAAAATAAACATTTATCTAATTTTTAAGCTAGCACGACACCGTTAAACAATTGCTCTGCCAATATTGTTCCTAGGAAGAGTGATGAATACTATAAGGGGGGCTTCAAAATTTAGTTAGAATGTCACCCAAAAAATTATTTACACAAGTGACACATCAATACGGGTCATTTTAAAGTTATCACTTTCAATTGACGGAATGTATGAAGGCACTTTTGTAAAACACCTGCTTCTATTTGGTAATTTAGTTAATAAAACCTAACTTATTAATAAAAACATTAAATTATAAGAAAGGCAGCGATATTGAAAGAAAAGAGTTAACAATTAAAATATGCCAGTAGCCACTATGTAGCTGTTATTTACTGATTATTACAATTTGTATATTGTCATTATTTAGTGATAGTAACATGTCGGCAACATATAATGCGCTAAGTAGGATGTAAAATGTTATCAATACGAGTTTGGATACCGCTGAATTCTTTTGAATTTTAACTGACATAGGTGCAAGGTGGTATCGTTGTAGGGGCAAAATTGGATAACTTTCATACTTTCGATTTTGGATTTGTATAGAAATATACTAGTAATTTAAACGTAGTTGCTCAAATCTCCAAAGAGGGAGGGAATTCGTACTCAACTGGTTCTTTTGTTCAATAAATATTACGTGTTTTTTTAATTTGTTGTTTACAATAATATTGAAAAGCAACAAAAAAATGTAATATTATGTTGTTGATGATGTATCTGTATCGGAATGAAATGTTTTCACATCAATGTACGCCGCTGCTCACCTTTGCTCTTTTTGGTATTGCATTTATTTTTATCACATACGTACTTTGTATACATTTCGATTTTTTCTCATTTTTTATTGAGACTTTTTACATCAGCTGATTTTTTCTTTAATTTTTCATTGTACTTTTGAAATAATAGAAATAATTATACTTGTAAATTATTTCACCATATTAAATATTTTCTCGAGTATATTTTCTTGTTAAAAATGTTAAAATGATAATCAGGAAATTTATAAGAATTTTCGTTAAGATCATTCAACTTTCATTACATTATGAAATGATTTTTATTAATTTATTTAGAACTTGACTCTAAATCTTCTACAAATCAACTGTCTTGCTTGATTAATAGAGTCTATTACTCGACATAAAGGGTCTTTCATTAAGGACATAACGTAACAATTGTAAAGTGTGCTGTGTGGCTTGTAGCGCCGTCTTGTTGAAACCACATATCGCCGATATCAATTTCATCTAATTCTGGCTAAAAATAATCCTCCAACATAGCACGGTAGCACTCTCCATTGACGGTAACATGGCGATCGTTCGCATCAACGAAAAAATAAGGCCCAATCACGCCTCCGGCATGTAAACCGCAACATACAGTGATTTTTTGTGGATGCAATGGTGTCTCTTGAAGCACATGTGGGTTTGTTGCTGTCCAATAACGCATATTTTACATATTTTGACTTTAATCTACGATTTGACATTGACGGGTCATTATTTAAGGGTGCGTTCCTATAAAGATACAAAATTGTTATGTCCCTATTAAAATACACTATATATGGCGTTTACATGATGACTTCAAACTCAACCGGGTTTTTTTAGCTTTACCAGATTGAAAGATTGACTTGAAATGGACAATCAACATCAATTTCATAGGCGCTTGCAAACAAATTTTTATCTTTTAGGTCATGTATCGCTTCAGTTCCATACTCCACTTTAAATTTTCAAGTCGATTTGAAGTTGATCCAAGTTTGCACGGACGATTTTTTATTTTCTACAAGTATATACCCTAGCTAGAGGTGTTGCTTTTCCACCCCAAAGGCTCAACTAATATCATTGTAGTTTACTCATATACATATGTAAAATATATATAAGTTCGTGATACATTATCAGGGTATTCCATTACCGTTGTAAAACGCGGTGTATCGTTGCATAGTTGCATAGTTTCGCATTTTTCTATACCAAAAAAAAAAAAAAAATCATACAACAGATACACACTACGACTACACCATGATTTACATCGTTAAGGGAATACGACTATCATGTTTAAAACGTATTAAATTCAGTCATAAAATTAAGAAAAAATTACAAAATGTCCATTGACCTTTACAAGACTCGAATGACAAATAGTCACAAAAGTAAGTGTACAACTGTTACACAATATATATCGCACATAGTAACCAAGAAAAACAAAAAACTAATAGTATTTTAATAGTAAAATTGAAGTGGGTGTTGATTACACCATAATCGCATTATTCAAGGCTTTATGTTGTTGTTGTTGTTCGTACCTGAAGGTTACGACATCGTATATAAGGTGGAAATATAGATTTTATTTTATTTCATATTTAAAAAACAAGAACGTCAACGAACGTAAACAAAAACAAAGAGGCTTGTTTTTAAAATGATGAATTAACAGCAAAGAAAATGAAATAGTAAAATGCATTTTTATGTTTTTCTTTTAATAAAACAAGTTTTTCTTTTTTTTTTAAATTATTTTTATCGTGTATTTTAATGCTTTTGGAGCTAAATAAATGAATAAATGTGCAGAGACCGTACTAGATACATTGCAGCTATAAATATATGATACAAGAAGTTCAACTTTCTTTATACCAGTTGTTGAACAGTATAATGACTTCCATATCCTATCTTAAAAAAATACTAATAAACTCAGGTTTATCTAGTGTTGAAGTAGTAATGAATTGGAGTGTCATTTAGTCAGGCAGGAGTGGAATTGTGTAACTCGAATTAAACCAAATCCTATCGAAAAGGCATAACATAGTCTCAAACGAATTACACGATTTCTTTCCAGGTCAACTTGCAATTACTTCGTTTACATGAAAACTACTTTAAGTCGACTTAAATCCAAAAATCATGCATTCAAACCTAGATCGACTTGCATTGGACTTGAGTCCACTCGATTACAAAATTTTTTATGAACAGTGGTGAAACTTAACCGAAAAAATAAAAATTTGTTTTGCTAACGTTTGTCAATTTGAACCTGTATTTCAAGTTAATCTCAAGTCAATTTTCAAGTCGCCATTAAAAGGAGCTAGATGTTAGTCAATAGTATTGGATGTGCCAAAAAGTTACTACGTTGTTAATGACGATAAAATAACGACATTGAATGAATTCAATCAGCGTTGAAACGAGAGATTGCACAGACAGAATCTTAACATATCGAAATCGAGCACTAAAAACTATCAAACAAAAGTGTCTAGAATTGATGAATCGCAAAATTGTTGTATTTCATCATGTATTTAATCGTCAAAAGGTGAGAGGGCTTGACTGGAAACTTTTAATGTATCCACCGTATAGTTCTGCCTTTCCATTTGTTCCATTTGTTTCGGTCTTTACAGAACTTCAATAATTATGTAAATCTATGATCAAAAGGAGTCTATGAAGATGATTTGAGGATCGTTCTTTAAAAAGTAAGATTCCATTTGTTTCGCCATGTCCACATTTTTCCATACCTTTTAGAGCAGGCATGTCAAACTCGTATGATATTACGGGCCGCATGATCTATTTTGTATTAGCTTGGGGGCCGCATGTTTTCATTGTTCAAAAAATTAATAAAATAAGACTTTTAGAATGTTTATATTCTGTATTATGTATTTATTAGACTCAATGTCAAGCTCAGTGTATTGTGTATTATATTGTAGTCGTTTTATATTTTATTTTATTTTTTAAACTTAAAGTATAAATATTTTATATTTTTTATAAAAAAACAAGAATAAAAGTTATAATAAGAAATACAGTTTAATATTACTTTTTAGAAGATATTTCATATCGTTTTTCACAAAGCAAGTCATCAAAATTTGGTTGAATATATTGAGCTGACACAATTTTTAAAATTGATGATAAATGTTGATCAGTTAAAATTGACCTATCTGAATTTTTGTTATTTTTCATTAAAGAAAATAGTTGCTCACAAAAATAGGTGCTTCAGCCATTATACGCGTAGCAAAGGATAACATTTTAGGAAACCGATCTACCGATAAATATGTATAAAATTCTGGAATGTCAACTTAATTAATTCCAACTTAATTCCATTTGTAAGTTTTCATCAACAATTTCAATATCAATAGATAGAGGTGAAGTAAAAAGACGAAATTGTAATTCACAGCTTTTAAAATCAAAAAATTTTCGATCGAACTCCGTTTCTAACAATTTCATTTGGTGAGCATATTCCCTAAAATTTAATTTGGGTGATTTAATCAATAGATATTGACAGCTTTGAAAGAAAGACAAGTTTTCTTTTCCTATTTGTTTTAGCCAAAGTAGTAATTTTTGTTTGAAAGCGTTAATATTATCAAATAGCGTTGTAACAACATAATTTTTGCCTTCAAGCTTAAGATTAAGTTGATTAAGATAACTTGTAATATCAACTGAGAATGCCAGGTCCTTTATCCATTGTCCATCTTTTAATTCAGCCCATTCATAATTTTTTATTTCGAAGAAAATTATGATTTCGTCCAGCAATTTGAAGATATTTTTAACAGTATATGACTCGAAAGCAATCGCACTTCCGTATAATATGGTAGATCGGTGTATTCACATTCTATAACTTCCATAAATGAAGCAAATTGACGATGATTAAGTCGACGTGCTCGAATATAATTTAAGATTTTGGTGACTATTTTTAAAGCATGTCCGATATCATCAATCAAAAAGTTCAAACTTTCCAGCTTCAAGCGTCAAAGATTGATATTTAAAAAATTTTAAAACTCTCGGCGGGCCGCAAACTATATATTGGCGGGCCGCGTGTTTGACATGCCTGTTTTAGAGTGAAGTTTTTGGTTTCTTAATTGGAAAGATATTCAGAAATATCTTCAATCGGCAATGTTTCGGTTATTAGTGTCACTAAATCTGCTTCGTTTATTCCACATTTCCTAAACCGCGTTGTAAAAGTACCGCGTTATAGGAAAATTTCCGCATTTTTCTAACCGCGTTTTAGAAGGTTTAGCTGTATTTCCGATGAAAAATTACCTTTTCAAACGCACCGACTTTTTAACCAAACCAATATAAAAATTTAAGATATTATTTAGAACAAGTTTGTATTAGAAATTTCTAGATTTTAAGCTAGTAAAAGGATTAACAACGCAAAACAACAATTATTTCTAATTTTTGAATAAAATTTGGGTTTTATTTGACAAATTCAGTGAAAATTTTCCTTTTTAAAAATAAGAGAAATTTTGTCATGATGCCAAATTTAATAAAATAAATACTAAATACTAAATGACTAATTTGCATTGAAAAGTTACTCGTAAATTTTGTTTTAAAACTCTTGTATTTGCCAAAAAGTTTATATCATTCAATTGTGATCCGAAAAACATGAAAATTTTTTAATCGGACTTTGAGCTTCCAATAATATTTTGACATAAATTTTATAAGAAAAACAAAAAAAAAAAGAAGAAAATTTGCAAACTTTTAGTTTTATTGTTTTAAAAATCAAAATAAAAATATTATTATTGAATGAAATGTTTTTAAAAATATTTTTTATTAGTACAGTAAATTCTCGATTTAACGAAACTCTAACGAATTCTAGAATTAACGGATGAAACTCTCATGTTTCTTCCTTGTAACAGTTCTGTCTAGTTAACATGTGGAAGCTCAAAGAAACAAAACGATTGGAATGAATCTCAAAAATAATCTACAGAACAAATGGTGCAGGACACAGTCCACTTGTTCTTGTAACTTTCTAGCTTGTCAAGAAGTACGAAAAATATTGTATTGGGTACTTGAATAAATTTTGAAAAGAAGACACGGTTTTTTAAAAGAGAAGACACATTTTATTCAAAGTAGATACAACTTTTTCCCATTTCCTTCGGGCAACAAATAGATTCCGTGATAAAAAAAAATCTCGTTTTAAATCAAACCATTTTTAAAAACCTTCACAAATTCTGAAGTGCAGTTCAGAGAGGCCATGCTTCATCGATCGAAACAAATGAGAATCAGATGGCACAATGTCTGCTGAATGTAGCAGGTGAGTTAAATCATCCCACGCAATCGCTTCCCACGTTTCCTTCACACGACTACATTCCAGCTCACATTGCAAAATCATGTCATTTTCCAATTGTTTAATTGTTGTCCGTAACGATAATCGTTTATTATTGCAATTTCAAGATAGAGCATGTTTACCATAAGTTTCCACAAGTAAACCATAAATTTTTAGATTGCAGCAATAAAGTAACACTTCCCGCAAATATTGTTTTGTTGGCACATTGACATTTTAAATTCATAAAAAAATATGACTAACGACATTTCTAAAAGAACACTCAAAATTAATTCAAGTACCTAATAGAAGAATAAAACAGAATAAAGTGTTTTATGAGCTTGTCAAAATGTTTAGGAAAAATACTATTACTTATTCGCATTTGAATATCTTAAGACTGTTCCACATTATCATCGCCGCGCATACAAGATGGTTAACAAATTCGTTAATAATGTGAAGATAACAGTGTGGAAGGTAGACAATTTCGTTAATGTGTATGTCATATGTATTGGTTAACAAGTTAAATGGTAATTGGTCCGGTTCTATTTTACTATGAGTCATTCATATGTGATTAGCTGTGAAATTATTTAGTTTTGTAAAAATGAAGTTAATATTCACAATAAACATGTAATTTTTAAATACTTAATCGTTGAAAATAAGTTTTTATTATCACAGAGTGTGCAAAGGAACAAATTATAAAATTATTTGCGCTTTATGAAGCGAAAAAATATTTTGTGATACGAAAATTATACAACAGAAAATTCAAGTTATAAAATGTTTTGTATTAAAATGTTTAAAGTAATTGTTCTAACATGCTTATTCTGGCATTGTGACAGTTTTGCGGTCAGAAATATTTATGACAATAATATTCTGACTGAAATTGTGACTGCTACGAAAATTCGTATTCTGGCGAACGGGGTCATAATACAAGTATGTCCAAAATATGAATTTATAACACTTTAAAACTGGTATAATTTGAGCAAGCTTTCATGGTTATTTGAGAAATAGTCTCGAAAATGTTTGTATGGGTTTGAAATTTTTCTATCGGTGTAAAATTATTTGTGTGTTGAAAACAATGGTGGAAATTATTCCATATTTATCAATTGAATCACTCAGAGAACCCATATAAAATTCCGTTGTGATGTAAAATATTGTCGGTCAGAACTTATGATATTTTTTTATGACAGTCGGTAGATATGAGCGCGCCAGAATACCAAATAGTATTAAAAAAAAAAGTTATGACAATGACGTCATTTTATGCCATTCAGAACTTGTAATGACTGCGTTCAGAATAAGGGAATAAATCTCCAGAATCATATTTCACAATTAATTGAAATTTATTGGCACTCATTGTACACCAAATTAATCAAAAAGATTAGAAATGAAGATATCGTATTGAGTAAAAGTGTCGAATTTTCAGATGACTAGTCTGGACTCAATCAATCAACCTCACTTGAGTCTTCTTGTTCTTGCCTGTTTGCATTAACGAATTTGTTAACCATATTGTATGCGCGACGATGATAATGTGGAACAGTCTTAAGAAAAAGAAGCTATATTGAAGAATAGACACAATACTCGCGATTTGAATTTTCCAGGCGTAGTTTCAATTTCACCCACTATTTTCAATTTTCCGAGTTCAATACTTTCTTCATCTTTCCCATGTACTCATATAATAACTGAGCACTAAATTTCACTTTTCTAGGTCACCGGAAAGTAGAAGTGAATTTAATTATTTCCATTTTTAACGAAAGGAAAATGGAGATTTCCTCTAATCAAGTGAAAGTAACAAATTTTTTTCAAGGTGAAATTTATTTCCGAATTTCTTATCCTAGCTAGGATCACCAACCCAATTGTTTATTGGCACCAATCCTTGTTTTTTTTTTTTGTTTTGTTTATTTAAATCACAAAACCGAAAAATAAACATAAATTTTATTTAAAAATATAAAAAAATAAAAAATTTAGAGAAGATTTTAAAAAGAAAGTATTTTTTTCTTGAATCAAAATTTCTGAAGAAGAAAGCAGCAAGAAATTCTGCACGTGGAGAAGAAGTTTTTTATGAAATAGAATCAAAAAATAAAACTTAAATAATTTAGAATTTTAGTGTGAATAAATTTTGAGAAATTCGTCCTAGAAATGTCTCGTGAAAGTTAAAAAGGCCCGTGCGTTCGTCAATAAAATAAAATAAAAAAATATTATTTTTTTTTTATATATTCGCGTAATAAATGCGCAAGATTGTAAATTTTATTAGTTTGACATTTTCTGCGTCAATCGCGGAATGAATGATTTTGTTGTTTTTGCATATACAGGAAATGTGCTGAGACTGACTTCCATTTGATTTTTAAAATTGAATTTTAGTAAATTTTTCATCAAGGCTAGAGTCCAATATGAATTTCTATTATTTACAAAGATTTTTCAAAATTATAATGTCATGGTTAAGATTAAGAAATGAGGTCAACATGCCGGTAATAATTAAAATTTGGAAGTGATTTGGTTTTGCAAACATATTCTTTTCGGATAAAAGAAAAAAAAGCAAAGGCAAAGCTGCTATATGAGCTTTAAAAAATGTGTATTAGCTAAAATCAATAAAATAAAATACAAATGTTTGTCGTCTAGAACAGGAATAGCCAACAAATCGATGGCGAAGTGATTTTTGTTCGGTCATATCTGACGGAAATAAAATTTAATATGTATTTTTTTTGTGACTACTTTTCAATCACTAAATCCTAATCTAACCTAATATTATAAATAGGAAAGATTTGTATTTTTGTATGCATGTTTGTAACGAATAAACTCAAAAACTTCTGGACCGATTTCAAAAATTCTTTCACCATTAGAATGCTACATTATCCCTGAGTAACATAGGCTGTATTTATTAATAGAAAGAATTAGGGATCCCTACTAAAATTTAAATAATGTAATTCCGCATACATCTGTATCCAATAATCCTCACATTCATGTCTGTCGCGTCTAATATTCTCTGTAGTCTAACTTCATGCATAAAGACCCTAATTGAGATTTTACGACTATTGCTTTCAATCACCTGATATTTAGTGTCATTAGCGACGGCTGGGGTCCCATTGATCCATGGTAGGGCCTCTATAGTCTCCAGACTGGCGCCAGGCGCTCGGACCCCTCGCCGGTGGGACCGCAGACTACCCCCTCTCTTTATCCCCGTAAATTTCCACAAAGTTCTACAAAATTAAATTACTTAAGCCATAAAATCAAAATGTACAAAAATGTAAATAAAGTCCTGCAAAAAGATACATTTACTCTACGTTTATCCCAAAATGTTTAAAAAATAAATGTCCACTTGTGTGAAGCCGGGCCGGTAGTATAGTACATAAAATGCAAGAGTGATACTCATCCTACGCCTCCATGCCACTATAAAACTTGGAAACGTCTAAACCGATTTCAACTTGGAAAAGTTACTGACCAGTTCCCCAATTTTGAATTACAGCGAATAAACTTAATTTGACATAGACAAACCGGCGAACGAACATTTCCAAAAAACATGTTTTTCTTATTCAGAGGATCTCAAAATGTAAGGATCGCAATTTTTACAATCACAAAGCTTTTTTGCCATTCTATGATGTAAAGACAGCAATAGAATCAGGCTCTTTAAATAAATCCGTAAAATAAATACAAAAATTATTCAAACAATGCTCAACTGCGGATGTAAACAATGCCTAACTCATCATAAGTCGTAGTTACCTATAATAATTGATACGCGTTTCTTGTTAAATCGTAATTATAAGTAATTTCATATTTTTGATAAAACTACACGAATTTAAAGTAATTTCGGTTAATTAGTTTTTCTATTGTTTAAAAGAATATGACGCATTTTGGTATTATATCCATGGGACTTTATCAGAGGATTTATGTACAAGTTGTTATTCTGCACGCTATGGTAAATTCCCCATGAATCATTCAATTTAATAGGACTAAAGTAAATATAAAGATTTTGGGAAGAAATACGCAGATAATTCTTTGTGAACAATTTTTTGCCACAATTGCAGGGCTGCAAGGAAATCTATGTCATCATTAGTGTTTGTAAAAAAAAAAGACTGTAAATGCATGTCTATACACAGTCTTTTTTACAAATACTAATAACGAGATATCTTGTTTACAGACTGAAAATCTGTGCCACATGAGAATATAATTTAGACACTTTTATTTGTTGTATAGAGTGTCCCAAATAAAAGTGCAAGATTTGATTTGCGTAACTGAAGTTTGTGTATATCTCGGATATTCTGCATCTTATAAAGACGACCCATACCTCATTCGACGATCAATTTAATAAGGAATTAAATTCCATTCACCGTTTTCAAAAATATTCCTTTTTAGGACAGGAAATTCTCTTGTATGAAGGTATACGTATATCTCAAGTATTCTGGGTCCTACAGGTACGAATTATACCTCATTCGATAGGGAATTTAATAATTAATTAAATAAAGAATGCTCCGAAAGAAACGCACAATTTGAATTTTGTGGAATTATCTTTTTAACAACAGTAGGCGCTCGAAACTTGACAAACTGTCAATAATAATGTCGTTCCTTCCTGCAAAGTTCCATGACTATTAATAGCAACAATGGTAGATGACAGATGTGAATATTTCAGTACTGTAAACTTAATGAAACGAAAATAGCACGACATTTAAATCTGGCGCTATTATGGAGACACTCGATATATACTTTTTGGCACTACTATATACCATAATTTTTTATGCCACATTAAAATTAAAATAAGATGGTTCATTCATGGAATCAGCTATTCATGGGTAAGGAGTCAAATATGTCAAAAAACATGTTAACGAACTGACTAAACCAATTCGGTCTTATTTGGCTTGTACAAAATTGGATCGGTGCAATGTTCATTCATGCCTAGTCTAAAAACAGGGTTTTTGGTTCAATTTTATAGGGTCGGAATGCGCGTTGATATTAACTTTTAACTCACAGAAAATCTAAAGATGATTTTATGGCTTTAAGTAGTAAAAAAAAAAAACAAAAGTATTTAAATGTAAAAACTAAGTAAAATATGCAAATATATGCACTTTTGGGTGAAATATGAAAAAATATGTATTTTGTATGAAATATGCACTAAAAAGTGGGTGTTTAAAATGCATAGTTTTTCCTGAAGTGGAATAGCATCTTACTCGTCTCAAGATTAAGATGCAGACAAAAAAACACGTAAATGCATATTTCCGGTTGACCTAGTAATAAACAATTTCGGTTATTCGTTTTTCATTTTTAATATAAAAATATTTCGATTAAATTATTTTGAAATTTTCGACCTCAAAGAATGCAATATACAATTTTTGATTGTTGAGAAAAATAAATATTGTAATAGTTTGTATAAAAACTATTAAATTACAAAATGCATAAACAATAATAATATCAAATTTAAATAAACAACAAAAAAATTAACGACATTTTGATTGAATATGTATTTAATTTCAAATAAACAAACAAAATTAAATAACTAATAATTAATTAAAAAAAAAAAAACAACATTTTCCCGATAGTATAAATTTACATAAAAACTTAATATTATATTAAAACGTATAAAAAAAATATATAGTAACTGAAAATCGGTCAATAGCCGATTTTTTGATGCCCAATGGCAGAAATTGGACAGAAAAACAGCCAAAACTAATAATACTATATTTCAAGGGTTTTTCTACATAACTTTAGTTTTACTTTTTCAAATTTTCTCTAACTTGCAGGTTGCCTAGGCCCTAAATAGCATAAATATAGTATGCAAATTTTATTCAAATTGGTATATTAGTTTTTAAAGTACATTAAAAAGTCTTCATCAACAGGCTTATTTTTTCCTAAGATTATTTCTTTCTTCACTATCCTTGGACCGATTTTAGTGAAATTTAGCATACTCTCACCTATTTATGTAACCAACATATGTAAATAATTTAAATAAAATTACTGTAAAAACTTTTCAATTAAATCAGAAAAACCATTAAAAAAAATGACAAAACTTTCACCCTGGTTTTTCCTTAATAACTTCGCTCCCACTTGGTTGATTTTGCTGAAATGTAATACCGAATCGAGTTAAGGAATAATCAACTCACATTTTAAATTTCATCAAAATCGGATAAAGCGTTTTGGAGTTATCTTCTACACAGACGGACGGACATGCATAAATTGATATACCTTTTGATTCTCTACATAACTATACGTTTGAAGCCTTTCTATGAGTTACAAATGTAGTGACAAAACTAATATAACCTCTGGTACTATCTACCATAGGGTATAAAAACGCTAATCCCATTAAAGCTACACCAAAAACATCTATCCTTGAGCACAAAAATCATACGATATTCCCAAATAGACGAGAAGTAAGTAGTTCGACTATTAAAAACAATAACAAGAAAATATTCCGATAAGAAAATCTATTAGTAATAAAAAAAACATTATCACGTGTAAAATAAGAAATATGTTGTTTTTCTTTGATACTAAATTTTATTAAATTTACAATTTATGTCGTCACAAAGCTAATTGAAGAAAAAAACATTTTCATATTACGATTGTATTTCAGAGGAGACAGGCCCACCTAATATCAGCCAATGGTGGACTTAGTCAGACGATTTCGAAGAAATTTTAATATTTATAAAAAACAATATTTAAATTAACTAACAATGTCTTGGGTATTCGGCGTCTAGTCTTAATAATTTTTAATAAACAAACATCTTATATAATTAATTTGGTTGGCTCTAGCATGAGATAGAAGGCACGTACATTTTGAATTTACGCAGAATTTGATTATTAGAATAGATTAAAATTAGAAAGTTATGGCAGATAGAGTTAACTAAGACGAAGTATTATTTTGTTATTTTTTTTTAGATAGATAAAACGTGTTATTTGTGATAATTTATAATAAATGACTAACTTAAAACAGGCACATTTCCGATTCTTAGTAATATATTCCGTATAATTTAAAAAGTGTAATCAAGGGGCCCGTCAACATACCTCTTTAATTAGGAATTTTCCATGAAGTCAAGTTAAGGTTGAGTTTCGTTTAAGAATCATTTAAGGTGTTTTAAATGATCTACTTGAAGTCGACTTCAATCCAAAAATCATCCATGTAAACCCAGATCGACTTTAAATCGACTTGAAATTTTAAAATGGATTACTAACAAAGACAAAACCTAATCTAGAAATTTGTTTGCAAACGTCTGTCAAACTGAATCTGAAGTCAATTCCAAATTAATCTTTCAATCTAACAAAGCTAAAAAAAAAAAACTGTTTGAGTTTTAAGCCTATCTCAAGTCAAATTTGAAGTCATGGCCATGTAAACGCCATAATTAAACAGCGGATTGAGTTAAAATTGGGTTAATCTAACTCGAATCAAGTTGGATGATTTTCTATTTCAGTTTCACTTAACAGAAATAATTTACATTTGTATGGTTTACTTAAATCTTTCGGTTCTAAGCGTATGCAAATAATTTGCATTTGTAAGGTTTAATTTAATTACTGGCTGATTGAGCCCAAATTTAGCTGACTGAATTGGTTGTTTGTGTGTTATGGTTTCCATTGTTCTGGGTTCTCGAACTCTATATTTCAACCATCCGTACATATATACGCGGGTGGACCTAATCTCGACTTTCTATATATAGAAAAACAGAGATATTATCTGTATAACGTGATCGTGATCTCCAATAATACCATAGATAAATAAGTAAAGCTACAACGATCAATTGGAACGAAAGGTAGATTAAAACGGACATTTATGAGGATCAAGTGTCGGTTTTTCTAAAAACCGTTATAGCTAGCGTTAATACGCTAGTTTTTTATGAAGTCAAAGTCGCTTATAGCTCTGAATAGCTTATCTACTGCGTTATAGAGCGGGTTGTATAATGAGCGTGCAATCGTTAAAAGGTCTTATAGTAATAAATGAGGAGGCTCAGGTTCTATATCTGGGAATACACGACATGCCCTTTTTTTCTCACTTTACTTACATAAGAAGTTAAAACAAGTATTTCACATATTCGTTGATTATCTTGGCTTTCAAAACCCTTTCGAAGGCGTTTTATACAAGTGCAAAGGTGACATGAAAGAAACACGTAATCAAAAGGATATTCAAATTTTTAGAAGAATGAAACATATCTACTAAACAAGAAAATTATTCCAGTTTTATGAAGCTCAAAGACATAACACATAATTGACCTCAACTAATTTAATTTCCGACAAAATTAAAATAATTTTGTGATCTCATAGACGCAGAAGAAACAAAATAAATAAAAAAAAATTACAGGAAATTAACGATTAATACGAGTAATAGGGTAATATCTATGCCATTCATTGGTTGGCGTCCAAAAATTTCAATTCATACTAGCTGGGATGTTTGGAGCGGTGGAAAAGCATGCGAAGAGTACTACTCACATGCTCCGCACACCGTTTCGAATCTCAGTGAGACCGACCAAAAAACAGTTTTCCTAGAAATTTTGGGATTCAGAGTTTTTCTGATTTTCCGATTTCTGTAAATTAAAGTTCCGTGCTATTCGAAATTATGCTACTAACAATTATTAGGTACTAAAATTTCATAATTTATCTTTAAAAAATTTCAATTTCTTTTGAAATTTTATTAAATAATTAAAAGAAATTATTTCTCGCTTTTAAAAAAATATGAAATCAAACGAAAGAACACGCGATTTTTTACAGTTGAGGAAATTTCATAATGCGAATGGCCTAAGGTGAAATCGCTGAATATTCCATTCACATAAGTTACTATCCGATTTGGATATGGTGTGATCATGATATTTATAGTTGTCGTAGTAGACGTCGTCGTCGTCGGCTGATGATCGAACGATATTTGTGGTTTTATATGATTTGCTTATAAAAAAAGAATTTCGAGGCCTGAGATATCATACGATATCATCATCACCTGAGAAAATCATACCATATGCGAGAGTTTATTTATCTGGTCGCTATTTTTAATGGAATTGGAGAAATGTCTCAATTGATTGTTCTTCATGAAATTTTTTTGTAGGTTGATTTCTAAACGGGTTTTTCTTTAAAAAAAAAAAAAGTCGTACACTATATCAAGTTAACATGAATATTATCTAATCAGTTTGATATTTTTTTTTTTTAATAACAAATATTTTCGGTTATAAATTTATGGAAAATGACGGATTATTAATAAAAATAAATATGATTGGTTTTCTATATAAAAAAAAAATGAATTGATTTAATTGTTGAAAAAAGAACTACTTAGCTTGACTGTTAGGGCGAGGCCGAACCGAACAAGGGAACTAGAACAAAATATGTTCTCTGCGAATTAATGGGGACGACCTCACTGAATGCAAGCAAGCTACAACTATTTCTTTTCTCCACTATCGTTGAACCAATTTTACTGAAGTTTAACATATCGTATCGTCTATTTACGTAGTCAACCCATGGTGCCGGATTACACGCAGTAGAAATCTACCGTCAAGTTTTAGATAGAAATCTACCAAACCGATTAGACGAGGAATGTTTATACCACAGTCTTTTATACAAGCTACACAAGGAGTGTATTATTATTATTATTATTGCACAGCATCACTCGAACTTAAACCGTCAAACTGTTAGGTTCTACTATTTTACTATTTCCTATGTACTTTTAGATTATGATTACCCGTTGACGGTCAGTAAGCGAATGGCGCGCTTGAATTTTCATTTTTTTCGAAACCGGCACAAACAGTGACTCTTATTTGTGTGCGTAAAAACTCCGTTGCGCCAACATTTCGAGAAGTAGATCTTCTGCCTCACCCCCAACCCACCGATACCTATGTCTGCGGTAGAATTCTACCCAAAAAACACCGCGTGTAATCCGACACATGTAAATAATTTACACAAAATTACGTCACAAATTTTGCAATTAAATCGGAAAACTGTAAAAAAAAAAAGACGTACAAATTTTGGATTTAGCTTTATTTATAACTTCGCCCGCCTTAGGTCGATTTTGCTAAAATGCAATACCAAATCAAGTTAAGGAAGAACCAACTAACATTGCAAATTTCATCAAAATCGGATAATGCGTTTTCAAGTTATCTTGTATACAGACGGACGAACTGACGGACATGCAAAAATCGATATAACTTTTAACCATACCCTTAAAGCCTTTCTTCCATTGTTATTTCTATGCGTCCCAAATATAGTGACAAAACTAATATACCATCATAGGACATAAATATCCATTAGATAGATGGCGAAGTGATGTCTTGCTGTCTAGCTTGTATTTCTATATTATAGAGATTAGAAGCCGCTGCAACTACCAATAATAAGAAGGGTAATTTTAAAATTATTGAAAAAAAAAAAATTTCTCACAGTATATGGGATCGATCCTGGATTCTCTTCCACTCAACGGTCTTAACTAATGGGACCAAGTTTGTTAAAAAAAAATAATAATAACTTTAATGTTGGGTAATTTAATAATAAAAAAAAAAAAAGAAATTCGTTTTACGAGTGTAAGTAATGTTTTTTATGTAGGAGTATTAGTTTCATAATAGTTGTTAATACAAATAATTGACATAGACAATTGAAAGGTTATAGAATAAATTGTTATATTTCGAATAACAGTTGTATTGTTTGAATAATGTTTAGTTAGAAAAGGCAAAATGAACAAATTGATAAATACAGTGTTGAATGGTCAAGTCGCTAAAGAGCTCGTTTGTAGAAGCTGATGAGACTCTGGTTCAAATCCAAGCTCGGTTCTTTATGTATTTATTTTTCTTTGCCTACATTTAAAATCTTCGAAATACACTTACAGTGAAGATAGGTTCCTCAGGAAACCATGTAAATCGAAAACGTGCAATTCGAATCCATAATAAAACATTAAAAAAAAACTAATAATAAGAAAGTGTTCTGTGACCGTGTCAAACTGAAATGGTGCTGTATAAAATGGAAGTTTTTCCTCATTTCTTCAACAGTTTTAAATCGAAATCGTGCAATTCAAAATCCGCGCAAATCGAAGATTAGATTTACATTTAGTCCTCGAAGAAATCTTCGAATTTACACGTTCGCTCTTTTAAACACGATCACAGATATATTTTTTTGAATGTTTCGAATGTGAATTCGAATTGGACGATTTTAATTTATACGGCATTTTTGGGGAACAAATCAACCGTGTAATTCGAGGTCTAAATGTCAAAGTACTATAATTTCGACGATTTTATGAAGTATGAAAATGATATGAATCCGGAATTAATAAACAATTTAATGTTAATCGTTTGCTTTGCAAATTAAAAGTGTATTAAAGTACAAAATTAAATGCTGTGAAAACTAGACTAACCAGAGACTATCGATTAAAAAAAAAGTATTCAGGAAAGTTCAGCCTGTTCGTGGTATACTATCGAATATAAAATACTGAACTCTAGTTTTCAGAACTATTTTAAAGCTTTTGATTATTTTCGTCGTTTCTATTAGGTACTAAGAGGTACAAGAATTCGTTTATAATATTGATTTATTTTCTGTCTGGAATTTTCTATCCAGAAATGTGTGAATTTATGAAATTCTTAAAGATAATAATAATATGTAGTCATTTTTGTTATCAATTTTATTAATATTTATGAAGTTTAAAAATTATAGTCTCACCACAAAAGTCGACCATAAAACATTTTTGTTATCAATTAGAAAAATTATAATGTTTCAGATTTCAGATTTAAAATATTATATATTAAAATAAACAAGCTTTTAAACTTTTAAGTTATCCATTGATTAGCAAATCGACAATTTTCTTATATTTTAATTAGTCAAATTTAATTCTCTGTCAGAAATTATTCGAAATAAGCTTTTGTCCACGAGACTTTGTTCGTATTATTTCTGGATCACAAAAATCAATTTAAGTAATTACATAATTCGAACTCTTAGATTGGTTGCCCGTCTCAACGCCCACTCTTCTATCAGGACATAAATATTATCTTAAGGGATAAAAGGGTTAAAAGAGAAGAACACGTTTCGAATGCAAATAACATTAGAATTGGAGTATTCTTTGCTCAAAGCAATATTTCATCAATTTCTTTAATTGAAAAATAGTTAAGGGTGTCTTGCAAGATTTGAATTTTGCGCCATTTGTGCGGTAAAGTGTTGCCAAAGACAAAAAACAGTGTGACAGCTGACAGTTCAGGGTTATTAAAAATGGACGATATGGACACGAAAGAACAACGCGTTTTCATTGTTGAGCAATATTTTAAAGATAATTAGCCATTTCCTGGTCATGTAATTTCCCGTTTTGGTGATCAGCATTTGCTGCCCAGATCATTCGATTTAACGCCGTTGGACTTTTTTCTTTGGGGTTTTTTGAAGTCTAAGGTTTATACCAAAAATCTTACGACCACCCACACCTTGAAGGAGGAAATTAAGCGCTGTATCAACGAAATTCAGACACATTTATACGAAACGGTGGAAAATTTCAACAAAATAGTACGTATGTACCAGCAAAGCCGTGGCGGTTTGCTATTTCATGCATAATCCTATACTGTATACTTTAGGTCTGTTTTATTTGCCTATACCCTACCCTGGATCAGGGTAAGTGGCAAATAAAACGAGCAGTAGTAGGAGAAAGCTTTAATTCAAATGTTTGTAGCGCTGCTTAGCAACCATATTGTAATGAAATGAGAAACTTTTAGCTAATACACTTTTTATGGTAGAAAACTGAACTAATTCGGGTGCAATAGTTTACATC
This sequence comes from Xylophagus ater, assembly GCA_963422695.1. NCBI lineage: Eukaryota > Metazoa > Arthropoda > Insecta > Diptera > Xylophagidae > Xylophagus > Xylophagus ater. The sequence goes on from OY730486.1 coordinate 14,539,500, forward strand.
TGCTCTGAAAGTAGTGTAGGATTTGCTCTTTTATTGTTTTTGTTTTCAATGTAAAAATTTGCTCTACCCCAGAGCAAGTGGCAAATAAAACCTAAGACCTTTTATGTATCAATAAAAATATTACAATTTTTAATTATTATAAACCTGGGTAGGCATTATGTACGGTGACAGGCGATTGTCGCTCGTTGCTTTCATATGATTTTAGAAGTTGATGTTTATGTTTTTGTCAATTTTTAACTTCTATACGAAGTATATAAGTTACTGGAATCATGATCGAAAAAAAAATCTCCACGTTTTATAAGATTCTAAATCGTTTGCAATCATTTTTATCGAATGGCTGTCTGTCCGTCTGTCGTGTACAAGATTGCGGCCGTATTTTTGAAGTAATTTCCATGAAAATTGGTAAGAACGGTTTTTTCCTCATGAGAACCATTCTATCAGAAGCTGGGTTTGATCGAACTAAAACTTCGGGTAGCCGCCGAACAAAAGTTCGGTTTTTTGTGTTTTTACATGGTATTGTAACGTTATTTATGGACCGATTTTAATGAAATTTGATATGAGACACTTTTTCAATGAAAGAACAATTGTGTCCAAAAATCAATTGAATCCGATTACAACTTCGGGTAGCTGCCGAACAAAATTCAGATTTTTTGTATGAAATGATATGATTTTCAAACTTTGCTTACATATTTTCCTCATAATTTGCAGTTAGTATAACTCATACGTTTGTGAGATTTTTAGAAGGTAACGTAATTTGAACATACGTATAGACGTTTTAATAGTGGTTTTGCACTATAGCTTGTTTATTTTACTTTATTCTTATTTCTTTTCTTTAATGTAAGAAAATTAATTTAATAATATTATTTGAAACATTCAAAATATTGTACTTGTTTTTTTTTGAATAATATCGCCTGTCACCGTACATAATGCCTACCCTGTGTTTTCTATCAAAATTACTTCTTGCTTGAATTTTGGGACACCCTTTTGTTTGTCATTCCAATGTCGGATGTTAAATTTGGCCAAGTGTATCGGCTTTAACAATTTGTATACTGCAACATTGTATCCAATTGCAAAAGAATTTATAACAAAAAAGAAATATGATAATTCGAATTCCTTCCACCTTCTCCCGTCCCAGAAAATCCCAGGTCGGATTTCATTTCCACAATCAATATCGAATACGTTTTATTATTTCTGCATAATTTGTTCAAAATCGATCAACATAGACAGAGGAGAGAAAACCTTTGCCAGACAAAACGACAGCATAAATGAAATTACGAAGATTTGATCGAATTTTTCCATATTTTATTTCACCATTTCAGTTGAAATACAAAATTCTAATTAAATTGATTATTTTTAATTTGTTTTCTTCTAAAAACAATGAATGTAAATTAATTTTAATCGCCTTTTTTTGTGTTAGAAATTTTTTTCTTTTTTTTTTTTTTTAGAAATTCGTCATCCAAGTAACACAAGGCAGACAGACAAGATTTTTTTATGAAGTAATAATTTTATGTCCAACGGTTTGGGACAAAGTCCAAATTAGATTTAATTAAAACAAAAAAAAATAAATATAAAACTTGTTTAAATAATTTCAAATAAGAATTTCGTATTAGAAATTTTCAATAAATAAGAATTTGTAAAAAAAAAAGGACAAATCACCCATCAAAGAAAAAGGAGTTGACTTTATCGATTTTCACAATGAAAAATGGGTATTTTCTTTTAATTCTTATCTAAAAAAAATTTTTCTTTAAGTTAATATTTATTAAATACTTACATTTAAAGTTTCGGTTTTCACTTTATGATTTTTATTTTATTTGAGAAAAAAAAAACACAAAACACTGATATTAATTTCGAGAAACTTTTCAAGATTTTTCTTTTTTGTAACTGACACTTCTTGAGACAAAAAAAAAATAAACAGATAAGGAGCTAAAAAGGAACAAACCGCACTTCTTTGAATAGAAAAACAAAACTGCAAAAACCGAAAAGAAACTATCAAACGAAAAGGAAGAAGAAAGAATATCCGACATACGTAATATGTGAAAAAAAAAGAGATAGTAATATAATTTTGAGAATTCATTAAAATGTCAAATTCCAATTGTAACAATATTAAAATGTTAAAATGTTTTTTTTTTTACAAAAATGTCTAAATTTCTAAATTTATATTTTCCAATTGGAATTAAAATATTCTAAGTTTTCTTATTTCTTTTTTTCCCCACAATTAATATATATTTATAATAGATGTAGGAAAAAAATATAATAAAATATTCATGCTGTTTTCCATACTTATATAAATCAAATAAAATTTTTTCAGTACTAAAATATAGTTTAATGTAGTACTAGATATAACTTTAAAGAAAATGTAGACAAAAATGGAGAATATTTAAACAAATTTGAAAAAAAAACTCATATTTATTAACTTTATTTTCTTAAGCTATTATTAAAATATATATTTTATATTACAGATTTTTATCATGTATTCATATTACAAAACAATTAATGAAATGAAAAGAATAAAAAAATAAAAGGAAAAATTAAAATTTTCTATGAAAATTTCATTTTTATATTTCAATAATTTCATTTATTGTGCTTTTTAATTTCCAAAAAACAAAAAAAAATAACAAATATAGAATTAAAATAAAAGAAAAATGTGAGTTTTAAATCAACAAAATTAATAATATATAGAAATTTATGTCTTTAATAAAAACAATTTTAGAAAAGAATTTTTAAGAAAAAAAATATTATATATTATTAAATATTTCGATATTTTATAGAATTTTGCAATCAAATAAAGAAGAAAAAAATAAAATTGATTTACAAAAAAAAAAAGACAACTGCTGACAAGAAAATTACTTTGCAAATATTTATATAAAAAAAGAAAGAAAGAAGAAAGTTTTACCAAATATTTTATTAACTTTCTCAAGCAACTATTGAATTATTCGCTGAATCTAAATTAACTGAATTACCATTTGTTAAATTTGAATTTTTAAAATCCTCTTCATCCTCATCTTGTTCATCTAATGTTTCCAATTTTTGATTTTTTAAACGTAACTCAAATACTTGACTAATAGCTTCGCGGAAGCACAAAAAATTATAATCAATAACACCTTGCCGACTGAAATTATCCTCACGTAAAATACAAACCAATGCTAAGAATTTGTTCACTTCACGTAAATATAAAATTGTACTGTTATTCAATTTGATCAGACTAGAACTTTGATTATCGAATGCTGTTTCTTCAGAGCTTTTAAAAAATAAGTGAAAAAAATATTTAAAAAATGATAAAACCTTAAAAATGGAAGCTTTTTTACCTGTATATACTTGATAGATCTATAACAACATCAATCATGTCACAACATAGCTCATAACTTTGCATATCAACCGGTGAACAATCTGTTGCTATGTAAATTTTTGAAACTACATCAAATAGAAAGGCTTTTTCAATTCCGGAATTCTGAAATATAATTATATATTTAAAACAAGACTGGGTGTTTAATTAGGTGTGGGGTATTTTGAAATCATATGTCTATGTCTATTGTAGCTGTAACGATAGAAGAATGAGTTGTATTGTATTGTATTGGAAGGACCTTAGAGCACGTAAACCTTACTAGCACATTTTACTTCCTATTAAAACTTAACTCGAGAAGATAGACGCCTTCGCCAAATAGCTTAGTCTTTCTAATGCAGATCAGCAGATTATAAATTAGCTAACCGTATTGTTACCGAATGATATGGCTATTCTGCCCAACTAGATCTACTTCGTAGATGCCAGCTCTAGCCATTCCATACAGTAGATATTCAACTGTGTAAATCGCAGATCAGTTTCCCCAGTCAGTTTTAGGTATGAGACACTAATACACTCTTTCAAAAATGAGTTTGAACCATATCGTATCCACAAAAGAAGCTCTAACGTTACTGACTAAATGTATCTAACACCATGATAGAATACAATTTTACGCCCCAATCCAAAAATGAGTTAGTTATAAAGAAATCTAAGAGAAAATTATGAGTTTTTTTTTCATTTTAGTTGTGCCTTTCTTTATAAGTTGATACTTCTACAACAGCTATGACAAACCTATGACCTAATTCACAAGTAATCTGGGCCCAATTAGGTCTAAATTTGATTCAAATCGGTTAATCAGTTTTTAAAGTACATCGAAAAAAATGTTCCTTCTTCTTCCCTACAAAAATATTTCTTTCTTTTTTCTTTAACAGAATCTTTTATTTTACAAAATTTTGTATAAATTTTAAATAATTCAAAATTCTATTCTTGTTTATTTAGAAAAAAAAATATGTATAATTATTTATGTGATTACAAAATTTCAAACATTTTCTTTAATTCAACCATTAATGCCCAATCAGCCTTTATGAGGTCATCTCTAAAGTAATCCTTACAAGCGTCAATACTTTGTCGTGATATCTTACTAATTAGCATATCATTCTCATCGAAATGTCTTCCAAACATTTTTGGTGTTTCACCAGGTATTGGTTCAATTTTAATACAAATTTCTTGTCCTTTACGTGCAGTTTCAATTTGTTTATGATTTGATTCGATTGATGTGACAATTCCAAGGTCTACAAATTCTTTACTTGGAACACATATTGGAGTTCCAACCTTAACGATACCGCTTTCAACCATAACACCACAAACAATTGGATCTCGTGAATTGAATATGAATTGTGGAAGTATTTTAAGTTTACATGGAAAAACTGCAATACTTTTAAATTCATCACGTTTTTTTTGTTTCAATTCATCACGATATGCTATAAATTTATCAAATAAATGATAAATAATATCAGCTTGAAAGATTTTAACACCTAACGAATCAGCCAATTCTTGAGCGTCACGTTCAACTTTAACATCGAATGCTAAAATCGTTGCAAATTCTGATTCATGTTCAAGCATTGTTGATGCTTTCATTACATCACGTTTTACAACTGGCCCAATACGAATTGCAGAATACGGAATTTTAGATGTTCTCAAGAATTCTAATAATGCTTCTAATGAGCCTAAAGTAGAAGCCTGAACAAAAACACCACGTTCACTTAATTTAATATGACTAAGAGCATATTTTAATTCACGTGCAACTTCATCTCGACAAATATCAACTTCATCCGGTTTATGAGCAATCAATAAATTTATACCAGCAATTGCTTTTTCTAAATCTTTAGCTGCAATTTTAACACCTTGTGCTGCTTGAATTTCTTTATATTCAATATATGCATTTTTAACACGTAACTCTTTAAGCGGTTGCGGCATTAATAATGAACGAATTTGTGTTACAATTGGACCATCAGTACCGGCTAAAATCATAGTATCACCTTCTCGTAATTTTCCATTAATTAAAATTACATCAATTGTTGTACCCAAACCGGGTATAGCTTTAACTTCTAAAACGGTTGCCTGTAAATCATCACTATACATTAAACGTTTCGCTAATAGATTTTGACATGATTCAATTAATAAATATAATATATTTCCAATTCCTTCACCAGTTATAGCACTAGTTGGCACCAATGAAACATACGAACGTGGATCTGGATTTTCATTAAAGAGTGCAGCATTTAATCCTTGTTCAGCAAATTGTAGAATTACCTCTTTTGTACGTTGTGTAAATTCTATTTGTGTATTTGCTTGTTGATTTTTTATAACATCACGAATATCTTTACGTGGCATTGTTTGCCAATCATATAAACGATCAATTTTATTTAAAGCAACAATAAATGGAGTTTTTCTTGATTTTAATAAATTTAATGATTCAATTGTTTGAGGTTCCAGCCCATGCATTATATCAACTACTAAAATAGCAATATCACAAAGTGATGAACCACGATTTCGTAAGTTACTAAACGATTCGTGTCCAGGTGTATCGATAATTAGTAATCCCGGTAGTTTATATTCAAAATCGGTGGAGTTCTTAACGATTTTAGTTTGTTCTTTGATAGCTTCGATTGGAACATTTGTAGCACCAATCTGTTGTGTAATACCACCAGCTTCCGAGTCCTGAACATGTGTTCGACGTAATTTATCGAGAATTTTTGTTTTTCCAGTATCGACATGACCTAAAACACAAACAACAGCGGCACGTAAATTTTCTAAAGTACATTTTTGTTCATTCTCTTGATGTCGTTTTTGTATACGTTGAACAGCACGTTCTCGTTTCGCTTCCGCATCGTTTCGTCGATCCTCTACACTATCACTTTCTTCATCGGAACTTTCATCAGCTTCATCGTCATCACTTTCTGAATCTTTTCCATTTTTACTTCTGGATGATGCTTTTCCACCTTGTTTGATATCAGTTGTTGGTTGTGAATCCTCATCTTCTGATGAACTTGCATCCCATTCATCTTTAACATGATCCTCTTTGTTTTCATTTTCAGCAGAAGTCAGGTCTTTTGCTGTGGCATCATCATCTTGAACTTGTTCATCAAGGCTTTTTCCATCTTCCTGTTCTTGTTTACTTTTTAGATTTTTCCTCTTACTGGAATGAATTCTAGTACCTGGTCGCGGTCTTTTATCAGCAGGATCTGGTATTTCAACGCCTTGAGCTTTAAGTGCTTCTAACATAGCTTGAGCACGAGCACGATCTTCTTTTTGTTTCTTACTAAGTAATTTACCTTCAGCTTTTAGTCGAGCTTTTCGTTCAGCTTCTTTTTGTTTTCTCTTCTCTTTACGTTCTTGCTCCAATCGAATTTGTTCGAGACGATATTGTTCGATTTCCTCCTCTTTTCGGATACGTTCCTCTTCTGCTTGCCGTAATTTTTCTTCCTCTTCTTTCACTTTTTTAATACGTTCTTGCATTGCAGCAACAACACTTTTGCTAACACCCTTTTTCTTATCCTTTTCTTTTTCGTCTTCCTTTTCTTTTTTACCTTTATCTTTTTTCTTGTTTTTATTTTTCTTATCATTCTTTTTGGCATCCTCGTCTTCAATGGGATTTTCTTCATCATTTTCCGGTTCACCAGATGGTGTATTTACTTCTGGAATAGGAATCGACTTTTCAAGTTTTTCAATATCATTTTCAACTTTTTCACTTTCAACATCTTTACCTTTAGGTGCACTTTGCTTTTGTTTTGCCAATGCAGCATCACGTTTTTGTCGTTCTTTTTTTTCCTTCTTTTTTTGTGCAGCAGTTTTAACTGTACCACCATCTTCTTCATCATCTTTAGTTTCACCATCATTAACGTTTGTCGTTATCATTTCTTCAGTCTGTGGCTTTTTTTTATTCTTCTTTTTCTTTGAAGTTTCCTCTTCAATTTCATCAGGTGTTGCAATTACCAATTCAACCTTTGAAACTCCAGAATATTCAATTTCAAGTTCAGCCAAAACTTTATCCAAATCTTCTTCACTATCATCACGTTTCTTTTTGGATTTTTTGCTCTTTTTACCACTTTTACTATCATCTTTCCCTTTTGCTTTCGATTTGGCATTTTCATCATCATCTTTATCTGACGATGGTTCAGGAACTTGAACAGTATCATTGTCATCATCATCAACATCCATTAATAATTCAAAACCTGGTTTTTTACCTGGTTTCTGTTTTTTCTTGGTGGACGATTTAATCACTTCGGTTTCGCAATCTCCATCATCAACCTTACTGGCCATCTCGTCACCGGAGACTACTTCTCTCTTGCCTTTTTTTGCTTTAAACATTTCTTTTTATTTTTCTTCGACACTTTTACTGTTTTTATTACGCGAAAAATCACAATTAAATATTGAAAACGATTTGACAGACACGTTTCTACTTTTCTTATTTTGAGGTTATGTCAAATATTAAAGTCAAAAATTTATGAAAATTTGACTTCACTTGAAATTTAATTTAATTTAATTTATTTATGTAAGCAAAATAGTTAAACAAAATTTCTGCACAAATTTCCCAATTAAATTCGACAAAAAAGACAAAAACTTTGCCAAATCAAGTTATACGAAAAACAAAATGACGGATCCATGACAGTCAAATTGAAAACGTATACATTTAAAATTTTAATCCGTCATTCTGTTTGTACACGGACGGACATGCAGGAATGCGGTAATACATAAAAATTGTGCCTTGAAATCTTTGCAGAATACAAAAAAAAAGTGCAATGAAATATAATATCTGATTATCTTCAATGCAAAAGGTTTCCGGATAAAGTAGATTCGACTGGAATAATATTTATCAAATTTTAATTTTACTACTATAAACTGATTAAAAAACTGAATCTAGAAGTGGTTCTTCATCCCAAATATTTGACCCATTGATTTCAATTATTTTATTCTGGACCCACCCATTAAAAAAAAATGTTCACCACCACTATTCTATGATTACAGTAATAGTACTCCCAATCCTCCTACAAGACGGCTTCCTAAAACAAGATTTCTTTTTTCTTTTTTTTTAAAGCAAAATTGCAAGAATCATCCTTTGTTCCCGTTTTCTATCTCACGTATCATAGGAGAGTTGGCTGTACATATAGACATACGATTTCAGAATACTTAAATTCAAATTGATTTTTACCGATATCAAAATATTTAATAGATTTTCAAGTGTTGGCAATTGTGGGATAAGTTTTTGTACGACTTTTGAAAATGCCTCAAATATTGAATGATCATAAATGGAAGTTAAATGGAAGCTTAAATGAATTTGATTTAATCCAGCATCGGATAAGTCATCGGTGGCTCTCTGATGAATATCACGTTGTGATTCCATTTTTGAATCATCACTAATACCATCAACCTACAAAGAAAGAAAAAAAATTTTTAAAATGTATTACCGCCCACCCGAAAAAGAAGAAAAAAACCAATTTTTCTCTTACCTTATGAATAAAAACTTCGAATTTAATTCTTGGATTAACTTTGTACGCTTTAATTACGGTATTTTTAAATTTCGTTAATGCTTCATTATAATCATCTTTGGCATCTATAACGAATACTAATGCACCGCAACCACCAAAAATCATATCGGAATCAAATGTTGGATCGATAAAATCAATTTGTCCAGGAAAATCCCATATTTGAAATTGTACAAAACTACTGTTATTGATGTCATCCTTAACGATTTTACTTGTTGATTCCAAGAAAAGTGTTTCATTCGGTGACATTTTATGGAAAACAACTTTTTGTATTGAACTTTTACCGGATCGTCGAAGTCCCATCAATAGAATTCGTGGTTTTGCTTCAGTTCCCGATTGACTATCAGTTTCATGTTCGAATGCACCATAACCAAAATCTTTTGGAAATGAATCTACATGATAACCCATTTGTTCTTCTTCATCTTGATAACTCTATTTTAAAAGAACAAAAATATTATTAAAAATATATATATAATTTATTATTATTTTGCACAATAAGAAAAGTTTTATTGCGGAAAAAAAAATTAAAGAAATTTTTATTCTACCATTTTGTTCGCACGTTACTTATTTTTGCTTTTTTTTTTCTTTAAATTTAAGAACAAAAGAATTTCAACAAAAACATTTGATTAGTAATCGTTTTGTTGTGATTGCGACTTTATTATTTTTTAGTATTCAGTTTAATTTGTTATTGAGAATATTTTATAACAAGAAATTTAAAACTTTTATTGCGTTATCTACAATAAAAAAAAAATAACTTGACAGATACAAAACAGAATTCCAATCAGCTGGTATGATGCGTTCACATGTGGATCAAATTGGAGATGTGTCATTCTCGAATTTATGGATTTTAGTGCCTTCTATGTGCAGATTAGAGTTCCGGAACCAAATAATATATTTGTTTCTTTTTTTTTTGTCTTTTAAAAATAATATTTATTTTATTTTTTTTATTTATTTTGAATAAATACAAAGGTTATTTAAAAAAAAAAAAACAATATACTAAAAATTTGTTTAAATTCATAAATCTCGATAATTGTGATATCAAACAAAATTAACAATACAAAAAAAGTAATTTAAAAAATTTTGTTTCGTTTATAACTCTTCAACTTTTTCTGGCAAAGCAGTTTCGTATGCTTCCTTCAAATCCTCTTCGATTTTAATTTGCCATTTTTTCTCGTTAGCCACAAATTCTAAGTTCGAGTCACCAACAAGTCTTCTTGCTAACCATAAGAAGGGTTTCTCATATTGGTAGGGTATTTTTTTTCGTACGAAATACATTGCTTTTCGGTTTTACTTGACGATCATTAATATCAACTTTATTTCCGCATATCACAATTGGTATATTTTTACAGACTCTCACTAAAGCTATATGCCAATTGGGGACACTTTTAAATGTTACCCTAGATGTAACATCAAACATAATAATGGCACATTGCCTTTGCAAATAATAAATTTGCCGTAATCCACGAAATTTTGGTTGTCCAATAGTATCCCAAACATTGAATTGAATTGGACCTCTATTTGTATTAAAAACGATCGGATGCACTTCCAGACCTAATGTTGGAACGTATTTTTGTTCAAATTCGCCAGTAATATGACGCTTTAGTAATGTAGTTTTACCAGTACCACCATTACCGATAAGAACACATTTGAAAGTTGGAATATCAGCTTTTTGTGCCATTTTATCTATCAAATTAAAATTTTTGTATTTTTTCCCTTTTTGACTTTCAAACAATAATTAAAATATACTAAAGGGCTACTAGATCTAAAATTTAGTTTTGGTTTTGAATAAAATATTTAATATAAATAATTGGCATAAAAGAATTGAAAGGTTATAGAATAATTGTTGTAATTGCGAATAACAGTTGTAATGTTTGAATAACGTTTAGAAAAGGCAAATCGAACAGATTAATAAATACAGTGTTGAATGGTCAAGTCGGTATAGACCTCGTTTCTAGAAACTGATGAGACCCTGGTTCCAAATCCAGCCTCGGTTCTTCATGTATTTATTTTTCTGTTGCCTACAAACTAGATATAGATAATATATACTATATAATTTGCCATTAAATAAAGCAAAAATATCATCATCTAAAAACATAATTTAATTTGTTTGAACAAGCATGCCTAAGAATAGGCAATTTATAATTTAACTATGAAAAAATTACCAAAGCTTTTTTATGCTCCTTCAACCCTCAACAAATGTATATTTTAGTTGTTTCCATCATTATTGACGGGTTTTCACCTAATATTCTTATAATTTTCCCGAATACAAATGTTATTCATTTCATTGATGAATTGTAAAAACCGTTATAAATAAACTTCACTACCTCTGAATGGAAACCCCAATATCTGCTTCGAATGAAATAAGAAAACATTTGTAACATCCTTAGAATTAATTTTAAGCTCCAATTGTTCATTATCTTTCAAACATTGTAGACATGACGCTACTGGAGGATTATAATTTACAATACGACCCCATTTTAACGAAACAAAAGATTCAATATTGTTGTTCATTGGTTTTCCTTCATTTGTACGTATATATAGCGGGGCCATATCACACGGCGATATATACAAAATAGAATTAAAACTGGGATTATCTCCAATTTCACTACCCATTTTTTGTTTCAAACGACCTAATCATACGTGGAATATTATTTTTATGCCCTATAGTAGGTACTACTGTCCGTCCGTCCGTATACAAGATAAATCAAAAACGCGTTATCCGATTTTGATGAAATTTACAATGTGAGTTGCTTATTCCTTAACTTGGTTTGGTATTGCATTTGTGCAAAATCGATTCAGGGGGAGCAAAGTTATAAAGGAAAAACCAGGGTGGCAAGAAAATTTTGTTGTTTTTTTGTTTATGGTTTTTAGGATTTAATTGGAAAATTTCTAAATCGATTTTGTTGAAATTAATTATATAGGTTAACTACACAAATAGACGATGCCATGTTAAATTTCAATTAAATCGGTCCAAGGATTAAGGAAAAAGAAATAATCCTAGGAGAAAATGAACCTTTTTTTATAAATTTTTTTTTGATGTACTTTAAAAACTAATACACCGATTTGAAGACTTGCTATCAGCTTTTCTTCAAATTGGAAGAAGTTTTGAGAAGAAGGAACAAAGTTATAAAGAAAAAACCTTGAAATAAGGTTATTTTTCACAGGTTTTCTGCCTCATTTCTACCATAGGGCATCAAAATATCGGCTATAGGCCGATTTTAAGTTACTATATGTTTTATTTTAAACTAGGCATATTCGTAAACTAGTACGTAATTGTATACACTTGTTACAGCCTTAATAAAACACTCTCAATTTCAATTGCATTTAATTCTTTAAATCGTTTATTATCCTTTTCATTAAAAAAAAGCGTTACTTTCAACATTGTTGCTTCTAATTTATATTTATTAAAGTTTAATTAAATTAAAAAAACAAAAAAAATTCATAATTTCTTGGAATTTTATTCCTACACTATTGTACTAGATTTATTTTCAAAAAAGTAATTTCTTCTTGTGTGAAATTGAAATGTCAACATTTTGACAATATAACTTAATTGCATTTTTTTTTTATATATATACATATTTTCTTTTCTGACAAATTTATTTTAAACGAAAAAAAAAGTTAATAAATATATTATGTTTTAAATAAAATAGTTTAAATAATATTTATATGATTATAAAATCCATATTTAATTATGGGTGACGATTGTCGGATATCGGATGAAAAAGATCCAGAAGAAAATGATGAGGCAAAACCTTCGTCACCAAGAAATTGGTTTTTATCATTATCACGTCGAAAAAAGACCAATTCGAATTCAACAAATTTGACAAGAGTTTCGAGTGAAACAAATCTAAGAAAATCAGATAAGAAATCAAAAAAGGACGATCGTAATGTATTCCAAAGACTGAAAAGAAAAATGGAGAAAAAATTTCCATCAAGACAACGGAAACATCCTACAACATCTACTGAACAACAAACTGTAATTTTTTTATTTTCGGTTGAAAGTATAATAATAAAATAATGTAATATTTCATTTTTTTTCTTCTTTTCTTTTTGGTAGTTTATGGTCCAATCCGAAGATATTGAATCAACGACAACAGCAGAATGGCCATCAACATTACAACCGTTACCGACAGAAAAATATGATCATAGAAAATATTTAGCAAAAAAATGGCTAGAAATAGATACCGGACCAAATTTGATAATGTTTCAAGCATGTACAGAAATGTTAAGGTAAATATAAATTAAAATAGAAATTGAGAAACATTTTTATTTTGGTAATTTTCTTGTAGTCATGCATGGTATTGGGGTGAAATATCAAGACACGATGCACAACGTCAATTGACCGATAAACCAAATGGTTCATTTTTGGTACGAGATTCAGAAACGGATGGAGCTCAATTTACACTTAGTTTTCGTATCGGAAATTGTACATTACATTATCGTATACAACATCGTGATAATTATTGGCATTTCGAAGCTCGACAGTATGAATCAATTGTTGAAATGATCGAGGATATTATGTTAAGAAGTACCGATGAGAAATTCATTTGTTATGTTAAAGCACCATGTGAAATGCAACCACCATTTCCGGTTATATTAAAATATCCAATTAGTCGTTATTCAAAAATAGCACAATTACAGGATTTATGTCGTCGGGTACTTCAAAGAAATTTAGAACCGGCGGAAATTGAAAATTTACCAATTCCTATGAAACTTCGGCAATATTTAGCACAAAAAACATCATTTATTTTTTGAAAAAAAAAAAAAAAAATTGGAAAATATGTAATTTTCTTGTAATTTTATTGATAATCAGTTTTTTTTTTACAATTTTATATTTCTTATAATTTGATCTGATTGAAAAGTATTTGAATGAAATCTAATAGAATCAACGCTGGACAATTGATTGTCGTCGTTTTCATGTATTTCATAAAACGATTTGTCACTTGAAAATGATAAGTTTCAGGTGAAAACTATTGGGCTATGAGTTTCGGTAATTTTCTATGTAAATAGCCTTACTTTGAAGGCATCGTTTTTGGAATATGACCAAACTGATAATCCTTGTCACAATTACAGAATTCCACTGAAGTTTAAAATGTATTTTGCAGTTTACTGGATATTTGTTAAAGTTTTAGAAATACCTACGACCTAATACGTTTGAAAGAGATTTTGATTATCCGAGAAAGAGATTAAATGTCTTAACTTGAATCTATCAAAGGACAATGTGAAATAGATAACGATTTTTCACGGCTAGAAATAAGAACTGATTCAAAATCAAAAGAATGTTGAAATATCAAATAGCAATATGGGATTTATGTGTACTTAGTATAAGAAATTGGATAATCTTGATAAAACGATTTGAGCAGCAACAGCATAACGGAATTATGAAGTATAATATTCCATAATCGTCGAATCGAAATGCATTCTAATCTTTTTATCATAAAGGAAAATTGATTCCTGTTCTAATTAATTTATTAAACGGTACGAATATTAGACAACCTAAAAAAAACGTATAACTGCAAAACAAGTGCCTGCAGATATAGCAATTTAAAACGATTAAAAGTTAAGGTGACTAATTTGAAAACGAAAAGTATTATCTTTTCTGTTCTCTAGAAATGAGTTTTAAACGATCCCTTATAAGGAGATAACCACAAGAACGTCCCAGAGTATATGATTTAATGCGAAATCCAAGTTCTGAATTTGTTCAGTTCTATCGAATATTTTTCATAATAAAATTTCTAAACTGGCGAAGCGTATTCAAGAATGGAACGAACAATGGACAATATAAAATTTCGTAGACATGTCGATTGTTTAGCTCTTTAGACCGTTTTTTTTAGTATTTCCTAAAATTAAATAGTTATTCAAATTTAGTATTGAAATTCAATACCATAACATTTTTATCCCGATAAAGTAGGTCTCATATTGATCAGTCATGGATGGTAAATCGTGTTTTGATAGAAAGCTCATGAAAATTTTGATTAATAGTTCAGTTTGACTGGCAAACCATCAGTTTTTATGTTCACACTGATGAGTTTTCTGTCAGTAACTTAAAGGCTGATGGAAAACTGATCAATGTGAATTCTACTTAAGATGTTACAACATAGAAGAGACACTCCTTTTTTACTGGATTAAACATAAATTGACATCTGATCCAGCCTCGGATATATAGAAAGAACAATATTACTAATAATATTGACTTTTTTTTACTCCTGTTAACGTTCTTAAACCAATTTCAAATACTTTTTAAATCAGATCATAGATTTTCTCTTTGATACCATTTGTGATTAATCGTATTATAATTATTATTATTTTTAAATACTTTTATGAATAGTTTTAAGTATTCAAATATTTATTTGAGAAGTTTTCATTATTATCTTTTGTCTAATATTTTGTTTTCTTAGTTTTCTTTGTGCAATGTGTTTTTTGTTATATTTTAAAATTAAGTTTTAATCAAATTTTTATTATAAAAATGAGTTAAATTTAAAAGAAAACAAAAAAAAAATAGAAATTTATTGTTAGAGTAAATAGAAAAATTGAAATATTTTATTAAAATCGTTAAAAATCTTCTAAAATAAAAAAAAATATTTTCTTAAGAAAATATTAATATTTAATAAAAAATTAGAATTAAATTTTCTTTGAAGAAATTTCATACAAATTTAAAAATTTCTTTTGGACACAAAAAAAAAAAAAATACTAAATCAAAAATGGTTGCATGAAAAAAAAATTGATTTTTAGAAATTAAAAGATAAATCAAAAAAAAAAAAAAATCTTAGAATTTAGATTCTAATAAAAATTAGCTTGCAAAATATTTAAAATAAATAATATATTAAGTAAGAAAAAATTCAATTTAATATTTCTTAAAATTGCGTGTAAAAAAAAAGAAAATGGAGTCCAAAATTTGTTTGGATTTGCCAGAATTGATTAAAAGCATTTTTGATTCTCTAAAAAAAAAATAAGAAAATTAAAAATCTTAAATAGAATAATAAATAATTTAAAAGATGAAAACAAAAAAAGCGCACAAAAACTTTTAAAAATATTTAATTGTAATGAAAAAAAAAATTTACAAAAGAAAATTAAATTAAATAATTTATATTTTGATACAGAATTGAAAGAATTCAAAGAAAAAAAAAAAAATAATAAACTTATGTTAAAGTAAAAATTAAAATATAAACTTAAAAATTTGATGGGTATTTTTTTCTTCTTCTTGAAATATTGGTTAACCACAGTTTTCATCGACATTTTTAAATTCGAAGACACCAAAATTGAGAGTCCAATAAGGATGTGTGGATCGGATCTATGAAGAGTCGGAAGATCTGCGAATCTTCGAAATTGGTTTTTAAATTTGAATTTGCGTTTAAAATTTCAAATTCAAATACAGTCGACATCATAAAAAATATAAATCAAAGTAAATAAAAACTCCAATACCCAAACGAAAAATCAATTGAATCGAGAAACTAAATATGGGGCCGCTCTGGAGTGGAATTGTGTAAGTCGATTTGACTCAAATCGTATCGAAAAAGCATATAGCAATTGCAATACATTTTCGATTCAATTTAGTTTCTATCGAATTACAATCCTGGTTTGGATTGCATCTGTACACGTAGTAAAAATCACAGGACGAGGAATTAACATTAATACAACAAACAACGAAACCTTATTTCAACTCATAATAATAATAATCCAAGTAAAAAACACATTATTTTTTATAAAAGCGCAAAATTTAAATGGAGTAGTCACACATTACTTATATAATACGAGGAATGTTTGCACAACGATCTCGAAAACCCGTCTAACGATTTTCACGAAACTTGGGAGTTAGGGGTTTTCGGGGACTAAAAACTGATCTAGATAGCTCTCACCTCTGAGAAAATTCGTTTTCTTATTTTCGAATTGGGTGGTCCGATCTTAATGAAACTTTACAGTATTACTAAGGGGCCTAAGGGCTTTCGATTTTCCCACTACAAACCTCACTTTTCCCCTCCCCTCGATACTCCTCGCTTGGTGTCTTTGAATTAGGTGAAGGGATCATAATGAAAATTTGCAATATTGCTAGGGAGTAAGGTTTTTCGATATGCATAAAAATATCACTTTTTAGGTATCTATCGGCAGCGATAAATAGTAACTACAAAACCATCAAGTTCCCTGAAGCTCATTATACGAATCAGATTATAATTACAATCGGATTCAATTACTCAGAGACAGACTGCATTAGGAATTACAATTCATGGCCAATTGTAATTACTATTTCAAACTGTCTCCAGTATAACTTGCCAGTTTCATCGCGACCGGGGCCTTTGCATTCTGACGTATTGCTCGACCCATTACATTTTGATGAGCAGTCGACTACTTCAACTCAACCTAGCCGTGCTGCTAAGACCAGAAGTAAAGAAAGAATATCCGAAATCAAGGTTACCGAAAATTTGTTGAAAAATTGCCGAAAATTGAAATATGTAGGAATTTTCACATTTCTATATTTTAA
Organism: Xylophagus ater; assembly: GCA_963422695.1. NCBI lineage: Eukaryota > Metazoa > Arthropoda > Insecta > Diptera > Xylophagidae > Xylophagus > Xylophagus ater. Next base: position 14,556,799 of record OY730486.1, read on the forward strand.
ATTTTTCGCAATTTTTCAGCATACTTCAACTTTGGTACTAGCAATAATGTCAGGACGTAGAATACCTACAATTTGTTAGATGAACAAAAATGGAAGATATGAGAATTTGCAGGAAAACTACAAAAAATATAGCTAAGCGAGATGAAAAACGACAACAGAATATTAGAAATAAGAAACTGGAAAAACGACAGAGCGAATACAATCAAGGGAAAATTTCAGAACTAGTAGCAATGACTCAAAGAACACTTGTGTAAATAGTTAGTTAAGAAAATGTTTTAAGCTAAAAAAGTTATAATATGTATTTAGGATTCGGCTAAGAAATAGTTTAGTTATTTCATGATAAAAAGGTATTTGATATTAGGATCCGTCAAAGAAATTCCTTTTGGTATCAATGAAGGCAAATTCGTAGATGGTGTAAGAAACTATGTTTTCCCCCCGTCTTCATAGTTAGGAATATGATATTTATAAGAAATATCGCCGACAGAAAAAGATTAGAAAATCATATGCAATTAGGCAGGGATATAAGTAGAATTAAAAAGTCGAATATTAATTAAGTTAGTTAGTCAAAGATTATCAAGAAGTCTAGATCACCACTGGACATGAAGACTGGTTGAATTGCACGTATTATTAATGTATTGATTAATAGTGAAATCCTTTCAAGGTAAAAAGTCAGTGTTTAAAAAGAAAAACGGTGACCAGCTCATTTTAAAGCTTTGTTTGTTTGTTTCTGAGGAATGGGACTGTACAATATAGGTTTCTTGAAAAACAAAAAAACATTTTTATATTAGTATGTCTTTTTCCTTTAACAAAATTTATTATTATTTAAATCTTTCACATTTTCTTTTTGAAATAATATAAAAATACTTTGACTAACAATTTCCACAAATAAAAAAAAAAAAAAACCACAATGTTTAAAAAATCAATCAATATTTATCGTCGATTATATCCTAAACCTAAAATATTTCGGGCCTGTAATAAAAACACAAAGAAAGACAATAATTTAATAATTTTAAATGCAAAGAAGAAAAAAACGTTATCCTCTAGACAGATCTCTGATTTTAATTACAATAATTATTTTTTAATGATATTTCTGGATGACCCATGATACATCTTCTTTTTTTCACAATGATCATTATTCTTGTCATTCCAAAAGTTTCAAAAAATTACTATTTTGTTTATAATTTTCAAAATAGAATGTTTATTCATTTTGATTTAATAGAATTAAATTTTTTAAATTGTTTTTAGTAAATTTTTAGAATAATAAACGTTTTTCCTCCTTTTAAGTTTACGTGAAAGAAGAAAACATGTCAAAATCAGATGAAATTTTTAAAATGTTCAAATGGCCCTATAAACATTGTGAGGCAAAAATTTGGGACCTCTTCACAATTTCATTTGATAATTAAAAAAATAATGATGCTTGAAATAGATACCTAAAATTTATCATTATTACGTAAATAAAAATCATTATCGAGTTTTAATGACCGATTGGACAATAATGAGCATTAAAATCGGAGATCTGTCTAGGATATTATACTACCGACACATTAGTAGCTAATGAAGTACATTATCTCTCGTTTCTCGATTAAAATACGAGAGATTATCGAATTTTAATCGAAAATCATGAGATAATGTACATAATTTGCTGCCAAATGTGTCTTTAGGTATTATAATTATAATTAATTTACCGTAACAAAAGCAGTATTAAAACTTCTTTGAATATTTTTACTTGTATCATCCGATTGTAAAAGGAACGATTGAAGGCTTAAAGCATCCTCCATTCTTTGTTTAAGAAATTTCCATGTATTTTCATGATTAACTGATGAATCTTTTAACATATATAATTCAGTCATTTTATAGATCGAAGCTAAACCAATACGTCTAGTATACCAGCCAAACTAGAAGAAAAAAAAAACCATATCATCATAAAACCAAAAGAAGAGTACAAATTATTTAATTTACATCAGCCGATCTATCACCAGAATAATAACAAATATCATCAACTAATGTTAAGAGTTGTGCTAATGATGTTGCTGTATTTTTTGGTAATGTCATTATAGCTAAAGCTTGTGGCCAATGATCTAAATATGGTTCAATCATTTGTAAACGAATTTTTGTTACATTTATAATAAATTCGATAGGATTTTCAGGGATTTTTTCACCATCATTTGTTTCTTTAATCATATAATCGACTAATAATTGATTAGATTTATTATAAAAATATCGAATAAGTACAATCTGACCATTTGGGAATAGACCATGTACAGTACCAGGATAACCCATTTTAATAGCACCATTTTGTATTGATTTCGTACTCCACCCATAAGTTTGTACAAATTTTAAAGATTCATCTAAAATTTGGTTTTTAATTAAATTCTCTTTTTTGATTTTTTCATCATCATCTTGTTCTGACGATGACGATGATGATGATGGCGGCGGCTCTTGTTTTGAATATTCTTTTTCTTTTTCTTCTTCACGTGCCCGAAACTCATTAATTGTATCATTATTATTCGTGGATGTTGTTAAATTTTTCCAATATTTTAAATGATTCTTATTATGAAATCCATTAAGGGTAATGAATTTTTCTACATTAAGATTATTTTTTAAATTTAATTTTTGACTAGAATTTTGTGTACAAGATCTTGTTCTAAGCAATTGGGAATATCTATTTGCAATTATAAGTTGAATACCTAAAAAGAATGAGAAGAGAAAAAAAAAAAATGATAAAACAATGGTGGTTTTTTTTTTGTTTTAATTGAAAATTATTTAATTTATTATATATTACATTAAAAATAAGAATAATTATATTTAAAAAAAAGAAAAACAAACAGAAATTTTAGTTATTTATATTTAAACATTCGTTAATACGTGCCAAAAGACTTTCGATTAGATCAAATGTGATCATGGCGCTTCTTAGCATTTCCAATTTTCGTTCTTTTGTTAAATCAGGGAAATCTTCACCTGATAACATTGAAATTTGTATTAAATTTTTCATATCATCTTCTATATTATCATTTTGTACATTTAGAATTTCAGCTTTATAATGTGCACGTGATAAATCGATTGCTTTTCTTAATGGTTCAAAAAATTGTGATTTTATATTATCAATAATATTCCAAAATCCGGTATAATTATTTTTATCAGATAAAATGAAATAACGACATATATTTAAACCAGATATTATTTGATCAGAATTTTGTATTAAATCAGTTTCAGTATTTTGTTGTAATTTACAAATATATTTTAGAAATATATCTGAAAATTCTTTGCCACAATAATAATATGGTAATTCGATAATTTCTTCATTAGTAGATAATAAATTAGCAATAAGATTTTTATAAATTGTTATTAAATAACCAAGTAAACCATTATGTTGTGTTGTTTGAATTAAATTCTTTAATACAATAAATCTAGCATCATCTTCAAATTGTAGAATATATTTTCTTAATAAAATTATTCCCATTCGACGATTTCTTTCTAATGTTGAATAAATCAAAACATTTTGTAATGTTTGACAAAATATCGAATGTATACGTAACTCAAGTGATTCGGAATTAATTAATTCATTATGAAGATTATCAATAATTTTAATTCCTAATAGAATACCTTTATATTGAATAATCGGTTGTTCACATTTTAATAATGCATTAACTAAATATAAACACATTTCAAAACAATATATTGTTTTATAGATTTTCGGTGAATAATCGGGTAGAAGATTTTCAACAAATAATAAGTAATAATATATTCCCAATGATATGATTGGTAATTTTTCTTCAATTAAAAATATATCTCTTAATACCAATTCATATACACCATTATCTGATGATAATGTTGTTATCCAACGGCAACGTTTCTCTGTGTATGATAGAAAATAATATGGATCACCAATTAAACGTGTTATATGTTCAATTAAATGTTTAGCACATTGTAATGAATATGTATTTGTATGTTTTTGACCATTTGTTAAATCTAATAATGCAAGCGGTTTACCCAAAAGTTGTAATAGAAAACATATTATAACATTTTTTCGTGTTATTTTTGTATCTTTAAATATGTTAACTATTATTTTTGGATAAAATTCCATTAGAATTGGTTCATAAAATAATGTTGTTGTTATATAGGTTACTAAAATACGATTAACTTTCGGTTCATCTTCTAGTACATTCTCGATATCTTCATCGTATCCAGTCTCAAGTATTAACGGTATTTCCATTTCAGTTATATATGTATGAATTGAATTTAAACTCCATTCTAATGCTCGTACTTTATTATCTGTATGACGTATTAAACAGATTTGTAATGCTCTTAAAAGACTTGTAAATACATTATCTGATTTTGTTGTTTCAATAATTTCAAGAAATTCAAATAAAACTTCTTCTTGGCCACCATGTTGACCAATCAATTTCATTAGATTATCCGCAGCTGAATATAAATCAAAATTTCGATTATAATTATCATCATTTAAGTATTTCATACAAACACGTATTATTTCGGAACAATTATCTTTTAGATTTGCCGAATTACGATTATTTTGAAATAATAATGGTATTCCATCATAATGTTTTTCCAATAATAAACGGTCGATTAACTGTATAAAATTTTCAGCGGAATTTTCCATATTTTTTTTTTTTCGCTGCTTTTTTCTCTCTTTTGTTCTTTTTTTTTTTTTTTTGGTTGTTGTAAGAATATTTCTTAAGAATTTTATTTTCTATATTAATTTTATTTTTTATATTTTATCATTTATTTTGTTTTTTATTTTGCCGGCTTCCAGAAAATATTCACTTTTACTTTTTTTTATATTTATTTTTTTTTTTTTTGGACATACACGCTTTTTTCCCGATCAAATTCAATCAAAACAAAATGTCAAATCAAATTTTCTGACAGTTCTTTTCTAGTTTTCAGATTTTACTCTTTGTTTTTTGGTGGAAAGAACTTTTTCCATTAAAAAAAAAAAAAAGGTTATTCGAAAAAGAAATTTATTATATTTTTTTTTAATTTAAATAGAATCATAAAACTTACTGTTATTTAATGGTAATTTCTGCAATTTTGTTATTTTTTTTAATACGCAAATGTTTGCCATTCTATACCGTTTTTTTTCTGCTTTTAACTAAAATTCTTATCGGTTATGTTGGTTCTTAAAGCCAAAACAGAATGATGCAATAAGACATGCTTTGTTTACATACCGTTTTGAAATCGTTGTCAACCATGTTTGTAATATATATAAACTTGGATGGTTTTGAAATTAAATTAAATATGTAAAAAGTTGGAATTAAAGAAAACAAAAGAATTCAAGTTTAGTTTTGAAGTGTAACTTTTTCCACTTCGATAGATTGAGACAATGTAAATGACTGCGAAATAAAATTCGAAAATTGAAATCTTAAACGTCAAATCGAAGAAAAAACTGATAACGAATTGGAATTTTTCTTTTCAATTTGTTTGAAAAAAATTTCAGAATAAGTAAAAATAAAACGAAATCACAATATTGCATTTTTTAAAACAGAATTTTCATATGAGAAACGAAAACTCCATAATTTTTAATAAAAATTATATATTTTCATTTATTTAAAATGAAAAATTATTTTTTTCAAATTTACAGAGCCATCTACTTATTAATAGTTAAAAAAAATATTCGAGAATCGTATCTCAAAAAAGTTTGAGAAACACTGAACGAATATTTTAACTTCGTTTACATGTAGTACACTTCAATTGAAACAACGTCAAATTGAAAATATTAAATTAATTATGAACTTTCAATTTTAATTCCAATTCAAAATGATCTGAAAAAATATTTTTATCGGATTGTATCAATTTCAACTTTATATCTATCCGAGTTTATATGTAGAATCGTGTTTGAAACCGATTTTCATATAAGCATATAAACGTCAATGTAATTTCAATTTTCAAGTCGACATGTAAACATAGTCTGTTTTTCCCCCCATTTTTTTGTCAAATTCAAAATTTCCCATTGCAAATCCAGTCAGTGCTTTTGCAGACATCTTAGTTGAAGGTGGCGGAAATTATTTTAAGGCGATGTTCTCGTTGCAATAAAAAAAAATTTTATAAAATATAAAATTTATCCAAATTTAAAAAAATTTAGAAAATTTGTTTTCAAAAAAGAAATTCGAAAAATCAGAATTTTATTTCTTTTCGAATGTAGTTTTTATTGTAAAATTCAATTTTGTTTTGTGTGTGCCTGTGCGTGTGTGTGCGTGCGTGTTTGCGTGGAAAATTGTGTTTTTTTTTGTTGTTTTTCATTTTGTGTTCAAAAGGAAAATAAAAAAAAAAAAAACAAAAAATTCTTCTTCCTTTGCAAAATAATTACTTTTTTTGTTTTTTAAATTAAAATTAAAATCAATTCAAAATTACAGAAAAAATTATATTTTGCCGTTTTGTGTTCAAGAAAAAAAAGAAAAAGAGTGTTTCGGGGGTGAAAAATTTAAACAAGTGAAGAGAAAAAATATGCCTAATAAAAAAATGCTGTGAATTAAAAATTAAAAATCAAAATCAAAAAAAAAAATTTTAATGAATCAAATTTTTTATGTTTTCTTGTTTTTTATTTTTGTGACGAAAAGAAAATTTTCGATTTTTCTTTTATAATAAAAATTGTGGAATTTCCAAACACAAAACAACAACAAATTTGTTTAAAAAAGAAAAAAAGAAAGAAGAAAGGATTTCAATCAAAACAACAACAACAATTCCAAAAAGGAAAACGATTTCATTTTGATTGCAAAAATGTCGACGCGATCTCAATTGACAAAAGATTTAAATGGTAAGAGATTTTCTTCTTCTTCTCATATTTTATGATTGGAGTCATTATTTCTAATAAATAAATAATGTACACATTTTTTAGCTGAATTTTCTTTTGTATTAAGAAAAACCACAGAAAAATGTTGACAAATATGTGTGTGCGAAAGGGTGCCGCATTTTTGCTTCAACATAAGAAAAATAAATTGCAAAAAAGTTGATTGTGTTTACTTTATGGTTTTCTAAAAGGAAAACAAAATCCTAGCAAAAGGACAACGACGCACCACCAGACATGTACCCTAAATGAACTTAAGCAAGAAAAAAGAAGAAAAACATTGATACAGATTTTTGGGGCCATCAAAATTATCACAAAATATAATTTTTCATTGTATTAGAATTTGCTGGTAGAACCTGTTTTATTGTGTGTGCCCTGCCCTCCGAAACTGTCAAATGGGATTATGATGATGATGATGTGATGGTGTTTTTGCTGTGCTACTTTTTGGATCTATCATTAATTTCTTTTTTTTTTTTTTTTACTTGGTTCCCCACAAATCATCAATTTGTCCTTAAGTTGTTTGTGCTTGAAATCCTGTATATTTTCAAACTTCTTCTGTCTTGAACTGTTTCACATAAGTCTTTAGTGAAGCGCATGACCTAAGAACACTCGTTTTTTTTGCTTGTTTGCTTGATTTTCAAGGGGCTACAAATCTATAAAATGCCGGTGTTTTTTTTTTTTATTATTTCTCTTCGTTTCTGAAAATGCATTTAATTTTTAATACATATAAGTTAAGGCACGAAACAATCTTTTTTTTTCGTGATATCCAAGAAAGATTCGCGCAATTTTTTTTTTTATTAATTGTCTTGAGAAGGATATTAAGAAAATTGTACAAAATTTCAGTGGAAATGAAAGGCGAATTTATTGTGGTGGGAAAATATAAATTTTATTAAACATGTCGATGGTCGATGACCTTTTGGCGTTTTCCTAGCAGCAGAAGAATCATTAGTAGCTTTCTATTTGCAACTCTTTAAGAACACATGTAAGTAACTTAAAGAATTTAACGAATACGAATTGAAACCATATTAGACGGTTTCGTTGCTGTGTTGTAAAACTTATGGAGTTGAAAATCATTTTTTCAGTCTTATTTTGGACTTAAATATATATATATATATACTATTAAAGGAGTTCTGCGGAGACTGAAACAAATGGTAGAAGTCTGATGGTACAAGGAAGAGCAGGGCTGTACGGTGGATGTTTCAAAGTTTCTTAAGGTTTCTCGATTTTTGATGGGTGATTAAATTTATATATGGTCTAGCATTATTAAACATGCAATATACTGTTGCGATTCACCAATCATGGATGATTGATGATTTTCAACATTCGATATGTTAAAAAGACACTGATTGGATTCGATCAATGCCTTTTATTTTGTCGTCATCAACAGCGCACAATGATTTGTTCGCCCATTTAATAATATTGAGTAATCGAATTAATTGAGTTCTCGAAACACTCAATTTTGCAATTCAACATGTTTAATTGTTCAAACACTTATTTATTATAATCAAAGCCAATATAGAGAAGTTAATCATGAAATATTCACAATACACAATGGATGATGACTCAATAAATACTTAAATACCTGTTACCTGATACCTCTGTGCTCACAATAAGAAATTTAAATAAAGAAAAACAGAAAGCAAACCCTTAAAAAGTTGCTAGCCCTTCAATAGAAGAAAGAGGAAAGAACACAAAAGATGGAATAGTCTGGAATACGAAGGTATTTTGGAGCTATAAAAAACCTAATGCAAAATAAGAATGAAAATAAATAAATTGAAAATTTGATATGTAAGTAATAGTTTACTTGATTTAATAACTAATGTCCGAGAAAACTAATCCGTTTGTTGAAATAATAATCGGAGAAAGTACTAAAGGTCTGATTTGATCTGTAGAACATCAGAAGTTAATTTTAATCTTGTATGTTCGTTCGCGTTGTCTGATTTCCTTCAAATTAAGTATGTAAATTGATCATTTCTGAATTTGAGATTTGGTATAGGATTTAAGGAATATCGGAAAAGGTGGGAGCGCACTTATAGTGACAAAGTTTTGTAGTTGTATAATATTAGAATCTTTTGAACTCAATTCAATAAAAACTAAGAATTTTTATTGAAAACTCAATTTGATCTTAGGTATTAAATTAGACAACATCATCATAAGCGATAATTCAAAAATATGATAAATATTAGTTAAGATCCGATGACTGGAAGAAAATTTGGGATTAACCCCAGGTACCACTATGTTAGATACTATCAGAGGATATATTACTTTCGTTATTACATTTGTAACGTATAGAAATAATCACCGGACAACGGTTTCAAGACAATAGATGTGTAGAAATTGATTTTTGCATGTCCATCCGTCTTGGTGAACAAGATAACTCAAAAACGTGATATCCAATTTTAATGAAATTAATACAATATGGGTTAGTTATACCTTTACTCAATTTAGCATTGCATTTCAAAATAATAAGTCGAGGGAAACCGAAGTTATAAGGCAAGAACCAGGGTGACTTTAAAGTTTTCTGTTTTTTTTTCTTTCGTTTTTTGGATTTACTTGGAAAACTTGTGCAGTGATTTCATTTAAATTAATTAAGTCCGTTGGCTACATAAATAGACATAACTATTCCAAATTTCAGTAAAATTGATTCATCGGATAGTTAAGAAAGAAATAGTTCTAGGTAAAAAATTGCTATCCTTAAAGTTTTTTCGTTTTTTTTTTAAATTAGTTAATTTAGAACTACTTTAAAAATTAATCCACCGATTTGAATAAAATTTGAAGAATATATTTACGCTATTAGGCCTTTGCCTATCTCTAAATTAAACTAAAATTGAAAGGGAAATAAAGTTATGTTTTTTTCTCAGAAGTAGTTCATTGAATTATAGATTTGTTATCTTCGAGCCCCATTTGTAAGATATCAAAGAATTTCTGTTTTTTTTTGCCTTTTTCTCAATATTGCCGCCAGTGACACTAATTTCCAAAAAAAAAAAAAAAATATATGACATTTTTCGAATATTAGCCTAAAATTATAAATTTCCGGTTTATAATTTCCATCCGCAATAAGTAATCCGGTCATACTTTTATTAGAACCAACCTGTTTACCAAATTTAATCAAGATCGATCTACAATTTCTCCAAAAACCGGATGTAGATCTTTTTTTTTACCTTTACACAGTGCAAGAAAATAGAAGAAACGTTAAAAACAATTTGCATATTGATAATTAATGGATTTTTCATTTGTGGGTCAACAAAATATTGTCAAATATATTTTGTAGTATTCTTCATCAATGAATTAGATTTGTTCAAATTTGCCCGACGACCTGTTTTTTTCTCTCACAATCATAACAAATGTGATATATTCAAAGAAAATCAGTGAATATAATACTGTCTAATTAGTGCTATTGGAGAAGTTCTGTCTTCTAGATATATTGTCCATTTTGGTCGTTGATCTTTTGTCTTTTGTTTAGCAAAGCCATTATTCCGGTACTCTAAAATTTCAGAGTTTTTGGGCGAAAATTGATAAAAGTCTTTTCCACAAGGTTTTTATGAAATCAAATTTACACCATTAAAGAAATTCTGCAGAGAAGAGACCGAAACAGGACTATATACAGTGCATTTACTAAAAGTTCCCAACCCAGCCATTATCATGATTAAACAATACTTTTGCGATTCACTAATTCTGGACGTATTTGTTTCTATTTTCAATACTTGTTGTGAAATGGCAACTCAATTCGATCAGTATCTTTATTTTTTCATCGTCAGCATAACGCTATTACTTTTTGGCCCATCGGGCCCATCTAATACGTATGACTTATTGAGATTATCATGGCTTACTGTGTGTATTTCATTCAATGTATGTTTATTTTAATAAATCCATAATAATACTAATAAATACATTCAATATTTAATGAAAACATCTTTAACCCGACTTTTTCTTTTTCATAAAGGACCGAACATCGTGTATGTTACATACTCATTATTATTTTATCCATTATCAATAAATTGCCAGGCATTTAAGGTTTGGTTGCTTTTTTTTTTGATTTGATTACGTCTTCATATCTGGGCTTTTGAAAATGAAAGGTCACCAAGTAATAAGAACACACAAAATAGTATAAAGAAATGGATTTCTTGGAAAGAACACTGTAACCAAAAATTCTAGATGTAATTTATATCCAAAATTAATATTTAATCGCAGCAGTTCTTGCCTATTTTTTCAGGTACTATTATTTTTGAAAAAATTTTCAATTTTATTAGCTTCGAAATTCTATGTGAGAAACTTTAATTAATAAAATAAAAAAAAAAACCTTCCAGAAAAAAAAAAAACGCAAAATAATAATAATGTTATCCGGATTCTTAACATTGCTGGCAAAGCATAACATAATTCCTTGCCATTGGGGTAAAATGTCGACATTATCAACTAGTCCACTAAATTTACTCACATTTTATCAAGAAAATTGTGCTCTTATTCTTTATTCGACATCTATAATAGCTTGGTACTATTTAGATGAATATACTCGACCAAGAAAGAAATCTAGAGTACGAATTGTTGAAAAAAGATCAATTATTAAACATCATGGAGATCAGAGCAGCCATAATGGACGTAATAATCAAGATAATGGTTCAAAAAAAGGTGATAAGACTGATAAAAAAATTGCTGTTGAAGATCAGAATGATAAAATTGCTGTTGAAGATCAGAATCGTAAATCAAAATCAAGTTTTTTTGATATGTTAAAATCAAAAAGTGATATTAATAATAATGGTTCAAAAAAAGGTGATAAGACTGATAAAATTGCTGTTGAAGATCAGAATGATAAAATTGCTGTTGAAGATCAGAATCGTAAATCAAAATCAAGTTGTTTTGATATGTTAAAATCAAAAAGTGATATTAATAATAATAGTAATGATAGTGATTCAATGTACCAGAAAGGAGAAAACTCTAAATCAGGAATTGGAAATTATTCAAAAGATCAAAAAGATAAATCTGACGATTCTGGTAGTAGCTCTTATCCAAGTCGTAAAACCTATTCTTCATCGAGATTAGGAATAGCCCAGTATAAACGGATAAGGCACATTTAAAATTATAAAAAATTTTGTATGTATTTATAAGTCGTATATCTATTTAAGGATTGTTACAGTTATCCGGGAATTTAGTATAGGTATACTGGAAACTTTAGGAATTCATGAATTTTCTAGTATATGTATACATTTCTCGTCGAACTGTGGCTGTTCATTAAATGATATACAATTTTAAAAGTGTATATATTTAAATTAATATTATTATGGAAATATTAAATTTAGTTTTAATAAAATTATATTTAAAAAACGTTTGTTTTTGGTTTTGAAACGCAGATATTTGTTTTTAGATCATTTCACTTAAGCCGTAGCCCTGGCTATAGACCTAGACTGTCCCAAAAAGGTCTAAATTCGAATTTATTTTGTTTTTGAGTGTATTTGAAATAAAACTAAATGGAAGAACAGGCGTCGTATGTATTTTGTGCAACTCATCAGTTAGATTTATCTATTCCAGGTGCCTCATGGATCACATATCTCATCTTCTCCCTAATTTACTAGGCATCGATTTGGCTACTTTTTTCATCTTTCGTATCTACTTCTTTTTTTCAAAATTATCTTCAATCTGAGTTTAACCTATCTTTTTGATACTGTTGAGTTTGGGCAAGCGACCTGGTTGCACTTCTTGTTTTATCGCTGATAATGGACCGTTCTTTTTTCGCCAGGATTGTTAGACTCTGAAATTGTTTGTTCAATCAAGTTTTGGTATCTCTTTAGTAAAATTGTTCACATGGATTTGAAACCATCTTCTCCTCTTATCTCGTTTATTTCCTTGATTTTATTGGATATTCGGTTCGGTTGGAATTCTTCGGATTCTGCCGCAAATTAACATAATTTTGATCTTTTCTAAAGTTTATATTCTTGGGTGTCAGTAAGAGTGGAATACATGCAATTTTCTGATGTTCTTAGCTTTAAATTTAGTTTTTTATAATCTTTAATATTATTTTTTTTTCTATTCCTAAAAGTGGTAGAAAAAAATTTAGTCTCAGTCATGGTAGGTGGTGTGGGGCCCGCGTTAGTTGCACTTGTATATTTAAAAATGGCCCACAACTATAAAATAAGTTTGACACTCCTGCTTTAGAGAAAAATAGACGCGAATATGTTTATAATATAAACATACTATGGTACCATAGTCACAAAGTTGAACTTTTGAACTTTTCAGGGTGAAACTTATTTGAAAAGGTCAATACTTTTTCCTTTTTACTCCTACTACATTTCGGTTAGGTATAAATAAATGATTGATTCTATTCGGCGTCACAGATTCCCGGCGCCCAAAAATTTCTTGTATATATTTTTTTTGCTGAAATTGTTTTTCCACAAATAAAATAGGAAAATATGGAAAATAAAATGATATTATGTGAAAATTACATTTAATCTACATAATGAAAATCAGAGTAATATGGTAGGCGTTCTGAATTCGACACTATTTCAATATAATGTCCATTGAGGTTGTCTGAGTTTTCTTGTTTTTTTTTTGTATACCAAAAATTGATCTATTTCCAGAGGTAGTAAGTAGTATTGCAGTCCAGTCAGTGGATTCTAACTTTAGTGCACCAAATGTTATTCAAGCAACTGTTAACTTGATTTTGACTATCTAATTTGGGTAGTTATGAGAGTAGATGGTAGTGGAATTTCAAACTGTTGCTACTAACTGGTTAATTACTTAACAGTAATAATGATTTAGAAACTCCTTCATGAAGTGTTATACAAATTAGGTTATAACGATTGCTTGAAATATTAATTATGAATTATTTTTATGGTGTTCTCGCTTTAAGACATGCTACAAAGTCGTGTTGAAAGGACCATATTGTTAAAATCAATGTGAAATTTAAATAAAAGAAAAAAAAAAGAGTCATAAATATATATTATTAGCACTTTTGAAAATTATTTAAAGTATGTCATAAAGAACGCTCGAGAAAACTAGGTTACATTTTTCGTGTACAGAATTAATTAAAATATAAGAAAACGAATTCTTTCAACTTGATGTACAAGAGATGTTGTGTCTTTTTTCATGTCAACAAATGTGAAGTCGTATCATGTCCATACATTCAATTTGTTTTGAATTTCCATCATATGATATTTTCTTCCTCATTAATTTAGTGTCAAGAAGTCGAAAAAAAAGAAAAAAACTAGTAAATTTATATACTCCAAGGAATAATAAATATTGTAAGTCGTTTAGTCTTGTTGAAATATATCTAAAAATCGAAGGAATAAGTTTAGCTAGGTTTATCTTTGTGTGGGCCTGTTTATTTGTAATTAATAGTGTTCTTATGTTGAAAATAATTGACTTTGAACTTAAGTATTTGTCACACGATACTGTCGTATATAATCCATAGGGAAATTTCTTCGTACTCAAGGGGATCAAGTGTTTTTATATTATGAATCGATTGGAATAGAAAATTCCATAGGTGATACAAAAAAATTCGCAGTTTCAACAATCAAATGAGAATTTGTATGCCATATGATGTGTATTATCAGATCCGACATTCTGTTCGGGCCTTAAGTGTGTAACTCATAGAAATAATCATCGGAAAGCTGTTTCAAAGCTATAGGTGTGTAGATCAACAGTTATATCGATTTATGCATGTCCGTCCGTCTTTGTACAATATAACTCAAAAACGCGTTATCCCATTTGGATGAAATTTACAATGTGAGTTGGTTATTCCTTAACTCGGTTTGGTATTGCATTTCAACTAAATCGCCCGAGGTGGAGCGAAGTTATAAAGCAAAAATCAGGGTGACCAGAAAGTTTTTGTCGTTTTTTTTTAGTTATGTTTCATTGGCACTATATATAAAAAATGTTATAATTGGAAACAATGGACCTTTACTAATCGTATTAACTTTTTTGTATCGGCTTTTTTAATAAGAACTTTTTTATATTAAATTTTAAATAAAATTTTAGATGAAAGTTCTGAATTTCTTTATTGAAATATGTTGTATAGTGTCTACAATTTATGATTGAAAAGTAATATCTGATAGTTGTCCTCCACAACTAATTTTGTAGACATCTATATTCTTTTGACCAAATTTTGGATCACATTTCTGCATAGTTGTAGCTCTATCTCACGAATTACGGTCCAATAATGCTGCCAGCCCATAAATCACACCAAACAGTGACACGATATGAATGTAATGATTATTCAACAATTACTCTTGGATTTTTAGATGCCCAAATGTGACAATTTTCCTTATTAATGTAGCCATTCAAATGAAAATTGAGCTTCGTCAGAAAATGTTGCTTTCATAATGAATTTGAATTATCTTTATGCGATTTTCGAGCGAAATTAAATTTATTATAATAAAATGTAAACCTTCAACTGCATTTATGTCAAAAACAAGAATGGCACAATTGTCATCATAAGCAAATACAACCCTATTGAAAAAAACCTATAGATTCAATAATTTATGAAATACAATCTTGAAGAACAGACTTAATAATAATCGATAACAATCAAAGTTCATTTAAAGAATTTTATATTAAAATTTAAATTCATTCAAGGCACGAATGTTTTATATACTTCTTCATGGGCATGGGATTATATCTTGCCCATTTGCACCTCACCTTATACAACAAAACAAACAATAATATTGCTGAAAACCAAATCTTTCAAATTTTCGTTTCAAATTCGTCCAATTTTCTTATTTATAAACTAGATTTCTTGGCAAAAAACATAAACCGGTTTCATATTTAGAGATGTTTAAATCCACCTGTTCCTCGGGCTACTATTTTCTCATTTTTTAAGGTATCACGTTTTGTTTATGTTGTAAAGGTGAATTTTCATACATTTGGATCCAAACAAATAAAAAAAAATCACTTTGGTAATGAAAATATCGACATATTTGAACAAATGGCCCACTTTCTATTACTTAGGAAGGAAATACAATATTTCCAGTTGTGTTGAGTGAATTAGAGAGAAATTTTGTTAATTGAAATTTCGATTTTAAACTAAATTTATTTTCATGAAATTCGTTGCTACATCAATAATTTTGTGTCACATAAATTGTGTCGTGAAAGAAAAAAAAATAGGAAAATAACAAATAATTAAATGAAAACGAACTAATATTAAGAATAATTATTATTATTAAAAGAAAGTTTGGTGCTTTCATCAAAATATCGATAATTTTATATCTAATCATAATTTCTATCTATTATATAAAAAAGTTTTTTCCGCACATCATTTATAAATTTTGTAGTAGAAAAAGCTTAATAAATAATTTATAGCTAAAAAATTTTTCGGCTCAGACGGGGGGGGGATTCGATCTCAAGCACTTGGTCTTACTAAGCCAATCTCTTGCTAACTATACCATCGAGTTCAATTACTAAAGCGGGTCAGATTCGTTAATATAAAATCAGAACTGAATGATTAGTCTATCTACACGGAGTCTTTTTTACAAATACTATTAAAAATGAGGAGAAATGATCACATGTGCTATTATCTATATTATTTATACTATACGTATACACATTTTATATTTCCTGGAATGATTGGGAGAAAATATAAAATTTCACATGGTCAACTGTATGTCGCTCTATCACGATGTAGAAGCAGAGGAGGTATAAAAATAGAGTGCAAGCTAGAACAAAAGATCATAAAAAACATTGTATTTGAAGAAGCAGTGAAATAAATCACAAAAGCAGTTACATACTTTTTTTTTGCTTCTTACTCTATTATGCTTTATTTTTTACCATTAGATTACACGAAAACTAGAATCTACTCGAATTCCACACCGGGACCCGGGGTTGGCGAGCAGGGGCGTAGCCCCATAGTTTTCTTAAAAATGAAAAAAAATTCGATTTGTGATTATATTCATATTCGATATACACTCAGTTCTTACATAATTTTAATTCAACACGAATTACAAGATTCTTTTCATACAGTCTATAGTATCGGGTGTCTCCATAATAGTGCCAGATTTATTTATTTTCATTTCATTAAGTTGACAGTACTAACATCTTGACATCCGTCATTTGTTATTACTAGTCATGGAACTCTACACGAAGGAACGACATTATTATTAACAGTTTGTCAAATTTCGAGTGCCTACTTCGGTCAAAAAGATGATTCTACAAAATTCGAATCCTGCGTTTCTTTTGGAGCATTCTTTATTTAATTAATTATTAAATTCCCCATCGAATGAGGTATGAATCATACTTGTAGGACCCAGAATACCTGAGATATACGTATACCTTCATACTAGAGAATTTTTGGATTTCATGTCCTAAAAAGGAATATTTTTGAAAACGGCGAATGGCATTTGATTCGTCGAATGAGGTATGGGTCGTATCTATCGGATGCAGAATACCCAAGATATAGACATATTTCAAGTTACGCAAATTAAATCTTGTGCTATATTTGTTCGTTAGTTTTTTTGGGTCTGAAAATAATCCATATAGGTAAGTCTACCCAATTCTGTTTTTACAGGTATCCTTCAAGAACGTATATAAATAGAAATAGGTGTAATTATCATCGGGGAATAGTCTCAAGGCGCTATAATTTATAGAGAATTAAAAGTTAGTTCTAATTTTTGCATAACAGGCGTGGAATCAATTGAGACTAAATCAAATTGAAAATATATTGTAATTTGCTTTTTCGATACGATTTGAGTCAAATCGACTTACACGATTCCTTTCCAGTATGTTTTGTTTTGTTTTAATGAAAATTGGAATACGCATAAGTCATTGATTAACTGAATTTGGTTATTGTATTTGAACAAGATTTAGGGATCTTTTTTTCTTTTGGTTCTCAGATTTAATTGGAATAGTACAGGTTTGGTTACACGATAATCATGACCAATTTTAGTAAAATCAATACAATGATAATAAAGGAAGAAATACAAGTAGTTATAAAGTAAAATTTTGGCGTTGTATTTAATTTACTTTTTAAGATTTAATTCGATAACTAATTGACCGATTTGAATTAAATTTCCAGTATATTTTAAAGAATTCAGGTTAACCCGTCCATACAAGAAAGCGAAGTAAAGTTATGCATAAAAGATTATTTGTTTTCTTTTTTTAAAGAGTGTTTTCGTGGGAGCCTAAATTTGTTAAATAAGTGTCTCATTTCTCATTTCTATTATAGAGTATCAAGAATTCGGCTTGTAGTTGATTTTAAGTTCCTACATTGCTTCTTTAAGTTTTAAATCATTTCATAGATGTTCAGCCCAAATAGGTAAAGTCATGTTTAGTGTTTTGTGATTTTAGGTGAGATTGAAGAAGAAGGCGACATCAAAAGAGATTTAATTTGAAAAGAAAAGAAAGAAGCTTACAATGTGTAGAGCAGTGTTTCCCAATGTGGGGCCCACGCCCCACAGGGGAGCAATTTGATTGTTAAGGGGGGCAGTTCGAAAATGGACATGACACGAGTTTAACCCTTTCGCTCCGGGCCATTTAAATGATGTCGGTGCCAAATTTAGTTTCTTAAGTGAACAATTCAATTTTTTAATATTAAAAATTATTTATGTTACATGGAAGGGAGGGGCATAAGAATTTTAGAAAGACTAAGATGGGGCATGGCACAAAAAAGGTGGCTAAAGAGGCGTCCAAACGCACAGTTTTTTACTCAGTTTTGCCTGCGCAAACCTTATTTGCGCACAGTTTTTTATTCAGTTTCGCGTGCGCAAATCTGATTTGCGCATGCAAAACTGAGTAAAAAACTGTGCGTTTAAATGGCTCTTAAGGTGGAGCATGGCACAAAAAAGGTGGCTAAGGTGGGGCATGGCACAAAAAAGGTGGCTAAGGTGGGGCATGGCACAAAAAAGGTTGGGAAACACTGGTGTAGAGATATTAGTACACAATACGAATCATTTTAATACACAGTCATTCGAAATATATGTTTTTAAATTTATTATCAATTTCTTTTTCTTCTATTTTAATTTTAAAATTTGCTGAATTTTCCATATTTTATTTGAAATACAATCCCTTAATGTCATAATATTCTTGTTGATGGAAATTCATAATTAAATTTTGGCTTTTAAATAAATTAACTGTTAATAACAGCAAATTATAATATAAATTCTTCATTTTCTACACATAATAAATTTTCATTTTACCCATTTCCTAGGAAAAATCATATGTATTTTATTTTTCAATGTTAAAACTCGCAAAAAGAATTAAGGCTCGCCTTAAATTTCTATTTGCACATATTGTAAAAAAAAAAAAAATGTGTTTAATGAAGATTAATTTGCTTGAAATCCCCGGCCAAACTCTTCTCCCGTTCTTATCTGGTCTTATGCCGTAATACTTAATATGCTCATTAAAAGTGTCTGGAATGCGCAGAAATTCGCGAAAAAAATCATTTAATTCAAGAGAAATTGATAATTCTGCTTCATTTATTATTAATTAAAAAAAAATCAATTTCTTATATTAAAAACAATTCAATGAAGAATTTTTTTTCCTACAGCCTGTTCCTGAGGCTTTTCGTTTAATAGGAAATCGAAAAAAATCGCCAAAAAGTTTGAAAATATTTCTATTTTCAAGAGCCATGATTTTTAGACACATTTTATTGATTATCTACTCTAGAGCAGAGATAGTCTACCTTTTTATACCCACCGTCCAATTTTGGATCTTTGTTGGCAGTAAAATTAGGACAAGGCACGTAAGAAAGGTATCTCAAATCTGCAGTGGAACTCTATAGGCAACAATGAATGGTCGGTTTCATAAATTATACAAGTTAATTTGTTCCTTGAAAGTTATTAAATTTAAGTGGTAGCTATTGATGAGTCACTTGCAAATACTATTTTGTTTTAGGTGACGCTCTAATTTCTAACATATAAACTATACAGCCATTGAAATTGAAAATGACTAAAGTAATAAATTAATGCGTTTACATCAGATTTACTTAAAACTGACTTCAATTCAAAAATTGGCCATGTAAACTCAAATTGACTTCAATCTAACTTGAGTCGATATGATCACAAACATTTTTCTGATCGACTTCAAATTTGCATGTAAACCTAGGGTTCAAATCGACTAGAAAATGGAGTATGAACTGAAGCTAAACATAACCTAAAAAGTAAAATAAGTAAAAAGTGGAACCCAAATATCGAGCTTCTTATTGAATCCAGCCTTACGCGAATGGTTCAAAACTGTATTTTGATCAATCTCTAGTTCCTCAGCAATGTCATAAGATGAAATGTGCCGGTCTTCCTCAATTTTTTGGAGAATTTCATCGACTTTTAAAATGATTGGCCTTCCAGAGCGCAGCGCATCTTTAACATCGAAATTTCTAGAGCGGAAACGAGCAAACCATTTACTTGCTGCTGATTTTGATAGAGCATGTTCTCCATAAACACTACAACATTTTTCAAAAACCTGCGAAGCTCTATCGCCTTGGTCGAAGTGATATTGTAAAATACAGCGAATTTTTCAGAACTTTGGCTCATTTTCAAAACCCAATTACCGCCATTACTTCTGACTGATTTTCACAATTTTTTAATTATTCTATGAAATGTTGCCTTTCAATCGCGCTATAATATAACATGATAGGGTTAAGGCTACTAAAGTTATGCGGCTCTAAAGCCATCTATTGCAAAAAAATCCACGAACTTTTTGTGTTACCCAATATTTTGTATATAAATTTTAGAAGCCGAACTTAATTATTTCCAACTTTATCTAATCACAATCCGAGAATTTAACTGTTGCAGATTTTATACATGCAAAAAAAAGTTACTAAATTCGGGGACACCCTGTGTAAAATTCGTTTTCAATATTTTTTTGTTGTTGTATTATTTTCGCTTTAGTCTTTTGTTGATGAGACATATTTTTGAAATTTTAAAATTCACATGGAAATTTCATGGGTCTCTGAGTCATTGCCTTATTTGACTGGAATTTGTATGCTTTATCAGTCGTAATTTTTGGTTAAAATGTTTCATTTTCGCCTCTTTAGGGACTACTGGACAGTGAATAAAAGAATGACAACACATTTTTTACTTCACTCATTCCAATTTAAATATTTTTATAAATACTTTTTTAATGACACTTTCTCTGGGGTCATCTTCTTTATAATCATTTTTTTTTTTTCATATAATTAAAATTGTCTTTTTTTCTTTTTTTTTTTTTTTTTTTTTTTTATGAAAGAAGGTATTCTGGGTCTCTTCGTATTCATTATTTATTATCACCTTTTCTGTAATTATTTTTAGAAATACAAGAATACAATTTTTTATGAACAACAAACTTCATAAATTCTGTCCCAGTTTTTTGAGAGTTTGTTTTGTATTAAAACTCAAGGATAATAATATTGGCGGAAATATTACGTGTATCCAAAATTAATGTCGTTTTTTTTAGAAGAAGATAAAGCTTGGAATTCTTATAGCTTAGCTCACACTTGGAGACGTAATTATGAGAAACAGTTTCAATACATTGGACGATATTCTTAGAGCTCTCATTTACTTTTGATATTTATCCAGTGGAATGAAATTCTTTGACACTTGAAAAAATTGACCTTTTGTATAAAAGATATTACAGAAATCGAAAAAGCGTTTAAACTTTATTATCAAACAGAAATTCGGTGAATAAATGTCAGATATAAATAAGGCATCAACAAACACTTTGATGTGTTTGAATTTTTCAAGTAGCGAAATCTCAGGAAAATATTCAACTTCTTTTTAAAGCTTGATTTTGAATAGGTTTTAGGTTTAGGGCTACTATTGATAACTCTCCTAATCAGCTGATTTTTCAGTTTTCGATGCCATATTTTCCCTTTTTATATAATGAAAATTCCTTTTCGAATAAAATCTGATTTAGAAAAAACTATATCGAAAAAAAAGTGGTGATCAACACTTTTTAGAGAGCCCAGCTCATCATCAGTTCAATTTGTTTATGTTTGTTGCAGTGATGAAGTGATGAGTGGGACTTGTACTAAATAAACCGATGAGTCGAAGAATATGGATCTTGTTCTTAGTTTAAATTTCTGATTTCAGTCCGCGTTTCGGTCCTGTCGGACTCTAGCCGAATCTAATCAAAGGATGTCTTTATAAAATCGTACGTAATTTTTTTTGTATAAATTTTTGGAACGATTGCACCGCTGCAAAGTATTTATAAAAAAAGACTAAGTACATGCATTTTTATATCACACAGAGGCTTTTTAACAATGAGATGGCTTGTGCAGACGACGTGCCCAAATGAGAAACAAAGTTGGAAACTCTCTTTATTGTATGCTTTTTTTTGTTGATAAAACACAACCCAACGGGAAAGAGGGTCTTTAATGATTAATATATAATAACCGGAAGCTTTGAAGAAATAGCCATAGAACAACTTGTTCCACTTACATAGTTGTTGTTTTCAATGTTAAAATTTTGTTCTGTTCCGGAAGAACTAGTTAAAAAAAACATTCCTATTAACATGTCTGCAGAAAGAAGCAATGCATCAATTGGGTTTTCTTATTTGGAAAAACTTATGAAGTTTCTTTTTGTAAATTCATAAAATTGTATCATATTTTTGTGTGGAGGACCAAATTTAGTTTCTCGCGGAAGAAAAAGAAAATGCGTTACTCTTTTTTAAAATTAACTTCATAATATTTTGTTATCTTATCAACACACAGTGTTATCATACAAAACGAATGAAATTAAAAGAAAAAAAAACACTGACTTTTTTTGATAGCAAACAATTTAAAGAAATATTTTTATTTCTGCGAATTTTTAAATCGTTTTTAGTTTTTGGTCATTCTTTTAACATTCAATAAGAAAACGGACATTTTTTTAATGTTTCTTAAAAATTTAATTTTAAGAAAAAATTTATAATTAAAAAATATAAAATAAAAGTTTTAATTTCAATTTTCTATAATTTAAAAACGGCGCGAAATATAAATTCAACGTTTCTCGTTTTTCATATTTTACGACGTTCGGCGGTTAGTTTTTTAACTCGTATTTCTCGTAATAACTTTTATTTGTAATTATTTTTTTTTTAATTTTTTTTAATAACTTTTAAGTTAAACTCGGTAAAATTATTGTTAAATTGAAGTTTTGGAAAATAAAACACCAACCAACATGTACACAGTCGAGTTGATGAATCATATTGAGGAATACATTCACAATATTATTATATTCGAATCAACAAAGGAAGGAAATGACACAGGTGAAAATCCATTAATTTCATTTGTTGTTTTCATTTTTCTTTTGGGAAATTTTTTACTTTCTTATATTTTACTAAAATATAAAAGTCCTAGGAAACTATTTCTATAAACATATAAATTTTTCAATTGTGGAAGTTTTAGGCATTTATAAAAACAATCGACAGTGGAGTCTATTCTACGAGTTTCTATGTTATTTTATGTTATGTTATTTTCGTATTATTTATAAAATTGTTCATAACATTTTTTTTTTTTTTTTTCAAATTTCGTATTCTGGTAAAATCTTTTTATGGTGTATTTTACGTTTCGAAAACGTAATAGAATTTCTTAAATTTTAAGTACATTGGAATTTAAAATTTAAAATTGATCTTTGCCTAAAATGTTATTTTATATTTAATTCAGTTTGTTTATAAATAAAATGATTAATGTAACCAAAGAAATAAAATGATGCAAAATGTATGTGATACTAGCAAAAAGCATATAATAATGAGAGTTTCCAACTTGGACTCTGATTTGGGCACGTCTGTAAGCACCATCTCATTAATAGTATTTGTTAAAATGACTCTGGCTGATATAAAAATGCATGTATTTACAGTCTTTTTACAAATACTATTAACAAGGAGCACAAGCAGCACTGTAATCGTACCAAAAATGTGTACTCCAAAATTTACATGCACTAGTAACGCGAGCTGTAAACGACGTGAGCCATAAAATTATTGTACTATACTATAATCACTCTTATTTGTTTTATTGATACGGATTAAACTTCTATCAACATAAGAGTATAAATTTATAATATTGTGTATAAGAAAGTTGTGTGATCATGCTATAAACAACTAATTAGTTTTCGTTTTTGTTTTACATTTTTATCATAAATATTGCAATGCCATGTAATGGCATAGTGAAATTTTTTGTTTTCGAAAATTCATTAAAATATTTTCGAATAATGAATTTTACGTTTTTATTTAATAGTTTTCATGTAAAATGATAATGAATTTATGGGCTTATTCTCTAACCGTAGCGATGAATTTGTTTTTTTTTTTACTACACTACTCCATTGGACTTATTTCAAGACATATTTTCAGTCGGACTGAAAACGAGTCTAATGGAGACTCCAAAAATTGGACATATTTTCAATCGGACTGAAAAAATGTCTAATGGAGACTCCAAAAATTGGACATATTTTCAGTCGGACTGAAAATATGTCTTGAAATAAGTCCAATGGAGTCGTGGGGTTAACGATGTCGATAAAAATTTTGTTGTTTGCTAATAATTCAACGACAATATGATAAAATGATATTCTAAAGTACAACCCTTATGTACTCATGTTAAATATTGTAACTTTTGTACTAGAATTCTAATTTTCTACTCTATTAAATGCTTAACGACTCAAAATTACAATCGTTATGGTTGGAGAATAAGACCAAAAATATTTGAAAATATATATTATAGTATTTCTTATTTATTGTTGCCCAAATTTCTTATTACAAAGATTTGAGTCATTTTATGTTATCATAAGTTTAAATTTGAAATACATTTTGTACATTTTTATCAGACAAGAATACTAACTTAGATTTTATTACATATAGTATAAATGTTTTCTTTTCTAGAAACATTTAAATATGTAAATAAATATTATGGCCAGAGTGTTTAAAAAACACTTTACTCTCTTATGTTCTTTGTGCGCTTGAATATATATGCAATAAAAACATTATTTTATTTTTAATTTAATGTTGGACAAAATGAACCTTCTCAAATGTTTTTCAACGATGTCTATCTATGCACGTCTAAAATCAGTTTTACCGAATGTATTGTTTCTAAACGCATCATTATTGAAAATATTTTTCTTTACTACTTCTAAGATATTTTTGCCTCATTACTTTTCACTTAAAAGGTTGATAAACATGGCAACTTTATTACTATTTTAATCTTTTTAGTGTTGCAATAAAGCGCATAAACGTGCTATGCGCTAACCATACCAGTTCGGTTTCGATAGGTCCGTACCAAAATAAAGCTCAGTTAAAATTAAATCGGTATTTATTTATGCGTTGTTTAGAAGTATTTTTCTTTCCCAATCATACTGGTATGTGCTTAAAGATGCTGTTAGTCGTCGTCCGAGTCATTGTGTCAAATCGTTATAAATTATAAATTTTTAAATCTTTCAAGGAGCTTTCATAAAGCATGACGTTTAGTTACTCCTAATGAAATATTTTCCAATGATATAATTGAATTGATTTTCTTTTTCTTCTTCTTCGCTCTACACTCCGAGGAGGGGGGTGGGCTATGACGTCTTCCCCGAATTTATTTGGTCCTTCGCTGCCTCCTTTACCAAGAAATCGAGTGTTCCGGTTTACGCTGTTCAATCATCTTTTTTTCTTCTTTCCGTCTTTCTTGTCTCAGGGTTTGTGTTCTTTAAGTATCTGGCATTCTTATGACATGCCCGGCACACTAAAATGATCTCATTTTGATGAACTGTAAAATATCTGATCCTTTATATACTATATATAGCGTCTTTAATTTTGGATTGTGTATGATACAACTTGTATCTGATCCTACAGACGGTTGTCTCTATTTGTATTGGATATACCATATATTCGATGAAGTATCTATCTTCCGTTCAAACCCAAATAATTGATGTTCATGTTCTTTAGGTATGCCCCAACTCACTGAATCATAACTAACTACTACTGTTCTAATTTTTTGATGATGTTGAATTCAAATTAAGCTTGAAAAATCTAATTTTTTAATACAATTTATGTATATGGAAACGTAGAATTTATACTTATATGCCTCTATAAATTTGACCTTAAGTCTTCTTACTATTTTTGTAGAAAATTAACACCCATTAAAGTAAATAGAATTTCAGTGTCAGTCGTAATTATGTTAACCGCCAACACGAATCAGTTCTGATCAGAATATTAAATTTCATTTGTGTGGCAAAAAAAAAGAAAAATGGTTTTGTTTTTCAGTTTAAATTCTTTACAATATAATGGCGTATATAAGTTTTACTGCTTTCGGGAATAAAAAAATTAATTATGTTTTTGGTCCGAGTAGTTGTTCTCAAATGTTCTGAGACGATTGGTAATTAAAAGATCATTCTTTACATCAAATGCGTCGTAAAACTCAAGAAGAGTCATGACCGTGGAAACTTCAAAAATGATTTCATGTATTCAAGTATTTGAACAACTATCAAATTGCAATTCCCTCCAATATTGATTGACTAATTTGTTAAAAATCTGAAATTACGTAACTCTCAAGGTTAAAAGTCAAATTCCCCGCATTTCATGAAATTATTGTAATTAATTAAGATTATTGTTTTTTGTTATTGTTTATACTTATTTAGTATTAAGATGCATACGACGTCTTTGATTCGGTGTACAACCTTCCCTTTTTCGTATAGCAATTGTTTTATTCATTTTGTTGTTAAACAATAACAAAAGGCGAAATAATTTGATCTTGAATTAAATTTTATAATCGCGTAAATAATTTCTTAAGCAATTGATTTCTTAAAATCTAAAGACAAAATTTATTGGTTTTTTTAACATGAGAAAAAAAAAAGCTAAAGCTTAAATTTATAATAGAAAATCTTCGCAAATTGTTTATACTTCCTTTGTCCCCGTAGTATTAAAAATGCCTACTTAAATTTTTTGTAATTTTAATGATGAATGACTTCTCTGAAATTTGTTTTTTAAGTCAATGTTACTTGAAATTGAATACACTTTTAGGCCCCAGACATAATGAGTCAGGAGTTAAATATTATAATTTGAGTGTGAGATTAAATTGTATCGAAAAATATTGCCATTCCTGAGGTTTTTTGATATGATTTGGTTTAAATTGATTTACAGGATTTTATAATTCCCTTGCCAATCATTCCATGATCAGACAGGGGTCGTGTTTAACTTTGATGGATTGGATCGAAATTTATTAAAAATCTGACATCTTAATTTTAACAGTAAAATCAAAAAATATAACAAATTATCGAATAGTTAGTAGTTTGTTGTATTTCTCGCCTGTGTTTGAACTTTTCTGGAAAGAATTTTCGATTTGTCCCAGACATACAAACTAACTAATTTAAATTAAATTTCCCGATTTGCTTAGTTAGTAAGTTACATGTATATAATAACATTGGACTACTCAAATACTTGATATATATGACATACACCTATACCTCGCTATACGGCCGCTCTTTATACGGCATTTCGCTATAACGGCCTTTTTTAATTATGACAGTTTTTCGATTTACGGTTCCCAATTTTTCGTTATATGGCCAAAAAATTGCTGTACATACTGTTAACGACCTTATGTTAAGTTTCAGCTTCTCGCTTTAGACAGCACTACTATAAAAAATAATTGATTCGTTATACGGCTCTTTACTATGTGGCCAACTTTTCCGGAACGTATCTAGGCCGTAAAGCGAGGTATGGGTGTATATGAGTCGCCATGAAGTGACACTGGATCGCAAAGTGTTAACAAACAACAACAAAGTTAATTTTCAAATTAGAGCCTTATTAACAATTTGCTATAGTTGGGTGTGATCATTAGTTTTGTCGGATCTGTCGGTCCTTCTAGATATGATTTGCACGTTCTTAGCTACCGAATATTCGATAAGTGTATTTAGAAGAAATTTTTATGGAAATCAGAACTTAAGCATTTCTTTTCCTCAAAGTTTTTTTTAAATATACAAGTAAGAACGCGATAAGAAACTAGGTAGATAAATGGAAAAGCGTTATTTCAATTCAGGAATACTAGATTATGTAAGCCAGTAGAGTAGTCTCAGCTCTGCAACATTATTTTCCGGTAAACGTAATGTATGTTGTTTCTAATTTAATTACGGCAAAAAATCAGATAAAAAGTATATTTGTTTTTCTTCGTAAAACTGATCTCAAATCCGATAAAAATATAAAAATGTGTTTTTAAACGTTATTTAGAAAGTGAATGAGTACTTAACTTACCTAAATAAAAACATTTTATTAATCGAAGACAAAACAAAATAGGATTTATTATACTTTTACGAGTAATTGTGAATCTTATATAACAAAAAAAAAAAAAAATGAACGATTGAAGATACTTAAATGGCAATAAACACGCACTTATATAATAATTTATTAATTAATTCGATGAAAATTATTTAGAAAATGCTTTCTCTAATCAAAATTTTATTCACATTTTCTTTTCTTTATATTAAAAGTAAATATAATGTGTATTAATAAATACCTGAGTTCTTCAGTTCCATCCAAATGAATGGAAAAATGCAAAATTTTTTAAAACTATTTAATACTATGGACTCAATTTTCTTAGGAGTTGAATATGAGGGTTTCCATACTTTCCCCGAATGTATGCCAATGAATGATTACTTACTCCACTATACCTAGCTTAAACGTGAATCCGTCGGTAGTTCTGGAATATAACAAGACAAGACTCATTTTTATAAGAAAATGAATTGATTAAAAAACATATTCGATGAAGAATAATAAAATTTGAAATAACTATATAAATTGTTTGAAAATTTCAGTTATGATTTCAAAAATCTCAAATCTTATATTAGTTAAGATATTGTAGCCTTTTTTGTATGAAATAGAAAGGTATCTTAGTGTAACAATTTAATTTAGCAAATAAAGTAAAGAAATTTTTTTCACCATCCAAGTTTTCTTTGATGTTATCTAATCAACTTGATTTAGGTTGAATTTGCTGAAAACGTTAAAGGAAAATTGAAATAAAGTACCTTAAATGGTTTAGAACAAGAATTACATATGGAAAAACATGTTGATTATGAAAACATATGTGCTTTCTTTTCGGTTTCTATTTGTACAGTGAATTATTGCAAAATTGTGATTGTCTCGAATATACTATAATCCTGATAAGACGACGAATTGAATAAGATTTAAAAAAGAATTTAGCATGGCAAACAAAAACTTTATTATAGAATATCACTCTCCATTTTGGTCGATGATCTTTTGCAATTTTTTTGCCGTTACTGTAGAAATTCTGATTTTTCTAGGCAAAAAACCGAGGCAAGTCATTTTCACAGGATTCTTTTGAACTCAAATTTACCCATGAAGGAGTTCTACAGAGATTGAGAAATAGTAGCCTATTGGTACAAGATCAGTTCAGAACCAACCTAATTTATTAACACGTTCGCGGACAGTAAAAAGCTCATCTCATCACAGTGAGAAAATGAATGCTATAGCATTCACGTCCGCGAACGTGTTAAGGATTAGTATTTCACAAATAACCAAAAATATTATGTTCCTATTCGATGTTCAGCCATAATTGGGAAATTAATTTCTGATTTCTATTTTTGTAATGAAATAAAATTCCAATTTTTGTTGGTGTTTATTTTCTTTAATAAATATCCATTAACTAAATTTTAAGATATCTAGAAAATCTTTAGTTTTAGCTTATTTAAATTATTTTTAAATTAAAAATCATTTTCATTTTGACTTCTTAAATCTTCCTAAAAAAAAAAATTCTACAATTTTCAGTGCATTGCCTTTTTCTTATGATTCTAAAAGAATTGTGTCAATGCATTTTTAGAGCACCATAAAAATATTTCTCATGTTTTTTTCCGAGTCCTATTGTAGAATACACCACGAAGATAAAATTAGTACTTGTATCAGCTCTTGGGGGAAAAATTTTAAGGAAATATTTTTAAGGAAGTTTTTGGTTTTGGTGGCCTATCTCTGTTTTTGATAACGATTACTAATACATTTTTTGACATATTTGATTGAAATTCAAAATAAATGTTTGCAGAATAGTAAAATACGTGTTACGACCTATTGAGATGCAATTGGTTGCTTCCAAAAATACAAAATTTGGATGAAATTTTAGGACAATGAAAACATAAGTAAAATTGGTATTGGAAGAATTAATCAGAATACATTTTATATTAGTTGCTTTTTGGTTGACAAGAAAGATTAACATTTTGTAGAGAATACCATATTCCTACTGGGCATCAAATAAATATAGGCTAATGACCGATTTTAGTTTACCGTTTATTATTTTTCTGTGTTAATTTTAAAAATATTTATTTCAAATGAAAAATTTAAATCAAACAAAACTTCTTTAGATTGTTTTTTATTTTCCATAATCATCTAAATTTTTATTTTGTTGTCATCTTTTTTTTTAAAAAACAAAGAAGAGATTTTCATCTTAACAAACAATTTCTCAACGACAGAACTTTTCAGAGATATTTTACGTTATTTGTGTCGGTTTTCAAGTACCCCAAATCCAAATGAAAATTTTCTTCTTTTCCGTTCATGACAGATTTTTGATCAAAGGGACTTTTTTTTTTGAGGACTTTTCATAAAATATTATATATTTTTCTTTGTTTTTTAAAAGAAAAGTTCGCTTCAAAATAGAATAAGCTATGATAATGAAAGAATCTCTGTTATTTCAGGTGAGAATTAAGTAATTCTAAATGAATTTCTTCTTGTTTTTGTTAGAATTCAAAAGCTTGAGCTTATAATTTCATATTAAACTATGCGAAAAAGATTTTGCCTACAAATGAACAACAAATTTCAGTTTTTTAGGCAATAATTTGTTCATTTTGGTCAATAACCATTTTTCTGGCAGAACCTTTATCACGGATTTTCCTGTGTTTTTTGGACGAAAAACTGAGATAATTCCTTTTTACAGACTGATCTTTTAAACTCAAAGTTACACCATTAAAGGAGTTCTGCAGATACCGAAACATATGTATGATCGTGCAAGTTCAGAACTATGTGGTAGATGCATCATAATTCATAAGTTCCAGCCAAGCTCTGTCAATTTTTAATAAGTCACAAACTTTGGATGTAGTTTTGCATGCAAAAGGGTAAAAGAAGAAAAAGTTATAGAATTATTAAAGTTACATTTTCTACATATTTGTCATTTCGTTATTTTTGGAATTAACAGAGTTGAAGACGAAATTTCCTATACAAAATTGATGTTTGCAAATGAAAAATTTCTTGTCTGAGATCATGGTAAAATTTCGTTTCATTTTATCTAAGTTAAAATATTTGTTCTTTAAATACGAAAAACCCATTTAGCTTTTTTTTTAGAATCATCGTAAAATTGAAAATCGATTTTTCATGATTTTCAAGGTTTGAACACTCCCCTCTTAAAGAAAATTGTTTACACTTTCATTTTATTATCACTTTTCTTATCATTGTTTTATTTTCAACGACTTTATTTAATTGAAACTCAAAAGTAGAGTTAAAGTGGCAATTTGGAGAGAAACTTGCTTTGTGTATCCTCGCAGAAGAAACCGAAGAAGCTTATATGTTGCTATTATTTCTTATTATTTAATATGCCCTATGGTGGTTTCAAGGCTAGATGTGTTTAGAGAATCAAAAGTTATATCGATTTATGCATGTCCACCTGTCCGTCCGTGTACAAGATAACTCAAGATTTTGTCAGATTTTGATGAAATTTACAATGTGAGTTGCTTATTCCTTAACTCGATTTGGTATTACATTTCAGCAAAATCGGCCAAAGAGGAGCGAAGTTATTAAGCAAAAATCAGGGTGACCAAAAAGTTTTCTCGTTTTTTTGCACGGTTTTTTTGATTTACATTGACTACATAAATAGGTGATATTGTCATCAGCTATACGCCGATTTTCAGTTAATATATGTTTTTCATAAGCGACGGTTTCAAATTAAAGCTACTACTTGGTGAATTATCTAAACATTATTTAAAAGTGACAGTCCAATAGTTCTGACCTCAAATTTACGAAATGTATGAAAACGAGAATTAATTTTCGTTTGTCGTTTTACAGAATTCTAATGCAGTTTGAAAACGCCGATTTTAACTGGTTCAATATTTTGAGTTTATTCATTTAATTTCGTAAATATTACCAATATAGAGTTCACTTTCTTTGTGGGTCTTCTTATATGAAAATTTTTTAAATTTGATTTCAGTGTTTTATATAACTTTAACAAAAAATGAAATAAGCACATCTTATAAGACATTTAGCTCATCATTAGCAGCATGTGAATATGGATCTTAATCAAGTGCAATTAAGTTTACAGTTTCTATGACGATGTGATTAAAAACAAGAAGAAGAGTCCACAAATCAATTAGTTCGTTTTCAAGAAAAATTGATTTTTTATGTTGTTTAATTTGTATATTAAGCTAAAATATTCTTGAATAATGGATCCACATTATCATGTTAATGCTTCTACTTTAATTTAAACAGAAATGCTAACAGACTTTAGGCCATTCTGTATCATAAGATTTCTTTTTCTTCAAAGTTTGAAATACTCTAAATTTATTTTTATTTTTAGTACAAACATTCTTTCTTCTTTAAAAGTTTTTCAATGTATTCAAAAAATCCAAATAATAGCTTAAAAAATTGTTTCTTTACTTATATTTATTTCCTAACTCTTCGAAGTGACAACATTTGAACCAATAAATTTCCGATTAATCATTTCAAATTATTTTAAATCGTGTCAAACATTCTTCAATCTTTTCGTGTCAAAACCAAATTTTTATGTAGAAACGTCTCTTAATGTTATAGAACCAAATTTCTGAACCCTTTTCAAGGATGATTTAGTTATAAATTTGAAATAGATTTATTCTATTTTTATTACTTTCTCTCTATACAAGTACAATAAAAGTATATTCATGGAAAACTACGAAAAGTATACCTTAATATCACAGTAAAGTTTGCTCAACTTGGATTCTGAATTTGATCACGTTTGCAATCTGTAAACCACCACCCAGCGGTAAATGGAATATACATGATAACATCGATGCTACATTAATCGTTCCGGAAAGTAGTTACAGCTATTTTTCGAGTATTAATAACTTTTTAAAACGATTAGAGACTGAAAAGCAATGACATTTCCACCGCTCGGGTACGTACGGAGTATATTTAGTTACTAAACAACAGATTTTCTAACTAAGCCGTCAGACCAACCTATTCAAGTAATTCAAATTAGTTTCTATATTTTACTCGACCTTTTGACATGCACAGATATGTTAATCACTTCCTCCATCCATTCCCTTCACTATACATATCTTTTCCATCGATGCCAGTTTTAAAATATTTATCGAATAACCGATTTCAATGGCGTTATTGATCAAATTCTCTAGATGGCACACATTCTCATTAATAGTAATTTTAAAATGGATCTGTACGATCTAAAAATGCCTTTTTTTACTATTAATGAGGTGACATCTTTTACTTTGGTCATATCTCGAATGTGCCTAAAAATTAATGCACGTTGAGAACTCTATGAAATGTATTCTGTGTATTCTTATGCTATAAAGGTAAGCCCCTCAACTTGCAAATAAATTGCTTTTGTAACGGTTGATTCATCGTAAGGTACTTTTTCAATCGGGATTTTTTTTCCATATCACGCGACAATAGTGTGAAGTTGTCATTGCAGTTTGACTCAGTAGGAAATACGATTTCATTATGGAAAGACTTACACCATCACAGCGTCAGTGAATGGGCTCTGGAACAGCTTAGTGATGTGGCTCATTTCTGTCTAAATGGATACGTCAATAAGCAAAATTGTTATATTTGGGCTGCTGAACAACTCGAAGAGTATCAAGAGCTACCGTTACCCGTTACATCCAGAGAAATGCACAGTTTGATTTATTGGCTGGCGGAATCATCGGTCCATGTTTATTCAAAAAGAAGGATGGCCGTAACGTAACCATCAATAACTTAAGTGATTTTTGCAATAAATTTGCATCTGTTCATATAGCTAAAAAGCTAGTATCCGAGGTAATTGCAAAAACCACTTATATTGTGTCTGAAAATGATATTGCACCAATTTGTTTGCAAGCGGATGATTACGTTAGTTTCCCTTGCAATGCAGCTGTAAGGATTTTGTATTAATTAACCTATATTTCATGTTTGCACTGAGGCGTTTTCGAAATTGGATTTGTTTGGTTCCCGGCAAGGTCAAATTCTCTATTCAGAGCCCATATTTGGTTTTTTGAATGATCGAATTGCCAAAAATCGAGATAATAGGAATTTGGTATTTTACAACATCGAAACGAGAAACCAAATATGAGCCCATATATTTCTAATCGAGAAGTGTTATTCCTGTAAATTATATTGTTTGTCTGTTTTATAGGTGTCCACTTTAGAAAGGTTTTCTTTTTTAGTAATTTTTTGAAATTTAACAAATTATATTAATTAACTGTGAAATTTATGATTGATTTATTTTTCTGACACTGATCCATATTGTATTTGATTTTTCCGAGTGAAATTTTTTTGAATCCCAATAAATTTCATACATTTCATACATTTCATTCCATTAGTTTCTTACTTAACTCTAACAGCTTCTATAAATTATTTCTACAAAAAACATTTTTCTAATTTTGATCATTTAAAAGAAAAGTTTATTTAACATCAAAGAAGAAAAAAATCGATTTATTTAAAAATTATGTCATTTTTAAGTCAAGTTCAATGTTGTATAAAAAGAAAAGAAAGCCTCTTAAAAGCATTTTTCTATCCAAGGCAAATGAACTGATCGATCGCAGCAAAGCAATTTATTTATTGACTGAAACTGGGAAAAATACTTAACTCTAATAAAATGAGAAAGTTATATTATTTGTTATTATTATTTTAATGTCGAACATGGTATTTGTATGATGTTTTGTGATCAATATCTCTAAAATCTCTGACTCGCATGAATCAATTTCCTTATAAATTTTATTTCTTTATGTTCAAAATGGAATTGAACTACGAATGTGTAATGTAATAGCATAGAAAAATAGACATGTTTTGCAAAAACAGTGTCTTCAGTAATTGCAAAAATAATCTCATTTTCCTTTTTTATATAGTATTATGTAGATTATTGTGGTTTTGTTTTTACCATAGAAAGTCTTTTTCACCTACTTTTTTAAGTTTATCAGGTTGATGAAATTCATTATTCATTATTTAATAATAAAAAAAAAATAATTATAGGTATCAGGTAGATGAATAGTTAATATAGTTATATTGAAATGATCCATAAGAAAATCAGCAAAAAAAAAAATTATAGGAGACTGTGCATAAACTGTGGATTTATCCTGGTCAGTCTCCTAAAATTTTATTAGATGAAAATCATCATATCGGGGAAGAGATTTAACCTTTAAAACTTATTTAGAAAGAGGTACGATTACCCTATGTAGGCCTAAGTGGTAAGGTCTCCAGCATGGCAGGTCCTTTCTCTACAATACATACATACATACATACATCTGTCATTAATTCGCCGAATTTCTGTCTGACAATGTAGTGTAAACGCTTTTGCGATTTATTCTTCAAAGAAGTCGGTTGTTAAAAAAGTCTTAGTTTTTAAGATATTTTCTTAAAAATAATTTTCATCAAAAGTGTACGGTAATAGGAGGTTGAACGGAAACTGGGAAAACTACCCAACATAAAATTACGTGAAAGTTTCACTACTAACTGTCGTTACCCGTACTATTTAGTATATACAATAGTATTTTCCGATTTCTTCTTAGGTTTGTCATTTATAGGATCTATGTGGCTAGACGGTGGCTATTGTCGTAAATATGAGAACTATATTCTCGTAAGAATTGTATAATTTAACTTATAGTAAAGGGTCTTTCATTAAGGACATAACAATTCAAACTTCTCCTTCAATAAATCGATTGTAACGGGTGCTGTGTGGCTTTTAGCGCCGTCTTGTTAAACCATATATCGCCGATATCAATTTCATCTAATTCTGGCCAAAAATAATCCTCCAACATGGCACAATAGCGCTCTCCATTGACGGTAACATGGCGATCGTTCGCATCAGTGAAAAAATACGGCCCAATCACGCCTCCGGCATGTTAACCGCATCATACAGTGATTTTTTGTGGATGCAATGGTGTCTCTTGAAGCACATGTGGGTTTGTTGCTGTCCAATAACACATATTTTGCTTGTTGACGAAGCCAGAAATGAGCTTCATCGCTGAAGATGATTTTTTGATGAAATTCTGAATTTTCTTCCAGTAGTAATTTTTAATAATTTCCATGCTCTGCTCGTTCGTGAACTTTACCATGATGAAAATGTTGACTTTAATCTACGTTTTGAGATTGACAGGTCATTATTAATGTTTAAGGGTGCGTTCATATAAAGATACAAAATTGTTATGTCCCATTTGAAAGACCCTATACTTACTTAGTAATTTATTATTCTTGGAAAAAGTTAGTACAATTTGTTGTACACTTAAGATATTTATCGAACAACAATAATAACATTGATTTTCATATAAACTTTTTCTAATATAATTTTGTTTTTTCTTAATTTCAGAAAGTGTAAAATCTATTTTGGGTCGTCATACAAAAATCCTTGTTAAATATATGGTAAAATTAGAGACAAAAGGCGATAAAACTGAAAATCGTGTTTTGGTAAGTTCAGTAATTAAAAAAAGATTATATTTTAATTTATATTTTAACTCCTAACTTGACTCTTAAGCCCGTGAATACTTTGTGTTTAAAAATATTTTCTGGAGGTTTAAAATTTAAATCACAAAATATGGACTGAGATCATGTTTTAATATTGATGAAATATTTGAAGAAAATATTGTAAAGGACGACGGTCTGTTTAAGAAGCAATTGAGAAACTTTGAAAAATGTTATATTCAAAGTTTTTGTAAAAGATGAATTTTCAAAGGCAAGTAATACAATATTTATGAAACTGGCAGCTATTTCGATCGGTGGCTTCACTGGAACAACAAAATATATACCTGGATATAAAACTCAAGTACGCAAATTTCACGGAATTTATTCAAAAATACTTTTTTCTTTATCGCGGTGTGTTGTGATAGGATTTTCGATATATGGAACACTGGGAAATCTGAGAAATATTTTTTATTCAATATAAAAAAATAACATTTTTGTGTTTAAAATTAATTGTTTTTAATTAAATGTGAATTATTTGTTCAATAAGAAAAATATTTGTATATGTTCTATGGTTAGGTCCTACCACAGAGAAGCGAAATTATACCATAAAGCGAAAATCCTGGTTTTTGGTTTTCATTTTTCGGATTTAGTTTGAACATTTCTTCAAGAATTTCTTTTAAATTAATTGCATATTGTAGCGTGTTATTCTTTCGGTTCGATGTTATTAGAATGATAACACTTTTTATTTATGTGAATTTAGTGTATAAACTTTATTTGTACTTATTTCTGCTTAACAATTAGTATTAAAAATATTTGTCTTTCAATAATTTAATTATTACAATTATTTATCACAGTTTTAGAGCTTCACTATTTTAATTACTTTCACAAAAATAATCTGGTTTCCAATCTCTGCTTTGTATAATCTCTGACGAAGCTTTTCACTTCAACTGATCGATTAAGAATGATTTCAGGCTCGACCCTACGGCGCTTTTTATATCAGATTGGTCTATTTCGCGAACTTTCTTGAAAAGACTGGTCGTTTGGCTATCTAAAGCTAGATGGCAACGTCTAAAAAAATTCTTACAAAGCAATGATTCATTTCGGAGCTTTCTGGAACAGATTAGATGGCGATATTTTCTCGAAAGCTCTAGAAATTCTTGAATATTTCCAAGAATTGTTTTTGTGTTAGTTGTTTTACTTAGAATACTTGTGTTGTGACAATGTTTTATTGTTATTGTTTGATGATTTTATGAATCACCAAGTATTCTAAGTAGAATATAGTGCACTACCCCCTTCTTAAATCTGTTCGTCCCGAACAGAACTCTTTTGGACCCGTGCCGCGATTCTTCGCTAACTGATTTGAATGAATCACCTTCATTTTTACTTTCGATGATTTTCGCTTTCGCCATACCACGTCCAAAGAGTTCATCTCGTTGGTGCAGTCACTATCTTTTAATTTGTTGTTTGCAGGTTCCTCAAATACTTTGTCCACCGGAACCCGTATATGCTGCCCAGATGATCTTTCCGGTGGAGTCTGTCTGGTGCTATCCTGTCCACTCGTGTCTTGCTTCAGTTCAGCGTCAACACATTGCCCCACTGCAGTTTCAGTTTCCTTTTGATGTCCTACAATCTTTGTGCAGGTGTCACAATTCCTGCACCAGCTTTTGACATCAGCTTGCCAGTGTACCCAATAGAATCGTTCTCGCACCTTCGCTAATGCTCTGTTGACTCCCAAATGCCCCCCTGAAGTTCCAGCATGTACTTCACCAAGTACCTCATGTACTTTGGACTTAGGCACGATCAACTGCATTAGTTTGGCTTTTCCATCAGGAGAATCCCATTTTCTCCTCAGAACGCCATTTTCTATCTGTAACGAGTCCCACTGAGCCCAATAACTTTTTGTCGTATCACTGCGTATTACGATATCGCTCCATTTTGGACGCTGACCCCTTTTCTTCCATTTAAGGATTGGTCCAACATCTTCATCCTTTAGCTGCGCGTTTCGGATGCTCGACATGTCATCGCCTCCAATCCTTAATGTACGGATAGCTACTACCTTTTTCACATTCCTGCAGTCCTTACTTGTTTCTCCAAAAACCCCTTCAGCATCTAAGACACTGGGTTTGCTTCTTTTCCTTCTATTTTTACTTTTTGACAACTCCGTGTCTTGAGTTGTCAGTCCAATGTCGTCCGTCCGTTTCATTTCTACAACAGCATTTGCATCTGACGTAACTTGTTGGTCTCGTAGATTTGATTTGGTGTCACTGGAATCTGCTTCCTCCAACGTTAGCGGGAACTCAATATTTCCACATCGCAATAACCTATCTTCAATGTTCACACTCACTCCATTCTGCTTCATGAAGTCCAGGCCCATGATACAATCGTCCATTATATCAGCCACCAAAAACGTATGTCGAAACACATACTCATCTAGCCCCAATGCTAGAATCACTTCACCCAGAATCGGAGATGATTCCCCTGTAACCGTTTGAAGAACACTGTTACTGCTTCTGCTCATGTGTTTCCTACTAATGAGCTTCCTGTTCACGATGGATCTACTTGCACCCGTATCTACGATGATCCTGCATCGATGACCAGCAATTACTCCTTGCGTCGTTAATCTGTCGTTACTCTGTTGTAGGAGAGAGACTGATACCATAATCGGTCCTTTTGTCTGGTTGGGGCACTGCCGCTCTAAATGTCCTTTTTTACCGCAGCCCCAGCATTTCAGTCTTCTTTTAGTATCGTTCAATTCCAATTCCTGGATAGCTTGTTGCACATTCGCCTTTATCTTTTCAGTTAGTTGGTCTATCGCTAGCTCTGTTGAGTCTTCACCAACCATAGCAGCTGGTACCATTGGAACCGCCCTTGTTGCTCTCTTTGCAGCTTCCAATGTCAATGCGACAGCCAACACATCGTGCAACATGCGCTTTCCACTAATCCGGACTTTGAACTGAATGTCTGCATCCCGAATGGCATTGGTGAATCTTTCTGCAGCCAAGTCATTCTGCAGCTCCAGGGGATAATCGGGGTATGACAAGTATACCAACCGCTCAATATCTGCTGACAACTCCTGAAGTGTCTCTCCAGATTCTTGCATTCTGTTGACGAGCTCCATTCGGTATACGTCCTTCATGTGGTTATCCCCATATCGAATGTCCAATTGTGTTACAATGTAATTGTAATTCTTCTCATTTTCTGGTGAGATTGCCCGCAATAAATCGGCTGCGTTACCCCGTAGAGCCAGAATTAATGCTGTGGCTTTTTCTTTATCGGACCAGCCGTTCGCACCAGCAGCCGCTTCAAACTGTCGTTTGTATACTGGCCATGAAGTTTTGCCGTCAAATATTGGTGGCTTCATCCTTTTACCTGATGACTCAATATTTGGTTTATTTTCTTTGATGTCAGCCATTTGTGCTTCCATTTCTGCTACTTTTTGTTCCAATTTCTGGTCCAATTTTTGTTCTATGTTGCTTACTTCCGCGCGAACTGTGGTTATTTTGTCTTCCAATTTCTGTTCAACTTTACTTACTTCTGTGCGAACTGTAGAGACTTCTGTAGTAATTTTGTCTTCTAAGTTCGCAACACTGGATTCAACTTGAGATTTTAATTCATCCATACTAGACTCCATTTTGGTTTCTAGTCCAGAAACGCTCGACTTGATTTTACTTTCAAGACTTGCAGAAGTCGAATCTATTTTATTCTGTAAGCTCGAAGCAGTTGAATCCATTTTGGTTTGAAGACTAGAAGCATTTGTTTTCATTTCTTCTTGTAGACTAGAAGCATTTGAGTCCATTTTAGTCTGAAGACCGATCATCATGGCCATAAGCGTTTGTAAATCATCCTGAACACTTGCTGTTGTTTCAGCCGCGTCTTCGTTGGTAATTTCTTTTTCGTTTCCCTCTTTCAGAATTTCACTAAAGTCGAATGTGCTGCTATCTAGTTCTCTTTCTACACATTCAGCGATTACTCTTTTCCTCTTTTCTGTTTTAGTTCCCTTGGAAGGTAAATACCACACACTCAGAACTGTGGATAGTTCTGATGTACTCAAACTATCTAATAATTTACTTTCCATTGTTCAAATATTTTTAATTGTTCACGAAATTCTATTGTTCTATCGAAACTTCTTGCACAGTATCTAAATACTACGAAATTTCCTAGTATAATCTTAATTTCTACGAAATTTCTCGTACAATCGAAATTTTCACACGACGTATAACCTCAAATTTCGCACAATCGAAATTTTCATACAACTCATACAAAATTTCTTGTACGCCCCTGAAATTTCTCACACAGTCGAAATTACTATACTCAAATTTCTTAATAACGAATTTCTTCGAAATTTTCCCCACAGAAGTTTCTAGTTTAATTTCGAATTTTCTTGCAGAAATTTTTAGCACAATTGTCTTTCCTGCACTGATTCACGATAAATAATTTCACTTCTGACACCAATGTAACGTGTTAGTCTTTCCGTTCGATGTTATTAGAATGATAACACTTTTTATTTATGTGAATTTAGTGTATAAACTTTATTTGTACTTATTTCTGCTTAACAATTAGTCTTAAAAATATTTGTCTTTCAATAATTTAATTATTACAATTATTTATCACAGTTTTAGAGCTTCACTATTTTAATTACTTTCACAAAAATAATCTCGTTTCCAATCTCTGCTTTGTATAATCTCTGACGAAGCTTTTCACTTCAACTGATCGATTAAGAATGATTTCAGGCTCGACCCTACGGCGCTTTTTATATCAGATTGGTCTATTTCGCGAACTTTCTTGAAAAGACTGGTCGTTTGGCTATCTAAAGCTAGATGGCAACGTCTAAAAAAATTCTTACAAAGCAATGATTCATTTCGGAGCTTTCTGGAACAGATTAGATGGCGATATTTTCTCGAAAGCTCTAGAAATTCTTGAATATTTCCAAGAATTGTTTTTGTGTTAGTTGTTTTACTTAGAATACTTGTGTTGTGACAATGTTTTATTGCTATTGTTTGATGATTTTATGAATCACCAAGTATTCTAAGTAGAATATAGTGCAATATTTTACTTACATTACTAGACGA
The DNA here is from genome assembly GCA_963422695.1 of Xylophagus ater. Taxonomy (NCBI): domain Eukaryota; kingdom Metazoa; phylum Arthropoda; class Insecta; order Diptera; family Xylophagidae; genus Xylophagus; species Xylophagus ater. Next base: position 14,598,130 of record OY730486.1, read on the forward strand.
TACTATGTTAAATTTCAATCAAATCGATCCAAGGATTGTGGAAAAAGAAATTGTTCTAGGAAACATCAAGTGCGTTTTCATAAAGTTTTTGCAATGTATTTAAAAAAAATTATATATCGGTTTTAATAAAATTTGCAGAATAGATTTATGTTATGAGGATTACCAGACTACCTGTTAATTAGATGAAATTTTAGGAAGAGGACTCTTCCACAAAAGTTAATAAATTAGATCTTAAAGTTTTAATACTTTCAATTTGTTCACTTTGTTAGCTTAACAACGACTCTCATTTCTACAATATTGCATCAAAAATTGGTTATATGCTAATTTTAAATGTTTATATATTTTTATGAATATTTAAATTCAAAGTAATTAAAGTATTTAGAAAAAAATCTTAAAAGTTTTCACGTACGATTAATGATAGTGAGTCAAAAAAGATGGGAAAAATTTTAAATTCGAATAATGTCTAGTCTGGTTGGAAGACGGTTAAATGAACTTCGTGTTTAGATTTTTCTTTTCTTATGAATAAGACGATAGTATATAAAATAGTTTTCTTTTTATTACTGATATATGAGTCATGTTGCAATATACTAGAACTGCGGGAACATTCATAAGAATACTCTTTAACAATAAAGATATATTCCGTTTTTATATTCATCAAGTTTTTAGTTAGATGTGGGTTAGGGGAATAATAATGAATACTTTTTCATATTACTGCAACAGATATTACCAGTACGAGTACCTAACTTAACATATGTGATATTACATTTTCTAGAAAAACGATTGTTAGAAAAAATTATTGTGAAAAATTAGATTTTCCAAAGAAGTGAAGTTGAAAATGAAAATATTCAATAAACTTTTATTATTACATATTTAACTTCTTCTTTTTATGTAATGTAATGCAATTTTTTATTTTTATATAATATTTATGTTACAATTGAATAAATATTTCCATAAACTCATTTATTCGAAAGAGAAATTATTACATTCTTTTTTTTTTTAAATTAATTAAAAAATTTTATTAAAAATTCATGAGTTTTTATTATATAAGATGGATTTCGAATGTAGTTTTCTTGTAAATTCATGTAATTTAAAGGAAATGTTATTATAAAAATGAAAAACTGGATAAAAATTAAATTTGTATCAAAATTTTTGTACAGCAATTTTTAATAACAGCCTGTAAACGGACCTTAATCAGCAGTGGCACTTTATGGTAATCTAATGGGTAGTATACAATTTCCACACTAAATTCTATACATTTTTCTTAAGCTATCCAAAAGCTTCCAGTCTGAAGCTTGTCCCTTATAATTGTCATGTTTTATTTGCCACTTGTTCCGGAGCAGAGCCAAATTTTAACATGGAAAACAAAAGAAGAAGAAAAAAAGAAGAAACACTTTGATCCGTTTTGTTATTATTTCCCATGATAAAATTTTGCTCAGTATTTTTAGAGAATGGTTTTAATTATTAGACTATCATATTAGTGGTCTGAACAATTCTGGAATAAATATGTCCTTTTGGTCTAATCGTGAATATGTTGTACTCAGTTGTCGAAGTGGCAGGTTAAAAGTGGTGGGATGGTTTCCATTTAAAATTTTTTTTTTTCGAATTCCAGTTTCCATTATTGTAAACGTCAAACGAAATCTCGCTGCCAGATCGGAACACTTAAAAATCTCTTTCTCGAAATCATGAGGTTTAAAATTTAAAAAAATATGTTCCGGGATGCAATATATATTCCCCAAGAAGTGGTGGGATGAATTTACAATTATTTAGATGTGGCGGGATGGCATCCCACCTCATCCCTCCTCACTTCGAGCACTGGTTGTACTGCAACATTTTGACTTTGACTAGGGCGGGCTAGGCCATATCAAAATCAGCAAATATGTAATCTTATTTCTTGGAAAGTCATTACGATATCAAATGGAAAAATAAATTTATATGACTTCTTAAAATAGTACTAAATTTTTTATATTTTATTTAAATCTTTGATATGAACAAGAATTTATCATATTTCTTATCGAAAAAGATAAATATTTTATTATTAAAAATTAATGCGTCTTGTTTTCTTCTTCAAAAACAAATTATTTCAAATACATATTTTTGGTTTAATTAAATATGTACAAAACATTATTCCAGTTTTCCTAATGAAATATTATAATTTTTCAAATTTCATCATAAATTCCGTTTAAAGAAAAAAAAAATATTGTACCCAATTTATTGTGCTGTTATCGACATTAATATTATATAGCTTGAAGCATTACAATCTCCGTTCAATTATTCATTAGCCAATATGCTTGTAATTTTTTTGAGATCCCATATATTTCCGTAAAATTGGGTCGTCACTTGGGTTTACCATAAATCGATAAAATTATTATATGATATTGAATTTTTGTTATTTTTAAATTAAAAAAAAATCTACGTTTTTCTTTAATTTTTAATTTAAAATGGGTCAAACCATAATTCCTGTTGAATTTTTTAAATGCAATGTTTAAAATCAATTTCCACCGGACATGCAAAAGTTTTTGACTCTTAAGTATGGACTGAAAAAGCTCCTATTTAATTCTTAATATCCTATGAATTATATTTTATATTTATTTGCCCCTTCAGGCTCGAGCCGTATTATATTATGATTGTATTATTATTATTAAATGGTAAAAAATAAGACGTCAATTTCAACAAATTTCAAGTTATGTCAACGTGCACCTTACCAAACGACTCTATTGGACTTATTTCAAGACATATTTTCAGTCGGACTGAAAAAAAGTCTAATGGAGACTCTAGAATTTGGACTTTTTTGTCAGTCCGACTGAAAATATGTCTTGAAATAAGTCCAATGGAGTCGTGGGATTACCCTAATGGCCAGATTTTCGGTAATCGTTTAAACTTAAGATTATTTAGACGTTAATAAAACTTAGATTTTGAAAATTTATAATGGAAAGTCTACTCTAAAATTCTAGTCATTAATTATCCAGAAAATAATAAACCTAAGTAATTTCTATGGTTTTAAAATGCAATTAGCATTGTATGTGGTTTGTTTGCCTAAAATGAAGAAGAAAAAATTTACAAGAATCTATAATCTTATATTATTTATAGCTCATTACTAGTATAGACGAGTGATTGGTACATGTTTGTTTCAAGCCTTGTTTTTCCTATTAGTACAAGTTTATCAAACTTTAATAAAAGACAAAAGAGTTATATAAAATTTTATTATCTTTTCGATAGCTTTATTATTTCCTATTATCAGAATAAACTATATTTTCCGGTGAAGAACTAATGTAACCCCGTAAACGATCAAATTTGTTTAAGATAATAATATGTATAAGTTCCACAAAACCGTTACAGCTAGTAATTTAATGGTGCAAATTTTGGAGAATAAGACTGATAAATAATACCATCCGAATAGAGTAGTCCTTTACAAAGTTATCGTTATAGACGAGCTTTATTTTACTAAAAAATTACACATTTTTCTCGCCATTTAAATAATAATTTAATTAATAATTTTATTTGATTAAGATTTAATAAACGTTTTCTTCTGAAATTCCTTTAAAAGCGCCTTTATGGTTTATTATTATTTTACTTTATCATAATATCACCCTTATTTCATACTTAACAATAAGCACTTTGCTAATGTATAGACTTAAGAAATATGAAACCAGGATTAAATATTTAAATACAATCAACTAAAAGAAGTTGACGGACTGTAATAAATGGTTATTGAAAAGTAACAAGGTGTAAAAGCGTTTTCTCACCTGAGCTTATTTGATTATTACTTGTTGAATATGTTTTTTCTTTTTTACTTTGAAATTATTGAAAATATAATTAGATATGTATATCTAAATGACCCTAATTAAATGTTCAATCAATACTAAAATTTCATTTAATATGCAGAAAGAAGCCTTTCCATCACAAGTTCAACTGGTATAATTTTGCGTTAATTGCGAGACTTCTAACAAATTTTGTTTAAACTCATATATACGAGGTTTAGGTCACTTTAAGCGTTATTTAGGAAACGTACATTGGTACGTACCAGGTACGAAGTGTCCCTTTTTAAGAAACGAAAGCATTTTAACTGAGAATTGTTACTAAGTACAGTACTGTCTGTCTCCTTTAAAATATTCTTGTGAATAATTCATTACTGATAGAAGTTTTTACAAGTTGCTCCAGAGCAGAGCAAAATTTTACATTGAATAGAACAACAACATACACCACCTTTTACTTCGACCAAAAAATTCCTGCTCCATTTTTTTTTGTCAATAGATGGTCCAGTTTTGTGTGTTTTGATATTTAAATGTTGTCCTCCTAATGATAATGACAGTTTTTGTTATACGTAGGCTGCTATTTATATTTTGGGATTGGGCAACCCTAGTGCTACCATGTGGCAACTGACGTCTATCGTAAAGTTTAACATTTTAAGGTATACGTACTCAGAATGTTTTGACGTACGAGCGCTATTTGTGTCATTTACAGTAACTTGTAAAATTCATCTCGGCCAAAAAATGGAATTACTACGTGAACATTTTCGTGCGGTTATTTTTTACAACTTTCCACGTGGATTATCTCTATAACAGTGTATCGATGAGCTTAATTCTACTTTTGGCGATGAAGCATCATCGACGGTTTACCGAATTTAATCGTGGCCATAGTTCGCTCAACGACGAATTTCATGAATTTCACATTCTGTTTTGGTTCGAAGCAGAGCATTGTGAAAAAATGCACCTTATGGATGCAATATATAAACGTTTCGTCTCTGCTACATATTTTTGTATTTTCTTTATTGTATAAAATTTAAAAGTCTTTGAACTGATAAACATTTCCAAACGAAGGTAACTAATTTACATATACTATATTGTATACAATAGTTGTGCACTTCAACCCATCTTGATAATGAATTTGTTAATGTATTTTAATTATTTTTCTCCGATTAGCAAAATAAATATGATTTTTCGCTTTCCTCCTGCAAAGTATATAAATTTTACGAACTTTAATCTATGAAAATTCTTGACAATTATTTTTATGGCTAAGTTTTATGATCATCTCCATTGTGCTAATTGAATGAACCTATTAATAAAAATTGAATTTCAAATTACAGAAACAGAAACAGATTTTCATTTTAATGACTTTTTTTAATTGATTTTTTAAAACAATCACAATCACATATTTTAATTAATATCGATAAATCAGTATTATTGTATTACACAAACAAATGAAACTATTTGAGAGAGTAAATGTTGAACTAGGTTTTCTATCGACAAATAGTATACGTAATCATCATCATTTGTTATTACTATTTTAATAAGCAATTTCCTCTAAATTTGTTGCTGAAAATTGTTTTGCCATATTCAAGACGTTTCATTTTATTATATCATAAAAGTTATTTTATATTTTAAGATAAATAAATGATTAATTATGAAAAAAGTTTATTTTAAAGATTACTCCATATTAAATTAAAAAATTTTCATTGCAGGTATTTACTCCAGTTCGAATATATATATTAATAGCTAAAGTACCTACAAAAGTAAGAATTTCTTAATTAAATTAATAAATATGAAATTTATGTTAAAATTTGATTGTTTTGTTTCTTTTTAGATTGAAAGTCATTTTCATTATTTGGATATTCATGCAGTCGAAAGTAAAAAACCAAATAATTTTTCAATAATTACAAATGATAGAACATATTCATTTGCAACAACAGGAGATGCTGGGAACTTTAGTTCGGTAAGTTTTTATGCCCTATGGTAGGTACTACCAGAAGGTTGTATAGGGAATCAAAAGTTATATCGATTTATGCATGTCTGTCCGTCCGTCCTTTCGTCCATCCATCCATCCGTCTGTACGTATACAAGATAACTCAAAAACGCATTATCCGATTTTGATGAAATTTAGAATGTGAATTGGTTATTCCTTAACTGGATTTGGTATTGCATTTCAGTAAAATCGACCTAGGGAGAGAGAAGTTAATAAGTAAAAGCTAGGGTGGCCAGAAAATTTTGTCGTTTTTTAAATATGGTTTTTCGGAGGTAATTGAAAAATTTCTGAAGAAATTTTGTTTGAATTAATGATATTGGTTAACTATATAAATAGACGGTACCGTGTTAAATTTTAACAAAATCGGTGCAAGGATAATGTGGGAAGAAATACTCGTAGGACAAAATAAGCCTGTTCATGAAGTTTTTTGGATGTACTTTAAAAACTAATATATCGATTTGAATAAAATTTTCAGAATAGATTTACGCTTTTAGGGCCTAGGCTCCTTATGAATTAAAGCAAATTAGAAAAAGGCGAAACAAAGTTATGCAGAAAAACCTTTAAAATAGTATTATTTTTTATCTGTTTTTCTGTTGCATTTCTGCGCCATAGGGCATCAAAAAATCGGTTTTTTAGTTAATATATGTTATAACATGGGAACGTAATGAACTAATCACAACTTGAGCAATACACCTAATATATTTCTATTAACAATGAAGAATTGAAGGATGAATACACCTTTTATGTTTATTTTAAAATTATGAAGAAGTTTTAGAAGAATTTCAAAATCATTGTGTTTACCTTCAGCATAAATAAGAAACATTGAATATATATGTTATTTTGTTGAAAACATTTACAAAATTATTAATAATAAAATTTTCATCTTTACTTTTAGAATGCTGATGTTATATTAACTGACTTGGCTTCAGCAATTAAACAAATATTCCCAACAGTTCCTTTAAAGTATATAATTAGGAAGGTAAGTTTTCTTTTTTTGCTAAATCTAGAAACTCAATTAATAAATTCGAAGTTTTGTCTGAATTTTAAAGTTTAAATGTTAACAAAAATTGTATTCATTTGACCTAAAATTAATTGGAATATCAAATTATTATTCGTCTCGAGACAGAAAGTCTCTCCCGACTATACTAATTTGAAATTTCTTGAAACATTTTCTTTGGCTTAATTAAAAATTCATTAATTGAAATTAAAAATTTCTTTTGTTTTTTGTTTTATTATAAATTTTATGCTTTTGGTTTATTATTTAATTTTAAATTATTAAAATAATGTGACTCATTTTTGTATAAAACTCCAAAATAAAGAAATTAATTCAATGTCAATTTATTTGACCGTTTCAAAAAGAAAAAGAATAGAAAAATTATTACCCAATCAAAATTAACAACATTTCTTGTAATTTTTCATTACTGTTAAGTAATTTAAATTTTGAATAATCAAATTTTGTTTTTTTTATTTCAATTGAAGTTGAGGCTATTTAGTATTTTTCTGCTGCTAAATTGTTAAGACAAAACTATATAGAACAAGTCTTTCGAGTCATTAGGTTCTTTTTATTAATCTTCAATGATATTTTCATGCAAATGTTTTATGGTTTGTAATCTATTAAAACCGACAAATCCAATGAGATATTTTGGCAAGAAAAAGAAAAGTGAAATCACCAAAACCAGGGATTTGAACTCGAGATCTTTCAACTGTCCGACAGTCCAAATTAATCACAAACGACGTTAATCAGTCATACAATTCGTTTGTTCTTAATATAAATTTTGTTTTGTTTTTAATTCAACAATCTAATAGCTAATTGTATTTTAAATCCTCCAAACTCCCTCTGTCCAAAAATATGGTATACATTTCAAATTTACTTTTATCCGATTTTAAGTTAATTAATTTTATTGGTGCTATATAAATAAATTTAAAGTCATCTGAGATCTGTGAGTCCTGGTTTTTTTTCAGAACGTTTTGGGATTATGCTAAAGTTGCTGGTAACCATTTTACTACCATTACTAAGATATTTGGCCTTGTTGGTAGATGGAATCTTATGAGAATTTTCTTATTTAATCTAAATACTTTGGTCTTTCTTCATTTGCAATAAATTTTTGCAATATACCATTACACTGTTTAGCAGAGCAATCAGTTGTTGCAACTTGGAATTCTTTCTTTGACAATACAATATAATTTTACCATGTTTTTATTAACTCGCTTTCTTGTTTGTTTGTTTGTCCAGTACAAATCTTGCAATCGATTTTTAATTAACTTTCCGACTAGCTAGATATTTGAAACTTTTAGAATAGCTCAGAACACGATGACAATGCATTCTTTTAATACTTTTAGCCATCTTAAAGCAAAATTGAATTAATTTTCAGTAAATTTTGCTTTATTAACATTTTTGCCATAAATTAAAGTCAAACATATTAATCAACTTTTATTAGTTATTGGATTATTATTTTACAATTTCTTTTTGCTTATTATTCATTAATCTTAAGATTTTTTTCAAAAAGGTATACCATTATTTCGGACAGAGGAAGTATTTCAATCTACAGGAGTTTAAGTCTTCAAATTGAAATCTTCTTAAATGAATATCTGTACATAAATAAAAACTAGAGAAAAGACAATAAAGTTGATTATATTTCGTTCATAAATTTTATATAATCATAACTGCTTGACCCGAATAAATCAATTGGGTCATTGCAATTTTGTTGAACTTAAAATTGCATGTCTATGCTCTCTTATTGTGACGAAAAAATACAATATTTATGTTTATGTGCACATAATACAAAACATTCAGCTTAAAATTTGAAATAGAATTTCATTGTTTCAAAAATTAATCATAGTTAAATAAGAAAACATAAAAGTTTTTATACATAATTATGAAAAATCTCGTCTGTTTAGTCTAATTAGTTTTCTTCGAAAATTTTGTAATGAATTAAAAGTTATTTCGAGTTTTATATACTTTCCGTCAGGCTATCCATTCATTTCTAAACAGTAATTCAAAAACTCTTAAGTTAAAAATATTTTTACTCTGTACTCTGTACTTACATATACACTTTGAACGAACATTATTTACACAATAAGAACTTAAGACGTAATCAATATTTTCATTTTTTTTGTTGATATAAAAATCAATTATATATTTTCAAAACTCAATTTAAGTACCATTAACACCATCCACTGTGTATACATATATATATTTCAAATATGCTTTAAGGCAAGGCTGTCCAACCCACGACCCGCGGGCCGCATGCAGCCCAAGGCAAGTATCAATGCGGCCCGAAAATATTCAAAGTTACTGAAACATGTCCATTTTTCTGAGGAATGTTTTGTGTGTTTGCTGCCAAGTGACAAACAACGCAAACAGAACCAGAACAGAAAACTCTTTCGTTATGTAGTAAATTCTCTTTCTGTTTGCGTTGCTCGCTTAGCTACAAAGTTCTTTTGTTTGTCGTCACCTGGTGGCTTAAGTGAAGAATGAAACATACTAAGTGTAAAATTAAAATTAAATTGGATGAACACCTTGAGAACTTCCTGAGAATTGCAACCATGTCGTTTCTCAACTTCGATGCCAAGTATCACATTCATTTTATGATATAGATTTATACATAGTAATATACTTGTGGCCCAAAACACCGTGTTTTCTTCCAATGCGGCCCAGGCAAACAAAAAGGTTGGACACCCTTGCTTTAAGGCTAAAGAATACGTTACCAGACTAACACAATTATTGTGTATAAGTCTTACTGGATGACTAAAAATTCGTATTCTTAGGAGTTTGATTGTTTTTAAATTCTCCAAGATATGTTTGAACGTTAGCGAAAAGAGTATGTTTAGTTGTGAGTGTTTTTAATAAACGTCTCATAATAAAGTATAATATCCAAGAATTCTAAATTTTTTTCGAAAAATGAAAATGCTATAAAATTGTATAGAAAAGAAACGAAAATACTAAATTATTCATTTAGCATGAACAACAATCGCAAATGCAAAAAGTTTTATACTGAAAATTTAGTAAGCACTTAAAATTGGCATTCACTTAGTGTTTGTTGTAAAGCGTCTTCGGTACTAGAAAGTGCTGGATTCGGTGAACGTATACTTTCAGTATACTGACTCTTATCTAGGAAGTATTTTAAATATGTTACTATATTTAGTTTAAAAATCAATTTTATAATAAATTCTTCATTTGCTACATTTTAGCTTCTTCTGTATTTAAAAATGTCAAATACAAACAAATATTGTTTTGTCAAATCTCTTCTTATCTTTTCAGTTAATTTATCTTAATATACGATGCCCAATACACGGTGTTGCTATTAAAAACCTTTAATACATATTTTTACTTGCAAAAGTTGCATAATAAAAATAATTTTCAGCCCATACACTTTTGTAAACAGTCATCCCTAAATATTCGATTTCAGGACCTTTTTTTTTAAATTTGTATAATTTGTATTTTAGATTGATATACAACCAGCAGAACGCGAAACAATTTTCTCCGATGAATTTAGACCGTCCGATCCGCGAAATATGGGACCATGCGGTGGGTTCAGTACACAATATGCCTGCATGTGTGATTATCATAGTGTCCCATATAGGTTTGTCATAAGTTTTATTCAATATTATTATATTCTCATAATTTTAATTATCCTACAATTTAGAGAGGAAGTCGCTTGGGATATTGATACAATATATTTATCACATGATGCAAGGCTATTAAATTTAAGAGACTTTGATCATTTAGAACCGAAGTATGTGTAAAATATGTTTCTTCTGTATTTTTTATCAAATATTTAATAATTTTTTACATAATTTTTTTTTAGAGATCTAATGGCGATTGTTTCAGCACTAGAATATAATACTTTCTTTCGAGGACTGAAAGCTTCACATATGCGATTATCACATGAAACATTAGAAAGGATATTACATGTTCTTAAACGATCAATGTGGTTAGAAGAATTACATTTAGAAGCATTAGGATTAAGGTAAAAATTTTTGCAAAATTAATATTAAATAAATTTATATAAATTTTTTTCTTTTTAGGTCAGATTTTCTTCATAAGTTAGCAGTATCTGTGATTACAAATAATAACCCCGCTCTTCGTACTATCGATTTAAGTCATAATTTAATTGAAGATAAAGGTAAATATGGTTATTTTATTAAAAATATTTGTAAAAATATTTTTTAAATTATATATATATAAAGAATTTCATAAATAAAAAAATTTTATAAAAATTATCGTGTTACGTATTTGAAACTTTTATGCAAGTTTATCGTGTAATTGCTAAAATTATTAATTACTTAAAATAAAAATTAAATATATTGTTTATTTAACGGTGCGTTAAAAACTTTTTAGACATAAATTTTTCACTTTCTATATTAAATAATATTTCAAAAAAAAAAGGAAAACAAAAATATTGATTTTATAAGTTGTTATTTAAAAAATTGTAGTAGACTTAATTTTAAGACGAATGTTTAAAATGGTAAATTAATTTTGGCAACACAAATTAGCATTTACTCTTGTTACTTGTTATCCCCGGTTCAAAAGAGGATTTTTATATCCTATGGTAGGTACTTCTATATTAGTTTTGTCACTACATTTGTAATACATCGAGATAATCATAGATAGAAAGGTTTCAAGGGAATGCTTGTGTAAAGAATCAAAAATTATATCGATTTCTTCATGCTCGTCCGTTCATATACAAGATAACTTAAAAACGCGTTATCCGATTTTGATAAAATTTACAATGTGAATTGGTTATCCCTTAACTGGATATGGTATTGCATTTCAGCCAAATCGCCCAAGGGAGAGCGAAGTTATTAACCAAAAATCAGGGTGACCGCTTTATAAATATTGTATCTCAAATAATTCAGTGATTTTAATTTGTTTATATAAAACAATTGTTTGCAATGACTTTTTATACGGTTATGAAGAAAGGCGCAATTTGAGTAAAATTATGCGCCAGATTTCAGCTAAATTTTAAGGTAAAAATTTTTAAAGGCAAGAAGCAAGAAGACAATTAGAAGAAAGTTGAAAAAATAGATTTTAAGAATGACTTAATTTATTTGTGACCAAATGGAAACAAAAAGGCCATTAAATAATTATGGAAATATTGTATTAAGCCAGCTACCCACCTTCAGATAAATCTGTGCGATTTGTCTGTATAGACCAATCTGTACAGACAAATCGTATAGTGTGGAGGCAAAAATTGCACAGATAAATCTGTGCGATTTGTCTGTACAGATTTGTCTGTCAGATAAATCGTACAGATCGCTACACACCTTCAGATAAATCTATGCGATTTGTACTCCAAAAGATTTCAATAATTATTTGCGGATGAATGAAGATACCTATTTGCATCTCCTTTCTTTAATTACGGAATTATTATTAATTATTTATTATTAATTACGGAAATTATTAGCTGAGCTAATGATCATTTGCAGGAAAATTATCAATTGCAATCGACAGTATATTTAGGATCTACTAAAAAGGTTTTAATTATCTTCTAAAAATTGAAACTAAAATTGCTACAACTAGATTTTTGTTTTACTCAACGTTAAATAAACAATGAAATTTATTTACAATTCTTTTTTTATTATTTACATAATTTTAAAAGCAAAATTTATCTAATTTTAATATATAAAAAAAAAAAATAATATCATTAATATTAATAAAAAGTTTTTAAAAAAAAATAAAATTACGCAAAAATCAATGAACGTAAACAAAAATTTCCATTTAAACTGTTATTTGTAGGTGCAAACTCCATAAGCGCCCTACTTGGAAAATTAGTGCAAGGTTTGAATTCCTTTGCATTACACTGGATTTTTCTATTTTAATCAGTTAAATGCTCTTCTTTAAAAATTAATTTCATTTTTAAAATTAAAAAAAAAAGAAGCAAAATTCAAATTTAATTTTCCCAAAATTTATATTTATTTATTTAATTATTTTTAATTATTTTTTGTTCAATATATAATTTCCATTGCCTGCGTTTTTGATGTTTTTATTTTTTCAAATTTTAAAATTCATTCAATTGATTTTATTTTGGATAATAATTTTGAGTTTTCAATAAAAAAAATTACGATTTGTTTCACAATTTTAGAAATATTTATAATAATTGGCATTTTTAAGGCAGAACAAACAAAATTCTATAAACCAAAATTTTTCCAACACTTTTATTCTTTTAGTTAAAATTTAGATAGCAAAGCCGGTGAACAGAAACAAAATATTTATCCTTTTTTTTAGCTTTTAAATACCATTTTTCAGTTCAACTAAACACTTTGTATGTAGTTTTTTAGCAAAAGTTTTTATTTGAATTAAGCACGTTAATTTTTTTTGGCTCTTTATATGGTGTTTTTAAATGTTATTGAATTGTTACTGTCCTAAAATATTTTTAAAAAATTTTGAATTCACTTTCTGTGAATATGCCTATTTATTAGAATTAGGGCCGGTTTGTTCACTCTTGGTTAAATCTGTGGTTAGGTAATCATAGATTTTGTAAACCCAGTCTGAAAACCAAGCATGAACAAACGAAATTCCAGTAAATCATGGGTTAAATGGCGTTAATCATGGAAAATTGGCTGATTAACGAAAGCGTTGATTAACTAACCACACCATGGATTCTCTAATTAAAATCGATGGTTAACCACTGGAATAATCATGGATTAAAGTTAACCAAGAGTGAACAAACCGGCCCTTAGAGTATCAATGGTCTAGATTAGCGGTTTTTAAACTTGTTTTTTTTACGAAACATCATTTTTTATAAGCGACTTTTATGTTTAGGCTAAAGAGAGATGCCTCTATCTTTGCTTGCGCTAATCATAAATGCGATCGACGAATCCATCATGCCTTTTTCATGAAAATCTGTCAACATTTGATTGAATTAGAGAAATTTTTCTAGCACTGCAAACATTTTGTCTTATTTAGCAGCTAGCTACTTTTTTTGTTTTTGGGCTACTTCTTGGCGGAATTTTGTTTTGATTGGCTGATTGGCTGGTGCCGGATTACACGCGGTAGAAATCTACCGTCAAGTTTTGGGTAGAAAACTACCAAACCGATTAGACGTGGAATGTTTATACCACAGTCTTTTATACAAGCTACACAAGGAGTGTATTAGTATGTGTGAGCACAGCATCACTCGAATTTAAACCGTCAAACTGTTAGGATCTACTATTTTACTATTTCCTATGTACTTTTAGATTATGATTACATGTTGACGGTCAGTAAGCGAATGGCGCGCTTGAATTTTCAATATTTTTCGAAACCGACGCAAACAGTGACTCTTGTTTGTGTGCGTAAAAAACTCCGTTGCGCCAACATTTCAAGAGGTAGATCTTCTGCCTCACCCCCAACCCACCGTAACCTATGTCTGCGGTAGAATTCTACCCAAAAAACATAGCGTGTAATCCTGCACTTATAACGAGAATTTGTTGTATTTAAAAAATCTAAAGGTCCAAGGAGAATGACGGATTTACGACGGATTTCACGACCCATTAAAATTTTAAATATATAAGTTTTCAATTAGACTATACAGAATGCGACGGATCCACGACGGACTATTTTTTTATATAATCCGAAAACCGTGAATCCGTCGCGGATCCGTCATTCTCTTTCTCGCATTTTTCTTTGCAGATCTTTTGAAAAAAATTGTGCAAGATCACAGTTTAAAAATCGATGATCTAGTCTAGAGATGATTTATTTTTAAGACAGTTTTAATTCAATTTTATCGCCTTTTTAAAAAAAAAATAAAAAAATATTTAATACTAAATGGTTATATATGTTCGAAATAATTTTTATTTGTATAAAAAAAATACTAATAAAAATATTGCTTCGTTTTTTTAGGCGCTATTCATCTTGCTGGTCCTATAGCAAAAGTATCAAAAGGTCTTTGTAAATTAGCATTATCACATTGTGGCCTGACATCGAAAGGCGTTAATCAAATGTCACATTCTTTATCTTTAAATCAAAGTATTTCTAGTTCATTGACGTATTTAGATTTAAGCGGTAATAGTTTAAAGGACGATGTAACAGTAAGATTATTTATATTTTACAAAATGTGGCAATTCAATTTAAATTCAAAATTTATTTTACAGAACTTACATAATTTTTTGGCTCAACCAAATGTTTTAGAATATTTGGATTTATCAGCGACGGATACAATGTTAGAAAATGTAAAAAATTCAAATTAATGTTGAATTATTAAATATTTAATAATATTTTTTTTTTCTAGTTGTTTGGTGCATTATTGAGGGGCTGTTCAACACATCTAATTCATTTAAATGTTTCATATAATTCATTTAGTACAAAAAAAGGAAAGGAAATACCTCCATCCTTTAAGCAATTTTTTACAAGTACTTTAAGTCTGAAACATCTTAATATAGCCGGATGTAAGCTACCAATGGAAGCGTTAAAGTAATTTTTTTTAAAGAATTTAATTTACTCTTAGAATAATATTAAAAATATATAATTTTCTTTTTCTTCTATTTTATTATAAAGGAATTTATTACTTGGTTTAGCTTGTAATGAATCAACAGCTGGGCTGTATTTAGATTTAAGTTGTAATTCCTTAGGTTCCCAAGGTGCTCATGTTATAGAATCATGTATTCATGGTGTTCGTGTTTTACAGAGTTTAGATATTGGAGATAATAGTAAAAAAAAATTAAAAATAAATAAATAAATGAAAATATCAATTAAAGAAATATATTTTATATAATTTAAGATTTGGACTCTGAATTAGCTTCAGTTTTAACAGCAATTTCAAAGAATCCATCAATACGATGTCTTTATATGAGTAAATGTTTAACTGGAATGAAATTGAAACATATACCAACTGTTATGGATGCATTAGTCAATTTAATACAAAAGGACGATTTTCCACTAGCTGAATTAGTATTGTCGGAAAATAAATTAAAAAATGATATACATGATTTTATAAATGCCTTAGGTAGCAATCAAAGTTTGCAAAAATTAGGTAACATAAAAAATATATATACAAAAAAATATTATTTAGTATGGGAATTAATAGTCATCGTTTTTCATATTCTGCTCGTTTTTTTTTTTGCAATATTCGCTTCAAATTGATGAATTGATGTTGTTTTAAAGATCAGAGTTAATTGTTTTTTCAGTTTTCAGCAGCTCATAGTACACCATGTCTCTGACCACAGCAGACCAGACCCTATATTTGCTTTCTTTTTTCGATGTTGTGAAATACCAAATTTCTATTATCTCGACAAAGATTTTAAAGACTTTTTGTCGATTCGATTAATCGAATAGATAAATCAAATACAGCTCCAAGACGTTGTGCTTGTCTTTCAAATCAAAATAATTATCTTTGAATCATCTAACTAAACCAATCTATACAAATGGTTTCACATCTAAACGATAACTTTCAGCGGTACTTTTCTTTAGATTAAAGCAACAAGGAGATGTTTTCCACAAATACTGTTTTTTCGGTACAAAACATTTTTCATTCATAAAATAAATGTCTTATACTAAATTTGTGGTCTCAAGAAAAAAGAGCATAAAATGATTTTTAAAAATTTCGGAGGCGATCTATTTTCTTAAAATTGATGAATAATTTGATTTGGTTTTACTTATTATACGAATAAATTCTTATTATTTGTAAGTTAAGTAAGTAAAGTTAGTTAAAACAAATTTTATTAGGCGCTTTTAACAGAAGAAATCGTTTCCTGTCAAATTTTAAGAAATCGATTAACAGGACTTGTGACTGATTTATAGTCACAAAAATTAAAATGAATTAAAATATATTTATTTCACAGCTTTTCCATATTTACCAAGTAAATCATAAAATTTCGTTCTGATGCAAAATATTTTCGATCAGAACTTATGATCTTTTTTTTATGACAGTTGTAAGTTATGACTGGGTCAGAATACGAATTAGTCTTTTAAAAAAAAGTTATGATTGTGACACGTCACGTTATAACAGTCAGAATTTGTTATGATTGCGCTAAGAATAAACGTGTTAGGCTTGTTTTTTCCCCCTGAGACCACAAAAATATTAAAGCTTATTTGAAATTACATCAAATTAAGTGTGTTGCAGTTTTAACTTACATCAGTGAACTACTACATACGTCAACTATTAAAAACGATGACGTTTTTTAATTCCCATATGCAATATATAAGATTTTAAAATTTTCATTGTTTTTATTTAACGAATTTTAGATATAAGCGGCAATTATATGGGTGACGTTGGTGCTAGGCTATTAGCGAAAGCTTTACAAATTAATAATAAATTACGAACAATATTTCTCGATAGAAATAATATAACATTACAAGGATATGCTGATATTGTTTATGCATTAGAAAATAATTTTTCAATGCGTGGTATACCATTTCCGGTATTTGATATAGCACCATGTTTAAAAAGTCATCCAGATAAAACTGATGCAATTATGAGAAAAATGCAAGAACTACTACAACGTAATTGTAATGGTTTAAAACGTACAAATGGTCAAGGTTTTCGTTTACAACATGGTTTTATGTTATCATCGACACATCAATTAGTTGATAAATTAGTAACAGAAACTCAAGAAACAATGTCATTGGCACGCGGTAATGATTCATCGGCTGTACAACGTTTAATTGATGATGCTGAAAATTGTAAACAATTAATGCCAAAATTACAAGAGGCTGTACGTACTGAACCACATCCAATTGAAATAAAATTGACAAGAGTTGCGAATGATTTAAATCAAACAATTCATGGATATTTAGAAGAGACTATGGAAACAATGATACGTACTGGTGTTGAACAATGTCCAAAAACATTGGGTAGTCAAACAGTTGTGAACGATTTACGAAAACTTTTAAATGAACGTTTAATAATATCTGATGAATTTCTACAAATGTGTTTAGTAAATAATGCTGGAAGTGAAATTATGAATAAAATCAGGTAAATAAATATTAAAAAAAATGACGGCATTCTAGAAATGTCGTCATTTATTTGTGTTGTGTTTTGTTTTAATTTCAGTCTCGGGGAGCGCATCATATTTTTCGCTCTTTTCTGATAAGAAAAAAAAGAAACATTTTTTTTTTTCTACTGATAAGATTAATTTTCGAATTTAGTTCGTTTAAGTTTTGGGTGCAGAAATGTTTTATTAAATATTTCCAATAAAAAGAAAAAAAAGAAAAAATTTTCCAATGTGTTCAATAGGAAAATGGTTTTTCAATTGTTTTACTTGTTGCCATCATAAAAAAAATAATTCAGAAAATTTAATTGATTCGTAAAATTATCATTTTTAATTGTCTTTCGTGAATAAAAATATTTTTGTTTTTGTTTTATAGTGAAATTGAACAATCTTTAGCTGCAATTATATCAGATCGTGCCACTGATGAAGTACTTGAAGCTCTAACACGATATAGACGCGGTTTAGGTATATCAGATTCACCATCGGTGCTATTAGATGAACCACAAACTCCAGATATTGTTCGAAGTCGATCTAGTCATGTAATTAATCTCTGTTTTGGTTAAATGTCATAATCAATTAAATATTGTTGTTTACTTTTCTTTTTTTTGGTTTAGGAACCTGATGGCGTTTTATTACGTTCAAGGGGATTAAATTTACCAAAATTGGGTCTTGATTCTCCTACTGTAAGTCGTAATTTAGATATATTACTAAAGTAAAAGTAAAAAAAAAAAAATTACAGCTTTTGTGCAAAATATTGATATTTTTTTAGTTCATTTAATAATAATTGCTTAAAAATTGATGCATAACTAAAATAAATATTAAGAAAAAAACAGAAAATTATCCTGCTAATTATTTCATTCACATTTTATTTATTAATGGCAATTGTAAATAAGCATTTAATTTAAACACGTAGTTACAATTAGAATATTTTGAAAATATACATTTATATGTAAATTGAAAAACACAGAAAACAAAACAATTATTTGGGTAGTTAAAAACATTATGAAACTCATTCATGTATATGTTCTTGTGTCTTCCAATCATGCTCATCATTTCCTTGTCACAGAAATTGGAGTACCTAAACCTTGTAAGTAATAATATTTTTCATCATAAAAAAAACTTCATTAAAACAAATGCTTTGGAGTGGATTTTCTTGTAATTCTACAAAAAATAGAAAAACAAAAAAATTTACAAGACTTTCTCTTAATTCGTTAAATATATCACAAATCACAAACATATTTAATATTAATTTTAATATTATTCTATTCTATTAAGATTTTTCTTAATTTCTTAGAAATTTTTCTAATTTAATTTAATTTTTTTCTTTCTATTCTTCTAAACTACAAAAAAAAAAAAAACGAAGGCAACTCCTCATTTACCATCAAAACGTCGTTCAATCGCACGAAAAGTACGACCACAATCAGTTGTTGAAAATCTTAGCTTAGGTCATATACCAGATCTTTTAGAATCACCTTCATCTCATCGAAGCTCAAATGCATCACCAGATAAACGCGAAGATGAATGTTGTGATTCAATAACAGAACTTCCAAGTGCATCTTTTCAGTTACAACATTTAGTTAAAGGACGACCAAAACGTGCTAAAACACGTGCACCAACAAGACCGTTACTAGCTGAAGTTGGTACACAAGGTTTAGGTGAAGGATTAGAACAATTTTTCCGACCAGGATCTGTGACACCAACAACATTAACACCATTAGTATCACCAACATCCGAAGAATGTAGTTCATTAAGTTTTGTCGATAGTCCAACAATGAGTCGTGATGATAATGGAAAATATAATAGTCTAACATCAGAAGAAACCACACCAATATTAGAGGAAAGAAAACCAATTAAACTTGATCGAAGTTCACCATTATTAAAAGGTATTTTTGGAATTCTGTATAAATTTTTGATTGTTATGTAAAATTATTTGTTTATTTTAGGTGTTGCATGGACGACACGATCACGTTCTTCAGATAATTTAGAAAAATACTCACCTATCGTTGGACGTAAATCACCGCTTGTTAAAATGCGTACCGAAGGAACTGAAGATCGTATTGATCGATTACAAATGCCAAATAAAGATGATAAAATTCGATCACCGAGTACAGAATCAATTCGAAGTCATCCAGGTGATACGGTTATTTTAAAAACTGGAAATGGTGTTATTCGAACACCGATTATATTACAAAAGCCAAGACCATGGTCGGTTGTTGGAAATGAACCAAAATCTGGAGATTTTACAACAGAATCAAGTAAAACTACTCCAGATAAAAATGATCCAGGTATAATAGAACATTTTTTTAAAATTTTTATTTGAATTTTTCATTCAAAGTGATTATATATTTAGAATGTGATGTTGTACCATTCAATAATCAAACATCTGGAGGTTCAATTGTCGGTATTAGTCCAGGAACTGCACTTTCAACGGGTGGCAGTATCGTTGGAATTACACCTGGTACTGTGTTTTTGTTGGGAGATACTGCAATAGAATTTGTTTTTTTAATTTATTCTTTTTTTTCTTAAATGTATAATTTAGGTGCTGCTTTAGAAAAACGATCTGTTAGGGAACTTGCAGCTGGACTAAATCGAATGGGTAAATAGTAATATTAAATACCACAATATCTTTAGTAGTCATTTTTATTAAATGTATAAAATTCATTTTTTGTTTTTATTCTTTATAATTTGTAAATATTCTTTTTTTCTTATAGTAATTTCGTTCATTATTTTATTTCATTTTATTTCATTTTATTTTATTTTATTTCTTTGATATGATCACTCAGAGCATGTTAAAAAACCTCAAGTCTTGCCAAGGAAAACATTATTGCCTGTGAGTAATAATGAAAAAAATAGTCATAGTAGTACCGAAAATTTAAGCAGGCAATCCGTTGTTGTTACTGAAAATGGTGAAAAACGTACAGAAATTGTTAAAAGGATCGCTGGTAAACAAATAACGTCAATATTTGAGGTTTGATTTTATTTTATTATTTATTTTTTATTATTTTATTTATATATTAATTAATTATGTGTTTATAATTAATTTCATTTTTATATTTTTTGCATGAAAAATGCACAATATTTAGGAAATTAAGTAAAAATCTATGTAAATAACTTGAAACATTAACTAAAATTTAGCTTAACTAAGACTTTTTCTCAGCGTTGTCTAAATTTTGTAAGTCACCCGATGAATTTTTCTCTATATAGCCAATAAATTTCTTCTATTCCCTTTTTCGGGCACCTATTATGATAATCTTCTATATAAAAAAAAATAAATGCTGTTCGTTGGTAAGTGCATCACTTGAGAACGGCTGAACCGATTTCGCTCATTTTTTCGTTAAAATGTTCCTAGTAGTTCAAAAAAGAAAAATGGGAAAATTTGCCCGGAAAATTGGAAAATTCAAGAAAAACTGAAAGTGCTTTTCTTTAATCGGATTTTTGTGGCAGAAATACGTTTTATTTTCTCATTTTTACTTTGTTTACAGATTTTCAATAGCTTTTTACAAATCCACAAAACAACCACAAACAAATTTATTGAAATTTGGGCAGGACAACGTCTGTCGAGTCAGCTAGTCTATAATGATCTATAATCCATCCATACTAAAATAGTAAATACTTTTAGAAAACTAAAGATAAGACAAACATTTTCTTGACTTATTTTTTGTTACCAGCTTAATACAAGCGAAACTCAAGAAAGTAAAAGAAAACTTATTTATTAAACTTATATATAGTATAGAACCGTTTTTTTTAAGTTACTTTTGCATTGGCAGAAGTCGAAATCCTTGGCGTTATCATTAACAACATGCAATATTCGGGAAATCGTTTGATTTCAACCATATTCAGTCCTATGATGCTTAACTCTAAAAAGTTCAAGGGATGTCAAAGAGCGAGTATTATTATTTAAATGTATCTTGTCTAAACAGAAAGGGGCGTCTATATTACTGTTGATAATTTGGTGAACAAAAACAATATCAGGTACCTGGCGCCTTCTTTCCAGAGAGTGTAACCCAATTAATTTTAGTCTGTTATTATATGGAGGCAAAAGAATAGGAATAGCGTAAGTGCCTTAGGCAGTTTATGTATTTAGACCTATATAACATATGTATATGAGGAGGGATAGCGGCTATTTTTTTTTAAGGAAACTGATGTTCTTTTAATTGAAAAATGGCATAAAACTAAAAATTTATGTAAATATTTACAAATGCAAAAAAATTTATTTTGTAGATTTTGATGCTCCCTAAAACTGGGTGCCCCAGGCAATTGCTTTATTTGCATACGGTCTAATACGAAATATTTTCTAGTTGCAGAACTGGCGCTGGCCATTTTAATCTTTATTAGATATCCAAATTACTTGATTATTTTTTTTTTTAAACATCTATTGCTATAGTTGTCTGGCAATTTATCATTGCTTACTTGTTTTAATCTCTTTCTTCAGTGAAATTACGGCTCAGTTTCTGTGTACAGAGTGTCTATTCTCATACTGAATCTAATTGACTAGTATACGGAAATATCGATTCGAGTTTTATAAAATCGATATTCTCAACTTCCGTCTGTGATGTTGTTTCAAAATTATTAATACCAAAATGTACATTAATATATTCCTCTCAGTTTCACTACTATCGTATACCAGACAGGTACGAGATAATCAAATATTCGTTCACTGAAAATAGGTACGATTAGGAAGGATACGAATCGACTTGTATACGAGTAAAATCGGTAGAATTTGAGAACTTGAATTGTCTATTTTCTGTGGATTTATCAAATTCTTGATTAGAGATTTGTAGGAGTAACAAAATTAAATTTGAGATTCGATTTGAATGAAATTTGCAATAAGCAATTCTTTTTAAGATGAAGTTTTTTGTGTGTTTTTTTCTTTTCTAAAGTGTTAATTAATTTAATTACAAATTTTTTTTTTCTAAAGCTTCAATAGTTAAGTTTTATTCTAATAGTGTTTTTAACAGAAACGTAAAATGTCCTAATTTCGACAGCTTTCTAATTTTGGCTTTCCTAATTTTTATAAATAGCAGTCTATTCCCAGTATGTATATTCAAACTATACCTTTTCATCTTCAAATTGGAACTACACAATTTCAAAATGAGACTAAACAGCTTGAAAATGGGACTAAACAATTGAAATTTCGAAATGGTTTAGTCCCAATTTGAAGTTGTAAAGGTTTAGTGTTCACCTTTTTAGTTTCGAACGAGCAATCGGAATTAGAAAAATTGTTGAAATTAGGATCCTTTCTTTTGAGTTTCGTTTTTTAACAAAATATTCGGTTTTTAAGATTTTCCAATAATGATATTTCTTCTAAATACAAATCTAAATAATTCTTACAGGAGACATTAGTTGAAGGCCTGCAGAGATCATCTTTTCGGCAAACAATTTATAAAGATGCACAATACACAAAAGATGATACTGTCGATGTTTAATTTTATATAAAACACAAAAGATTTCATTAAAAAGGACGAATATACAAAAATTGTTGTAAAAACTCCTCTTCCTTAATATTTCTGGTTCTAATTTTCTTTTTTTTTTTAATTTGTATATTTTTGTGCAATTATAATTTTTAATTAAATAGATTTCTTTATTTTAAAAACATTTTTTTTTCACGATAAAACAATTTGTATTTTTTTTTTTATTATTAATTATCTTCATTTATAAGTAAACTATATAAAAACCTATTAAATTTATAATAATTAGTAATAAATTATTTATTTGAGTCTTTTTATTACATACATTTTTTTTTTTTGTTTTAAAAATATGTAATTAGAATTTTTTTTTATTTAAAACTAATAAAAAGCAAAAAAAATATTGTAATTTTATTTAATTAAATTTTCTATTTTTTTTTTGTGCCAATAATTAATATAAAAAATATTTTTTACATTAAAATAATTAAAATTAATATAAAATTTTGTTACAAAAGTAAAATAGAAGAAAAAACAAAACTGTAGGACAAAAAAAAAATAAAATTATAATAAATAATAATTTTTAGCGTAATTTTGTTTCTAATTAAGAACTTTTCTTCTGACTGAATGTGATTTTTTCGTGGGATTAGAAGAACTTTTAACTAATAAGAAGTAGTTTTCAAAAGCAATTAATTTGTATCTTAACAATTCGTTATCGCCAGAACAATGTGTGTTGAGTTGGGCTTTTGGAATTTAACCTCTTGATCATCATTTTCGTGGTATCGTTGAGATTTGTCTCAAAATTTCGGTTTAAAAATCATTGTTTTGAAAAACTAGATCTTTTGTTTTAAAAAACAAAAAATTCTCTCGTCAAAGAATAAGTATTATAAAGTAGCAAAAGCTAGGGGATAAAAAAATTGACTAATTAGAACATTGAGTAAAGTACGTGGAACTACGTCATCACTCTTAAACTTTTCTAGTGTGCACTTATTCATATATGAATAGATTTATGCATGCGTGAAATAAAAATGAATACGACATAAGTTATAAGAAGTTGGGATATTTTATAATTATTCATATTTTGTTCGGGATGCAAATCTGGATCAAATCATGTTGGTCTGATTTGGTCCGTACGAAAATCAAGCCCAATAAAGATACAATCGGAACCGGTTCTTTCTTTATTTATGCTTAGACTAAAATGGTTCAATCGTACCGGTTTAGTATGCGCGTTAACATCTTGAGAGATGCAATGAAAATGTATTAAGATTTTTGTCAATTCGGGATTCTGTCAAGTTTTAAAACTTCCATATACAATATTCATTAACTCTATAAATGGTTATCATGGTTAAGAATTCATTCTATGCGAATTTTGTTTTCATAATGGGGATATATTCGAAATTTTCGGTGTTGACGCCGAATACAATGTTACAATTTGACTTATAACCGACCCTGATAACTTTTAGGCCTGTATTTAGATGGAATTGCATGCAATTATAAGATTCTTTTTGTATTGATAGAAGTCATACATCTATTCGATATATTCTATTTAGTGATTTAATAAAAACATCAAGTTTAATACGAAACGAACTAATAATATGCGAAGAATGGAATGTATGTAATATTGCATAGTCAGTCCATCTAAATGCTGCCTAAAAGCCCCCATACTCACGATCAAATCTAGTATCCAGTCTTTGGAATGACAAGTCATCGTTAATGTATGATTTGATCGTTAGTATAGAAAATTTAACGGAAGACTACGAAAGTGATGGAATTACGAAAAAGCATATTGAGTACAAGTATTGTGTCAGTCAATACGGATCTTGAGTATATAAAAATGCTATGAAATCCGTCTTTTGCACAAATAAAGTTTATTAATCGTGAATACGCAGAAAATATAACAAACTTTTCATCCAATCTAGTTTGTAATTCCAAAGACGGATGCTAGATTTGATCGTGAGTATGGGCTTTTTAAGGGTTAAGATTCTTTTTGGTAACACATCGGAAGCATTATGTTAAAAGTGTCTCTCTAATTCAAATTTATTAGTTATATTATATCTTGTAACAAGAAAGTAGATAAAACTAAAAATTAGAAAAACTATAGAAGTAGTATTTCCAAAGAAAGTATATACTATATTTATTCTATTCTATGCAAAACAAAAAATAAAAAAACGAAAACTGTTAAAAATTATTATTCAAAAAATTTGTTAAAATAATTGTCTAGAATTCGAACAAAACTAAATACGATATTTTAGTCTACAAAATATTTAAGAAATTTTTGTACTTTAGAACAAATTTTATAGCATAAATTTTTATTTTAACATTTTATAAAAAATTTTTTGTCTGAAATTCATGTCTATGTAGTTATTCGAGATCGGCAATGAAATCGTATCGAAAAGATAGGATTGGCAATGATTTTTCGATTCGATTTAATTTCAATCGAATTACATTGATTCCATTCCAGTTCACGAAATTGAACATTGAATGTTAATTAATGGCCTTATTCTCTAAACATAGTGACTGCTGGCACATCCATATGTTATGTCTGAAAATCCAAATCCCTCTCAATAAGCAAATAAAATAGTCATAATGCTTTGTGGATATTCGTGAACGACTGAATGATATTTTTTGGGACAATTATAATTCCCGATGTGAGAATAAAGATAAATAAAGGGAGCATTAAAAAAATGTGCATTACATTAAATTTCCACTTAAGTAAATAAATGTGCAATATATTTGTCAGTAGCGGTACTAGTCAGTGAAGCGACCATTTATGTAGCCATTTATACTAATATAAACTGATTTTTTGTATTAATTTGCAGTTTTTAATATATTACTTTCAACATCCATTTAAAAATATATATCATTCATCGGTCTTTGGTCGTTTATAACTGTCCACAGCTCAATTTCGATTTTTCGACTGTTGCCATTGTATACCAAAATTACAATTATCGATATCCGATACGTAAATTTATCGAAACGTTTAGGGAATAAGGTAGTTTTGTTTTTTATTAGTTTTTAAATCGTGAACTGTAATTGATTTAAACTTAACGAGTATGAGATTGATTTTATCTTTTGTCATAATGTGTTCATGCTCGCTTGGAGAGAGCCCCTCATGCTCGCTTGGAGAGAGCCCCTTCCATTGTAGTAAATAGAACATAAGTTAATAAAGTAACATTGCATTATTTCCAATCTATAGAATAATATTGGCACAATTTTTTCTTTTATTTTTCTAATTTTGATACTAACAATATTATTCCGAAACTTTGATTTTTTTATTTTGTAGTCATAACAGTCAAGGAACTTATATAAATAAAAGAAAATCAAAAATACAAATACACAAGTAGGATTCAGGCCATTGGGATCAACTATTTTTGAAAATTTTCCATACACTCTCTAAACCAAGGCTGTCCAACCCGCGGCCCGCGGGCCGCATGCGGCCCAAAGCAAGTATCAATGCGGCCCGAAAATATTCAAAGTTACTGAAGCATGTCCATTTTTCTGAGGAATGATTTGTGTGTTTGTGCTCTCGTGCTAAAGCTGCCAAGTGACAAACAACAGAAACAGGATCAGAACAGAAAGCTCTTTCGTTATGTAGTAAATTATCTTTCTGTTTGCGTTGCTCGCTCAGCTACATTGTTCTGTTCTGTCACCTAGTGGGTTAAATGAAGAATGAAACATACTAAGTGTAAAATTAGATGAGCACCTTGAGAACTGCCTGAGAATTGCAACCACGTTAATCGAACCAGATATTGACGGTTTAGTTTCTCAACTTCAATGCCAAGTATCACATTCATTTTATAATATGGATTTATACATAGTAATATACTTGCGGCCCGAAACATTATGTGTTCTTCCAATGCGGCCCAGGGAAACAAAAAGGTTGGACACCCTTGCTCTAAACATACCCATTTATTGGCTTTTCTTCCATCAGAATTTGTGAATTAAAAAAAAAGTTTAAATCAAAAAATGAGATGTGCCGTGTTTTATTCTAATGACAAAAAAGGGAAGAAATTTTGGTTTTATTATTTCCCAAAAGAACAAACATTATTCAAAAAATGAGTTCATTTTTGTAAAAAAAAAAGTAACTCTTTTAATACCAAAACGTTGAGAATTTGTAGCGATCATTTATTCTATTTAAAAAAAAATATAATTAGAAGAAAAAACTTCCTTAAGAAGCATTTTTTAGTAAATAATCGTGATTTTTCATACAAAAAATGTATTTCAAATTAATCTCGTGTGACGTAGGTACGCAGAAAAAACCAATTTGAAATATGGGAAGGCATAATCTGTATATTATTTTATTCATCGAAGAAAAGCATATAGTATTTCATTTCCAAAGAGCATATTTCAGCTCCATAGATGTTTCATTTGAACAATGAATGTCATATGAAACAACATAGACATATAAAAATCACTGTTCTTTTTAAAGAACAATCACAATCTGTTCTTGTTCTTTTAACATCACAGTTTGAGTCATCTCTGACTTCCAGTTCTGAATAAATACTGATCGATTTATAATTTAAATAAACATAAAAATTTGATAAAAGAAGAAATTTCGACTCACTAAGGAAAAAAAAAAATTTAATAATTATAATTTTTAAAGCCAAGTTCGTTGTCAATTTTTAATTAAAAAAAAAAATGTAAAATATATAAGAAAAATTAAATTTTTGTAAATTTTTATTTCTATTCAAATCGTTATTAGTTAAATTCCTGTGATTTCTTTGTTTTTTTTTTTTAATATTTACAAATTACAAAAAAAAACCAGAGAAAAAAGAAGACAAATTATAAAAATAAACTTTTTCTTATTTTTATTATGAACAAAAAAAAAAAAGTATATATTTAATAAATTTAATTAAAAAAAAAAATATATTAATTGAAATTTAATACGAAAATTAACGAATTAATTTCAAAAGAAGTTATTAACAATTTATATTATTAATATTAGTAAATAAAAAATAATAAAATATTAATTAAAAAAGCAAATAGTATTAGAATTAAAAGAAATTAATAAAAAAACAGTTCGTTCAATTTAATACTTGTAGTAATTATATAAAAAAAAAAAAAAAAATTACAACACAAATTACGTATTTAAGAAAAATAATAAAAAAAAAAACATAATTCTGAAAAATAGTAATTTATTCGTACGGCACCCAATTTCCCAATTTTTAAAAAAATATATAAATATAAAATTATGAATTTACGTTATAGAAAAAAAAAATAGACGTTGCCAATTTTGTAAACCTCTTCTAAACCGTCGCAAACCACTGTTGACACTAATCGTTAGAGAATGCTCAGGATGAGGGCCGCCCATAGAGTTATATTAACTAGAGATATTAATTTTCTGTCTCATGTGGATCGACAGAGGAGAATATGAAACTTGGGTTTATTTGTATGGAAAATAAAAACAACGCGAATTTTATACGCTAATTGAGGGGAAACCAAGTTAAATTATTATATCGAGTCGTTATCTCCGAAACTTGGAAAACTTGGGCTTCTATCGTTTGGAGTAAGCGAGCGAGAAGATAAAATAGTGACTATTTCTCCTCCATAATTTTGTATGAAAACGAGAGAAATGAAATCTCTAGTTAATATAACTCTATGGGGCCGCCGCACACTTAAACTAAGCTATGCGTGCGAGCTTCGCTGTAGTTAAATAGCTTAGCTGGACTCGCTCAGCCTGTTGCACACTTGAACTAAGCTACGCGGCGATATTTTTAGTAAATTCATGCCATCAGATCTATTTAAGCCGTCAGAGAGATATAATGTGCGAGTTACTAGATCTAGATTTCAAATCAGGTTTGTCTGAAGAGGAATTTAAACAAGACATTTTATTGAGTTTTATTAAAAGGAAAGAGAAATGTAATGAAATGTCTGAAATATGTCGAATTTCATACTATTTTGCCCAATCCCGAGTTCTGTAAATACTTGCGGTTAAGAAGGAAGCAATTTGAAGAAGTTCATATAACTTAATAAAAAAAGATATAGAAGATCAAAACACTGTATAATACCGAACGTACGTAAAAGCTAGTGTCAGTGATGCCAGCGAAGGTCGTTCGTGTAGTTGAGGCCTAAACTACGTGAACGAGCTTAGTTCGTTTCGCTTATGACCACGTAGTTTCAAAGCTTCGCTGAAGTGTGCGACGACCAATGCAAAAGCTGAATTTTTTATTTTCAGCGAGAAACTTAGCTTACATAGTTTAGCTCGCTTAGTACAAGTGTGCGGCGGGTGTAAGTTTCTTTTGATTAAAGTACAAAAGCAAAACTTCCCGCAAATTCTTTTTTGTTGGCACGTTGTAATTCGACAATTTTACAATAGGTTAAAAAACTTGTGTATTTTTACTTTCGAACAAACATGTGACTATGTAAATTTAAAAAAAATGGTAGTCACTATCATCATCGGGCCAGAACGATGAATTAGCATCAGTTCAAATAGTTTTATAAATCGCAAAATCCTTTCTGCCTTATTCTACAAATATATTTATATAAATGACCTCACAATTTTGGCTTTAAGCTGAGCCTCATTAGACTTCAGGACAGTTATGCCGATATCATAAGAATGTTAGCAATAATACCTTTATGCCTTTTATCAGATGTTATCTTAATGTTCTCACTGCTTTGGCTGACTCTGTCCGTCCGTTCATGCACTTGACTCAAACACGCGTTTGATTTTAGATACAAAATTTACAATTTTGGTTTGGTTATTCCTTAACTACGTTTGGAATTGAATTTTAGCAACATTAACTGTGGAGGAGCGAAGTTATAGAGCAAGAAATATTTGTATTTCTTTCTGTTTTACCGATTGGAAATATGCAACAATTTTTTTTAAGTTAATTACATACTGTGTTAAATTTCGGTAAAGAAATAGTTTCAAAATAAGCCTGTCTGTAAAGATTTTTCGTTTTTTTGTTTTTCTAGATGTACTTTAACTACTGGTATACCGGTTTGAATAAACTTTCCAGCATAAATTTATGCTATTCGGGAAAATATGAATCTAAGGCTATAGATATGTTTTTCTTCATGTACAATATGTATCCGGAAAATTCGCTTTGCCGGACTGTGCCTCGGTCATTCCAGTTAAAAGAGCTTCGACTGTATTATTAGTTTTAGTTGTTTTTAAGAGTTTATCGAACTAAAAGATTCGTTAAATACGAGTCTCATTTTTACCACAGACCATCTTAGTTTCTATACGTTTTCATCTTGATTACTGTTTTTATAAATAAAAAAGAATGCTTTCTTTTTTAAATATTGGTTTTTTATTTATATAATTAAACTAACACAATTCATTATTGTAATGAAAAAATTACAAGAAATAAACTTTAGTAGGAAAACTTTTTACTAAAACGAGGCACATGGAAATCAATTTCACGGCCCATTAAATTATTTCATGGAATATCCGAAAAACCGGGAGGGTAAAAAAAAAAAAATTTTAACAAAAAATATTTTAAACAAATAAGTTTCAAAAAAAAAAGTTTACAAAATATTTTCAATTGGATTCCCTTTGGTGTAAAATCTAAGGTACCTCAAAATGTTTCGCGTCGAGCGTACTATCATAATATAAACCGGTATAAAATATAATCCAGGTAACTAAAAATCCAGCAAACGAAGTCATAAATCCTTCTTTAACAAGTTCCCATGCTCCGCCGTAAGCTTCTTCATCAATTGATTGAAAATTCACCGAATATAAATAAACAAGACCGCAACTGATTCCAGCAAATCTACAAATCGAAAATAAATGAATAAAATTTGAAAAGAAATTTATTCATTTTCTCCCAAAATACTTACAGTACCAAACCCAGAAAGCCTTTTAAAGGAACTACACCCCATACAATTCCCAAAATAATACCAAGTACTTGTCTTGACCAATAAATTACATCTAAAAACTCTTCCTAAATGAAAATTTTATTATTCTAATTTGCAAGGTTTTTTTTTGTCTATCCAAAATACCTTATCGGGCCATTCAGAATTCGCTACTATTGCTCGTGACCAAATTGTTTTCAATGAACTAGATTTTAGATTTCCATTTTTTTCGATTGTATTTGTTTTCGTTGACATTTTTAATTTATAAATTTAAAAAACTGTATTTCTAGGAACTAAAAAAAAAAAGGAAAAATTAGAACGTGTATAAAATTCATCCGGTTAACTAGGTGAAGAGTGAAGTGAATGAATGATTGTCAAATCTCTTATTTCATATTTTAATGTTGTCACTACTGGAAATTTGATATGGCAGTTGAGTTAAGTTAGTAACACTTCAATAATGTATTTTAAAAAAGAAAATTTATAATTTTAAATATTTTATTATTAAGAAATTATGATAGAAAAATTTAGAAAAACGTTTATTAATTTTGTAGAGAAAAATTTTTTTTTTTTTGAAAAGTTAAATCAATAAACATTTTGATTTTACGGTTTAAATTCCCTACAAATGTCATCGAAATTTTGACTTGTACAAGAAATGACAGTCGGTGCATAATAAAAATTCATCCGAAATGGTTTCTATTGTAAGCAAAGCAAATTTAGCAAGTAAAGTTGAATAAAAGTAGAAATTGTTTGATCATAATTAAATTTGAGTAATTTTTAGATATTCAACGAGTTTTTTCCACATCAATTGTTCGACAATTAGATTCGAAATGGCGAGAAGATCGTCGACTTCCTACAAATCCGAATTCATTTGGTCCTTTAACAAATGGGCCGGATTATAAATTTATCGATGGACGTCCAACTCCGCTTGGTGTAAGTTTTTGTATACAAAATTGTTTTTTTGAACAAAAGATTTATCATATTTGTATTAAAATAGTCAAATCTAAAAAGGCGGTTAGAAAAACAACGCGCTGGTGCCGCAAAAATGGTCGAAATGATAAATGAATTGAAATACGCTAAAGAAAGGCATGCCAACTTAAAACGTATTGCAATTGAAGACAAACAAAGGATTATTGATAATAAATTGAAGCCGAAAGGCCATCTTTTATTGAAAAAATAAGAACTTCCAACAATAGAATAGTAGAAGAATTTTAATTAAAAATATGTTTATATTATCATAAATGTGATGAATGCTTTGATTTTGTTGTAAAATAATAAATATTCATTAATTTTGAAGAAAAAGAAACTTGTATCCGTAAGTTTAATTTAATTAATTTTAATTATATTTATATTTAAGTTTATATATTTTCTTCTTCGTCAGCAAATCTATTCAATGTACGTAGCATTATTTCTTTAAATGCACGTTGATTTTTCGAACTTATTTTCTTATAATCCGGTAATAAACTTTTAAAGAAGTTTAAATCTGGATCTTCTGAATTTGGTGAGCTAATATTTTTAGTGGGAAGATAATATATCGCGGGATCAACGATTTTTTTTTGACTTGCAGCTGGTATATTTGGTATTTTTTTCTCAATTTTGTAATTTTCAACATGACGATCTGAATCAAACGAATCATTACTGGTACTGGGATGTACGGAAGACTGGAAATGTAATGGATCTTTATCATAGGCAATGGAAAAAGGTTTGTGCTCTGAATTTTCTTCTTGAGAATCGATACTATTTCTAGTCTCTCGTGGATTCATTTTATTCTTCATAAAATGCATAGTTTGTGCAAGATACCATCCTCTTTTTCTTTTCCGCTTAGATCCAGGCGGTGTATTTCTTTCTTCACGTAAACATCTTGCATATGAATTCCGTAAAGATGTCCATTTATTTTTACAGTCACTGGCTAAAAATTATAAAAAATTTTCTGTTTTAATCAAAATAACGAAAATATTTTAAATTTATTTAAAAAACAATTACATGTTGAATTCATTTCTACAGCAATTTCCTGCCATAATTTTTTAACAATATTTCGATCCGAATGTTCCTTTACACTTGTATCATATAATGGAGGCCTTTGCTCAACCAATACGATTAGTGTCTCTGAATCTAATTCCATTTTATAGTTTCTAGAAAATGTACAATCATTAAGAATTAAAATATTTAATAATATTTCATTTTTAATATAAAAACCTTTCTTGTTTGACAACACTCTTTTGACTTATAGAAAGTGACTAAATAAAACATGTCAATTCAAAACAGTATTCGTCTGCTTTGTTGACTAAACACACACACGAAGCAAATGTTTTGAGTTAGTACAAAATGTTTTATTAAGGCGGGTGTCATTTGTAATGGGGCCTATTCTACAATACAATTTTATGTTCTGTTCTTAAATTTCGTATTCTGCAGAAATCATTTTATAAATATATTTTATGTTAAGAAAGCTTTAAAGCTCTTTATATGGTTCAAATATTGGAATGTCTTAATTTATTATATCTAAAACGTAAGCGAAATATTATATGTTTTATTAAACCGGTATTACATAATAGCGAACAACAATATACACTTATCTCTCGATTTACATAAGGAAAACCGCCTAATTTGAAAATGTGCAATGCGAATCCACAATAAAACCCTAAAGAAAATAAGAAAAAGTTTTCTGTGTTAAACTGAAACAGTTCCTCATTTCTTCAATCGTGTTAAGCCGTACAATCGTACAATTCGAGTGCCGTGTAAACCGAGATTTAGGTGTACTTTTTAAAGCCACAATTTTTCAAAATATGTCCTCAATTAATACATAATAAATATTGTAACAGGATCTATACAGATCTTTTCAATTTTCCTCAAATTTGTCATTGCCAACGTGCAAGATTACGTTGAATTTGTTGTGCTGGTCATTTCATAGCATGCAATTTAAATTACAAAGGCAAAGTATAGGTAATGGTTAAGTATGGAAAGCTAACGAAGTAGCCAGAATAAGCAAAAGCACGTGAAAGAATCTTAAAACCTTATCTTTCTTCATGCATTTGTGCATTGCCATATAAATTTCAACACGTGGAAAATAAAAAATGAGGAAAGGAACTTAGATATTGAATTGTTTTGATTGATATATTTTGGACAAAAAGTAATGAGACTGTATTTTTAAAAACACGCGCGCAATGAATATTAATATGTATATTTATTTGATAGATTGGTATGACTGTTGTGAACAGCTAATAGAAATCTTATGATGTTTACTTTGTTAGTTTAAAAATTCCAGCGTCTTTTGTAATTGTGAAAAATTTGTTGTAGCTACTTTTTAATATTTGTTAAATCTATTGAACAAAGAATTAACATTAAATTTAGTGTAAAAAATGAAATTTCTTATAGAAAAATGTTACAGTGATCAATGTTTATCAAGATCACAAGTTTTGAAGTGGTACAAATCATTTGGTGAGGGTCGTGAAGAAGTGGAAGACGAACCTCGTTCAGGAAGTCCACCAACCGCAACTACTGATAAAAACATCAACAAAATCAAGGAGTTTGTACTTTACAATCGTCGATTAATTCAAAGAGACCTTGTAGACATTGTTGGTATATCAAAAGGATCAATACAAACAATTTTAAAGGACGATTTGGGCTTCTCTCGTGTGTCTTGTCGTCTTGCCCCAAAATCATTGAAATTGTTTGAAAAATAACGTCGTGTTGAAGTGCTCGAGGAGATGCTTTCTATGACTGATGATAATCTGAAATGCATAATTACTGGCGATGAGACTTGGATCCATGCTTATGACCCGGAATCAGCTAAACAATCCAGTAAATATATATATATATATATGTTGGCCTGATGAGATATCTAGAAGGCATTGGAATAGGCATTGTTATTTTTTGCATAAGTGTTAGAATTGTTTAATAATACTAAATCTATATTCATCTCTTTTGCACTAACATGATGTAATCTAAAAATATGATAGATAGCTAAAAAGATGGCGGGTTGAATTTAAATACATTTTTTACTGAGAAAAAGCACACATGTATGGAAAATAAAAATTATGGGTGGCAAAAATGGGCGTATAATTCTAAAAATAAACGCAAGATTGGCGAGGTCACTCGTCAGTTTTCACATTTTCTTCGCCAGTTTTCTTACTGTTTATTATATGGTAATCAAGTCATTCAAAATAATTTAGCGATGTGAGTAAGATAAAAGATCGCTTATGAAAAATTAGTTAGTATAAAAAGTACTGCAAACATTGAAATCAAAATTTTAATCGAGATATTTTGTGAGTACGTGTTATTAAGTGTGAGGTATACCTTGTATTGAGTTTGTCGTATATAAATTCACATTAAACTATCTCACTCAGATTTTTAGTAAATTTTCCATCCTTCGGTGAAGTAAATTGGAGACTAACTAACTAATATTCGATTCTCTGATTTTACTTTTATCCCTACCTACCATATGTTTTTTTTATCCATTTCTCTGTCGGCGATATTTCTTATAAATATCATATTCCTAACTATTCTGGTTTTTATCACCCACGAAGACGGGAAAACGTGATTTTTCACACCTTTATTGATGCCAAAAGGGATTTCTTTGGCGGGTCCTTAACCAAATATCTTTTTACCATGAAATAACTAAACTATTTTTTTAAACTATTTTTCTTGGTCAAATCCTAAATACATATAACTTTTTTTTAGCTTAAAACATTTTCTTCCTAACTATTTACACAAGTCTTCTTTGAGTCATTGCTATACTATTTTATGTGAAATTCAACATAATACAAAATTTGCATACAGAATAGCCTCATTATTTCATTGTATATATTTTTTTTCTATCATAAATGTAAAAATCTGTGGGAAAAATGACTAAATATGTTTTTGTTCGATTGCGTGGGTTGACTACATTTTTTTTTTTGTATTTACTTATGTTACAAAACTGAATGAGGGCAGTAAAAATGTTTTTAGGCGTTTTTACTAATGGAATGTAGGTTCAGTTTTAATTTTAATTTTTCCCAATCAAATAAACTTCTACAAGAAATTATAAGATATTAAAAATATGGGAAAAAGGTCACTTTTAATGGTTTAATAAATGTAATTTCTTATTTGATTATTGTTGATTGATTAATCACTATTCAAATTAACTAAAAACATATAGTAACGTAAAATTTTTTGACGCCCTATGGTATAAAATATAAGTGGAATTCGTAGATAACAAATTTATAGTTCAATTAACTCTGAGAAAGAAGCATTAAAACTATTAATATTTCAAGGTTTTTTCTCCATAACTTTGTTTTGCCTTTTTCAAATACGCTCTAATTCACAAGTAGGCTAAGGTCCTAATAGCATAAATATCTTTTGCAAATTTTATTGAAATCGGTATATTAGTTTTTAAAATAAATCGGAAAAACGTTATGAACCAGCTTATTTTCCCTTACGACTATTTCTTTCTCCACTATCCTTGGGCCGATTTCACTTAAATTTAAAATAGTAGCGTCTATTTATGTAGCCAACCCATATAAATAATTTAAACAAAATTCTTCCACAAATTTTCAAATTAAATCCGGAAAATCATAAACAAGAAAACGACAAAACTTTCTGGTCAACCTGCTTTTTTCTTTGTAACTTTGTTGCCCCGAGCCGATTTTGCTGGAAAACAATGCCAAACCAAATTAAGGAAGAATCAACTCACATTGTAAATTTCATCAAAATTGAATAACGCGTTTTTGAGTTATCTTGTATAATTTTGGATTCTCTACATAAGCATACCCTTGAATCCTTTCTATCTATGATGATTATTTCGATGTATTAGAAATGTTGTGACAAAACTAATATACTCTCTGGTAGTACCTACCATAGGGCTTAGAAAAATTAAATTAGGTACTACTAAGCTAAAAGAAATAGAAATCTAATTGTTTCTACAGTATGAAGCGTAATTGAATAACTTCCAATTTTTGTATTGTATTAGTTTTCCAATTTTAAATAATCAAGGACCGCATTAAGAGCTTTAAAGGTCCTAACGACTTGAAGGATTTTTCTATTTATTATAAATATTTGCCCCAGTCTACTCTATAACACAATATATACACTTATAATAAAGTATAATATAAGAAAGTAAAAGTAAACTTGAAACTAATCATTTCAAATGTTTGATATAATAAAATATATTTTCGTTTTCAATTTGGT
Source organism: Xylophagus ater (assembly GCA_963422695.1). NCBI lineage: Eukaryota > Metazoa > Arthropoda > Insecta > Diptera > Xylophagidae > Xylophagus > Xylophagus ater. The sequence goes on from OY730486.1 coordinate 14,635,137, forward strand.
AAGAAGAAAATTTATGAAATATTTCCACACTTCTGACGGTTATGCATAATAATCATCGTAACCATAACCAAATTGATTTCAAACCTTCGAAATAAATATTCTATACAAGATTTTTTGTATTTTAAATTATGCCAAGTCTTGTGTGAGAAGCTAATAAAAAGTACTGAATGAAAAACGAACGGATCCTTTTAATACGGACGGTTTTTTTTTCTTCTTTTCATGTCCTCCTGTAAAATCAATAGAATAAAAGCTTCAGATATTTATCCAAATGCAAACAAACATAAAACGTTCGCCTACCTTATAACAGCTTCTATATATTCATTGTTCGAGTACAGACATTTCCGTTTTTTTTTTCTTTCCTTTTTTTTTTTTTTGGGGACCATTACGACATAGAGAGGATAAAAAGGATAAAAATATGTTTGCTATAAAGTAAAGGTGAAGCACGTGAGAAATTAATAAAAATTTTCTCTGGTGGTAATAAACATAGACAAGTTGGGGAGTTCAGGTTTTTTGATATCCTTGCAATTGAGGACGACAATTTTTCTGGCTGTGTATATTAACTAATGTATAAATATATATATATATATAAGTATGTCAATATTTATACCAGCATGAGATTGGTTCATACATTTATTTATTATTTTGTGGTATATATTTACGAGAGAAAACCTTTCTTTTTTTCTTCTTAAGTCTTGTTTGCATTTATAAATTAAGTCTTATGGATATTTATTTCTATAAATGTTCACCATAAATATATGTAACTATAGAAATTGTCATTTAAATTTCTTAAATGGTGGCAGAAGTGAGATTAGAAATTGTATTAAAGGGCATTTGCATTTAATTTAAATGCTGATTGATATTTTAGATTGTCATCTGTTGTCTGTGAAAATATTTTTGCGCTATTTTAAGGATGAACATTTTAAAATTTTGGCAAAAGAAGATTCTAATAGGTAAAGATTTTCTTAAATGTTTTCTTCATATGAAATAGTGATGGATTTTTAAAACAACTCTTAACTTTTCATCCGCGTAGGAACGTAATTGGGAGTGTTTTTCGGCGGAACCTTAATGACATTCCAGGTTTTTCCTTTTTTATCTTCCTTCTCTTCCTGTGCTCTGGAATCCAATTCAGAACTTGATTTGCATTTAGTCTACGCAATGTCAATCAAAATCCATTTATTTATTTTTTTTATTGTCAGATCAATTCTTTCTAAATGGAACATATTTGAAAGCATCTGATTTGTTATTCTGTCCAAAACAATGTCCATTATTTGGCAATTTACGAAAACGATTTTATCTTTTCTATACAGTTTAGATGGGTTTTCAATGATGAAATGTGGATACGGGATGTTATCCTGTAAATTACAATTTAATATTAAATGTTACAAAACCGTATTCAATAATTTCCTATAAACAAAACCGAAACCAAGTCATTTCCTAAATGTTGGTAATAAATTGTTTCCTTGTACTTTCAATCAATAAAAAACTGCTATCGTGGTGCCATCATGGTTGTTTGGGAGACCATTCATCCTCCGGAAAATCACCAATCATGACAATTTACTTTTTTTTTAAAAGAAAGAAAAAAGGTTTTAAATTTGAAATAAAATTACAGCGGATATTATTCTTATAAAAAAAAAAAAACTATTATTGAAATTAGAACATATACTTTATGATCTTCCAGCTAAAACGTGTTATGGGTGGACCAGATGAACAACTCTAATTTCCTAATAATATTATTGTCATTTCTTTCGAATTTATCTTTGATTAGTATTGAATTACAAAAATTAACTCATGTTGATAGTTTATTGATTTAATATTCTTAATTAACTTGTTTCTAATCAGTGGTGGAATACTAAATTTTGGTACTAGAAGTCCCAGCTACAAAATTATATCAGGAAAGGTTTCTTTTAACAAAACTTTGGATTTTTTATGTTCTATTTTTTACATCCTACTACAAAATAACTGACGTGTTTATTGCATCGCTATCAGTTATGGTCACTACACTAGAAAGTCCACATTAATAGATTAGAATCTGTTCAGGGAGATTTCTGTGCTTCACCTTACAGTGCCTTATCTGGAGTAATCCTGATCCTTCATTACTGTACTCTTATGAGGTTACATTTAAACGTCGTAAAATGGTTGTTCACTAAATATTTATTGGGGCTATCGATGCTCCTTGTCTTTTAGAAAAAATGCCGGTCTACGCGATCCATGGAGTACTAGAAGAAATTATCGGTATCAAGAATTCTGCGTACAGTGAACGTCAATGTACTAGCTTTTGACTTTTTCTCTAATAAAATTAAACTGAAAAAGGTTTATATGACTTGTAATACCCTCTTGTGACTTATAGTTGATTCGGAACGTGATCTTTTTATGTATTATGGTGGTTATGACACAAATATGTTGGTTAACAAGGCTTTCGACTTGTGTAAAATAATCTTATGCATTAACTCATTACCTTATTCAGTTTGTATCTTTTTTTTTTGTTAGTTTATTATTTTATTCTTGAAATATAGGAAGAGATGGAACTCTGCTCACAAGATTTACGATCAGCTATCTGATTTTCTTAATTTTTAGTTCTTTTTTAGTTTTACTTGTTATATTTACCTTTGTAATGCCGATCATTTCTTCCTAATACCAATTTCCTGAGCACCTTATCTAGTTAAACTAATTATTCTTATTTCAATTACGAGTTTTCTTTTTCTTTTTCCTATAATCATAAAAGCCTTAGGCGCCTGCATACTGCTAATGGTTAATCCGCCACTGTTTCTAATATCAATGAAATTTCTATCCCTTTTGTTTTTCTATATTAAATAAAAGAAAATCGTGCTACAAATACCAAAGTAAGGAAATAAGGCGCAAAAAAAAAGAACAAACAAGAAATAATCAAAACACAAAGTTAGGTAAAAGTTTTTTTTAGAGGTGGTAAATGAAAATTTTCCTTGTTTTTTTCACTTTTCAACGTTTTCAATAAAAATGCGATTATGAATAAATTACAAGTCAAAATTAAGCACAAAAAAAAAGAAAAGATTAGAAATATTAAAGAAGATAAAGCTTATTTTAAAATTCCAAACATTTAAGTAAATATCCAATTTTTCGTATACGGAATTTTCTTAAACAAACTTCAAAAGATTCTTATTAAAAGGTGTGTTTCAGGTGCGAGTTTTATAAATTAGAAAGATTAAAAAAATTTAACTTTTTTTTGTTTAGAGTTCTAAAAGTTCAATAATGTTTTTGTTTTGTGAAATTAAAAATTAATTAAGAGATTCAAAAGTGAGTTTTTATAAAGAGTTCGTTAAACTTTAAATTAAAAAGAAATTAGGTGCTGAAAAAATTGCCTAATATCAGGAAATATATGAAAGTTTGCATATAACTAGGCTAATATTAGCAAGAAATAAAATGTATATATTAGTTCTACCAGAAAAGGGAGACAAAAGCACAAATTCCCATGAAATCAGTACTCCTTCATGACGAAGAAAGTACAGATGTTTACCAACGAATGTGTCAGGACAATAATCTATGACTCTGATAACTTCATATTATCTACTAAACTAAAAAAGGTTCGATGAACTATCATACCAAGAAAATGGGTCAGTTACACGCTGAGAAAGCCACAGGATTTGAATCCATAAGTCAGCAATCATTGATGCACGCACAAGATTACCTAAAGGATATATATCTCAATGAATAATTAGATTGCATTAGGGTTAACTTGAAACGAAGACCTCGCATATCTTCTTTCATTTTTATGTGGTTGCTCGTTACCGGGAATTACACAAATTGGTGATCAATATGTTGGTTTATTGTTGTTGTTATACAATATTATAAAAAAAGGTAATAACATTGAAATTTCCTATTAAAATTAAAGATCAAAATTGAATCTTTATTAATCACTGAAAAACCATCATCTTGATATATTGATTAATTATTGTCAATTTCTACTCTTAGCTGATTACCCAAGAGTATATTTATATGGTACGTTAACCATCATGGTAGACGTTGAATGGCGAACCTCATCAATCAATCAGTTATAATAAAATGATAATGTCAAAGTTAAGAAGATATCAACGTCTTATTGAAAGATTATACTAGAATAAAAAAAATATCCAGATGTCAGATAATATGAATTTATTTGTTTTTTTATTACTGATTTTTGTGATACTTATTTTATACCAAGTCCTTTCGTTATTATATTCTCGTAAAACTTTCATAGCTTGACCCCGAAAAAGAAATGATTTTTAGTTTTTTTCTATGGGATTTGAACCCACCGACTCTACGTACTCTTCGCTGCACTAAATATGCCACCAAATATGAACTTGAGCTAAGTCTGCTCTTTATTTGCAATGAAAATCAATTCACATGAAGAAAATCAAATTTCGTTAATAAAATGTCATTATTTCTTATAAAAGCTTTTGAAAAATATATAATGGATAAAAATGATTGGATAATTTCAAGAAATTGAAATTATTACTTTTATAATGTTTTAAAAAAAATTAAATTAAAGCAAAATTTAAGTCCACAATGGTAAATGAATACCATTTTGTACAGAAATGAGAAATTCAATAGGAAAATTAGAAATGTAATTAATATCTTACAAACTACGCAATATATATCTATAGGGTGAGTCAAAAATGTCCATTAAATTCTTGTGTTTATTTGCCAAATTAATTTTTTGAACACTTCAGAATATACCAAATACATATGGTCAACAACCGACCGATAGGACACAGGAAACCTTATACAGAATGGTTACAAGCACGATATTACAAACAGACTTTAAAATTTCTTCTTGCTCGAACGAGAATTCAAAGTGTGTAGAGTTGTTATGTACATTCTGTAACATTCTTGTAATTGGTTCAAACCTTCCATAGTCAGTACGATGACAATCGATCATGAATAAGTCAACACTTCTCAGTGAGTGTGCGCTAATATTTAATTTTATGCGTTCGAGAATGCTCGAGAACTCAATGATACCCACGAGAATTTGATGAATGAAGACTATGTCAGCCACCTCGCGGCTTTTCTGCAAAGTCTGAAAGTTAATCAGTTTTAGACGATTGGGTTAAGGAGCGAGATTGATAGCATTCAAGGAAGACATCAAAGACAGCAAAGCGAACGAATCTACGGTGAATAGCTTCAATTCCCTCAATGTGTACATTATGGTACGGCCGACCAAACTTGACTGGAATATTCAAGTACCGGTCTACCAAAGGTAATGTATAGAGATTTAGTAATATTTGGGTCGGAGAACTCTTTAGACCATCGTCTAAATCCTCACATTTAATTTATTCTTGTAGCAAAATTTGTGCCCCATCCTGTATAAGACATTAATTATAAGGTTGAAAAAATTTTAAGGTTTCTAAGACGATATAAATTGTTGTTCTGATTAGTACTCGTACTATTATTATTTTATCAAGATTAATTTATAAACATAAAATGTTTGGGATTGTTCGAGAAAAAAAACCCTAATTTTGAAGAAATAGAAATGTTTTTTGGGTATGCCTATAAGTATGCAATATTTCAAACACTGACTTTGCGATGAAATATAATACAATAGTAAAGACTTTCTGTTAAAAAATCGTTACTTGGCCTTTTTTTATGATTAAATATTTAAATTTTTTATTAAATTAAAACAAAATTGATGCGGTGAACCTATTTTACAAACCAAAGCCAATAAAGCTCAATATTTCTTGCTACTTTAGTTTGGTTTTTTGTAATTTGAAAAGTCGTTGGTTGGTTTTTTGGTGAACTAGAAGGCTTGTAGGTATATTCTGTATAGTGGTATCTTACAAGATTAATTATTGGTAAAGAAAAGTATCAAAACCGAATTAAAGTATTCGGATTTTAAGGTTATTGAAGGTGACAAATTAAAGACATCGAAGGAATCCAATCGATGATAGTTTGTTCAGAATATAAACATATTAAAATCGAGCGTTGAAAACTATTAAACAGAAACTTCCAGCATTAGTGTATGACAAAAGTATTGTGTTCCATCATGATAACGATGGACAACATACAAGTTTGGTCTATCGTTAAAAATTAAGAGAGCTGAGTTGGGAATTTTTGATGAATCTACGGTATATAGTTCTGATCTTGGACGATCAGACTAACATTTCTTTCGATCTCTAAAGCTAAAATTAGAGTTCAAAAGAAACCTGTGAAAATGATTTTGGATACTATATTGGATTTCTCACTTAATTTTTGATCAAAAATATGTTCTTCATACTGTGAAATGTGGTTTTACGAAATGTTTCATAATGTTAAGAAGACTTCCAAAAAATCTTATAAAAATTCACAATTTTACAAGAAATTGTTGATATATCTTAATCAACTGAGGATCTTAAACTGTCTCGGCCTACGCTACATGATTGTATGAGGATTATAATATAAACCTCATAGAGAGAGAGTGTATTATACTTTTCACATTTTGATTGATCCCCGTATATATATATAAGTATATAAAATTAATAGATTTCTATAAAATACTTGTAAGATGAATTCAAACCCATAATAAAATTTCTATTATATGAAACGTGAAATCGTTTCTTTTTTTTTGCTTCGGAATTTTGGGGAAAAACAAATAAAATATATGATAAAATGATGTCGACTACATTCCTTACGAAATTCTTATCTCATTTTTCTTATCCTTTTTATAAAACAGATTTTTTTTGGAGTACAATCCTTTCAATCTGCGAAACAAAACTTTCCTGTTTTTTTTTATGTTATATATTGTTTTACTTACCCTTTTTTTTTTCTTTGAGAAGGTTGAAACACAAATAGATCTATTTTTCGGCTTTACACTAGAATAAATTTCAATAAATCTGACTTGTCTTCAATGTTTCGAGAAAGACTATGTAGCTTTTAAAGTGCTCATGGGATCAATTTTTACATTATATGTACATTTATATTATTTATAATATGTTATATATATAATAATATTATTATTTTTTTTTCGTTTTGAAAAACAACAAGAAATAGGGTTCACATTACTTGACTACAAGAATAATTGCAATTTCGAAATATAAAAATTGGAATTACACAAGGCGGACGAGAATATGTGCATGTATAAAAATCTGTAATACAATGTTTATTTTGAAATTTGAAATACAGTCGAACTTATTAATTGGGAGACTTTATATCTCCGGATCATATTTCAAATCGATTAATCAAAACGTCACACGTTCGCAACCGGAGACTGGTTGAAAACTCGTCCGCCATAGACCATGCCTTTTTGAAGTATTTACATAATATGCGACACGTTTAAGTTAAGATGAGCATACTATACAAATTATCAGAAATACTAGGATGTGCAATAATTGCTCAGCCTCGACAAGAGAACGTGCTGCTAACAGGTCAATTTTTTTGTCTTATGTTGGCACAACCTTCATATGAACACGCATGTCAAGTTTCACGTCGATAAGTCAATTTAGTCTTTGTTTAGAAGCTATTTGAAGTTGACGTGTCATTGAATTTTTTTAACATGGAAAAAATTTAAAATCTTGTAGTGATTAAATTCGTTGTTTTGGATGGTTTACCACCTACAGAAATTCACCCAAAATTGTTAGAAGTATATAAGGATGCATCACCTTCACTTTCAACTGTGAAAAAATGGGTTGCCCTTTTTAAATCTGGTCATACAAGCCTTGAAGATGACCTCGAAGGTCTCCCAAAAAGTGTACCAGCAACAGAAAACATACAAAAAATACAAGATATTGTTTTGGAAGATCGACGAGAAACTTTAAATGAGATACCTGACACCATAGGGATCTTAGCTAAAGTTTTAGGTTTCAAAAAGCTTTGTCCAGCATTCGCTAACAATGGAACAAAAACACCTTCGAATCTGATTTTCTCAACAACATTTGGACCGTTTTAAGAAGGATAAAATGGATTTCGTACGTCGATTCATCACTATGGATGAGACTTGGGTCCACCACCATGATTCTGAATCGAAACAAGAAGCTAAAAGAAGTCATAGCAGCTGTAGAGGAAGCAAGGATATCGTCTGTGAGTTAAATAGGAAGCATTTTTTTGAAAGACATGGACTCGTCAATGGTATTTTAAGAATAGTGTGAGTAAAACCGCGGTCACCAGCTAGTTTGTATTATTTTCTCTTTGGCGACACATATGTGAGGCTGGTAGAATGCGTTAATGAAAATATTTTAAGAAATCTTCTATTACAGGATCACCTGCTAATCAGACTACATTTTCCGGAACCACCAAATGGTTTAATTAACAAGTTTAGGTGTATTCTTTGCTAATTTTATACAAAAAATGAATTACTTCATTATTTTTGTAAGATTGGTTTAAACCAGATAACTCCATAATCACGTTTCTAGGGCTTAAGAAATTTATTTTTTTATATGATTTTTTGAGGGATGTGGTACTCTTTATTTTAGATTATTTATTTAAGACAATTTTGGATAAGAAATTACCATGGCGTTTGTTATAAAATTTATGTCTCACCCTATACTAATATTGTATTCTTTATATGAGTTTACATATGAAACGGGTTCAAGGAGTGTATTAAATAAAAAATCAATTGCTTTAAAAAAATCTTTATACACATATTCCTTCCACAAACAAGATATGCGCGTCGCCTAAAGCTATGCAATGATTTTTCTTTTAATTAGAAAATTTTGAAAATATTGTGAGTAAATACAAGAAAAAATTAATATGTAAAAACAATGCGTAATATTAAAATCGGTCTATAGCCAATATTGATATCGTGTTAGTATCAATATTGTATATAAATATGTAATAAATATACAATTTCTGACTATATTCTCGTTTTTCCGACACTCATTTTGTTGAAATTCAAAAGCTTAATTTTATTTAAACCATAGTAAAAGTATTTTGAGGTATTTCAGCAAATTTTCTGGTTGGGAATTAGTACAAGCACCAATTTATCAGGGAATGAATTGGTTGCGAGAGTTGTGCAAATTTGTACAACTTGTTTTAGCAATATCAAAAGCCAAACTAAAGTTTAAGCAAAAGTTCTACGGAACTCAAAGAATGGCTATTAAATGTATCAAGTTTAAAAGGAGAGGAGCGTCTATAGAGCTGTTGATAATTTGGTGTACGAAAAAAAATATCAGCCTCTTTTTCCAGAGAATGTAGCCCAATCAATTTTAATCTATTCTCATACGGAGACAATAGAAACGGGTCATTCCAAAGAAGGTCTTTTGAATGTATAACGAATATTCGTTGAACAGATTCGATACTACTAATTTGGGACTGTCAGTAGGGAGACAATATTTGGCTGTCATCATATTGCAGTATACACGTCTAACTAGAGTAATAAAAATGGCTTTAATAATGTGAGAATCTAAAAATTTCTTGGTAACCAGCGTATTGGTCGAATTAAAAGTGTGCCCCAACTTACGTGCTGACACTCCCAGGCTTGGAATATAAGATATCAGAGTGGTTGAATATTTTCTATCTATTGTGTTTTTATGTAGGACTAGCGGCCCGTCCCGGCTTCGCACGGGTGGACATTTATTTTTTAAACATTAGAAGGGTGTATGAAGTTAGACTACAGAGAATATTAGACGCGACAGACATGAATGTGAGGATCATTGGATACAGATGTATGCGGAACAAATCTTTCCTCTTTATAATATTTCTATAGATTATATTATTTAAGTTTTAGTAGGGATCCCTAATTTTTTCTAGTAATAAATATAGCCTATGTTACTCAGGGATAATGTAGCATTCTAATGGTGAAAGAATTTTTGAAATCGGTCCAGTAGTTTTTGAGTTTATTCGTTACAAACATCCATACAAAAATACAAACCTTTCCTCTTTATAATATTAGGTTAGATTGGAATTAAATTAATACAAAATAAATGAAAATTCATATTTAATTGATTTCTTAAAATTAAATATTTTTATTTTAATATAAGTTTTTTCTTAAATAGATTAGTTTGTTCCATATTTTCCTTAAATAATTTTTTTTCTTTCTTATTATTTTTACATTTTATTTTCTATTTTATTTTATTTTTCATTTATTTTACTTAAATATTCCATTTATATATTGTCAGATCACAATTTTCTTATTTGATTTAATTAAAATTCTTTTCATTATACAAAAATGAATTGTTTTTTTAAAGAAAATTTATCATTTTTATAGAAAATAGAAATGTTAATATTCCTGAGGGACCAAAAAAAAACCAAAAAATTAAATAATATAAAAACTGAAATTGATGGCCATCAAATCGGGTACAAAACTTTGAAAAGGTTTCAAAAAAATATTTAATTGTTTTCTCTTCAATATTTAATTTTGCGTTTTTTTTTTCTTATTTTCTAAAATACTTAAGTATATAAATTTCCGTATAAATAAAGTCCTGAATTTTAAATAGAAGAAAATATTCCAGAAATTTCCTTTGGCTTTTTAAAAGAAAAGAAAATACTAAAATATCTAATTTTAAAATATAAGGAAATAGCGAACCTTTTTTCTTTTTTTGTTCTTTTTTGGCGGAATTTAAGAAGACTTTGAAAAAAGAAAGATAATAGAAAAAAAAATGACATTAATATTAAAATTTTTTATATCAGCTTTTTTGAAGTTCAATTTGATCAATTAGTCGTTTATTAGAAAATGTCATCAAGCGGCATTTTATATTTTATAAATAAAAATAAAAGTGTTTCGTATTCAATTTTCTTATTATGTAGCATCTGTTTCTGTCTGTGAATGGATTCCTTTTAATAAGATAAAATCCATTATCGGATACATTCAGAGATATAAGCCTTCATCATGTACATAGTTGTGAAGGGTTATAAAACCTTATTCTATGTTATACTTAAATATTGCCTTTCTAGACCCATGTTTATATTATGAAGATATCAATCTTTGCCGTCTTTACAGAAGGTCAACATTTATTTGCTCTGATGACATTCTTAAGTCGTAGCGTGGGAAAAATGCAAAAAAAATGCTATTGATCCATATTAATATTCTTTCAAAAAGCACATTTAACTACTACTGATATAAAGCGTCGTTAAGTCTTATATACGTCAAATTTGCTGCTTGGTTATTATATAGTAGGTGTCCTTTTTTTTCGCTGAAGACAAGTTATGGCAACGTATACATATTATCTTGACTACCAGTAGGTTTCAAAGATCTGATTTAGGTTATTTTTACTCAAAAAATGTTATATTTTCATTTCAGGCAATCATTTTTCAGATAGTATATGATAAATTTAGGGTTTCGTCATCTTAATGCAAGCATCCAATAGAATTGTAGAAACTTTTCTTAAAATTGACTTTGTTGATATTAAAATTAAACGTTTCGGTATTAATGTTAACTGCCCTAGACATTCGGGACAACGGTTCATTATTACCATAGTCCGTTCTGTGGTAGGTTATTTGGAAAAGTTCCACAGACCTCAAGGAGTAAGGATTAGTGTTAAGAGGTATCTTCTCTAAAAGGGAATGAACATCAATAGTACCATTGACATTAAAACTGCACATACGACAACCTTTTTGTATGTGTATTTTATGTATTTTTAATCAAATGATAAGATCATCGTCGAAATCGGGCTATATGAACCGATATGTACAAACAAACAAACAGAATTGTATTGTTATAGGTATAGAAGATAGATGAAGTCCTTTTTACAAATCCTAATAAGGAGTTAAACTTTTTTCAAAAACTGTATGTTTTTTGTATGTTTTTTCGGCAAAAGTAAGAAAGATATAATATGAAAGAGAATTTGTTTTGCATTATGTTCTGATACAATTTTTTTTGTAGAACAATTCTAACTTCTTATTAGTATTTGTAAGAAAGTCTTTGTGATATAGTAATAATGGGTGATTCATTTAGAGGTATTGTTTTCAATTTGATCGGGTTATCTGTATTATCAAACCAAAGAACCATTCTTGACCTTTATTTTTTAAAGATTATTTCTTTCAAATGTTGGCCGTAACTTCGTTTAACATGGTCCATTCTGAAGTTCCAATTTTCGATGACGCATTTTGAGTGGTATTTGGCGAGTAACGCGAATCGTACCCGGCTTATCCATGTAGACCTTGGACTTTACATAGCCCCAAAGGAAAAAATCTAGAGGTGTAATATCACACGATCTAGGCGTCCAATTCAGCTGTCCGAAGCGCGAAATTAACTGTTCACCGAATTGTTCTCATAAGTTGTTGCTCTAAGTGCACGAAACACATTCCTCGTAGAAGGCTGATTTTCGTGATACAGCTAAATAATTTGTAGACTCCTTTTTTTATACAAATACAATTAAGGAAGCGGGAATTGTTGTCGAGAAGAAAACGGCACCAAAAAAAGGTACAAGAAGAATTCTCTCTTAGATTATATGCTTTTTGATATAAGAAAATTTATGAGGATTCTTAATGAAATTTATTTGTAGATATGTTTTGTGAATTATTAATTGAATAAAATATTCTCATCGAAATCTTAAATTGTTAGAATGGAATAGCTTAATTATAAATACAAAATTGAAAAGCTTATAAAAATCATGAAAATTGGTTGTACGTAAATAAAAATTAAAATGACTTACCTGTAGAAAAAAAACAGTAGAAATACTAAATTATGTTAATTAGAAATTCATAAATGACATAATTTTTTCTTTTTTTACTTCTAATTTTTCTAATATTAATGAAATAATCAAAAATTCAATACTATTCAGAAATTCAATTTCAAAATTACATGAAATTTCTCATTTGAAATTAGGTTAACTTAATTAATTAATTAGAAAAAGTTGCTCTTTGAAGTTTTCTTCGGTTTACATTGAAATAAATTTGATATGCACAGAAAAAGATATAAATTTTCTTAAATTAGTTAAAGTTGTAAAAAAGAAGTCAAGTAAATTCTCGAATATGATCCATTTTAAGCATTTTTAATAAGATTTTTTGATTTATTTTTTTTTGTTTCCTTCAATACCATTCTTTTATTCGGTTGTTAACCTGACAAAATCCGTCTTAAGATTCTGTTGTATTCGGGTCAGTTTTTCAAATCCTTTTCTTTATTAAATTAAACGATGTCAACGTATTTATTGTGAAAGGGCTAAAAAGTTATTGCGTTGTTTATGACGACAAAAATAAAGGCAGTGATGGAATTCAATCGGCATTTAACTAAGACTTTAACAAATTTGATCATTCATCAAAAATTTGGAGAATATAATTCAGAACTTTTGATAGTCCTCACCTTGCAGTATCAGACTATGATTTGTTTCCGTTCCTACGGAACTTTTTTAATGGTGCAAATTTTAGTTTAAAAGAAGCCTGTAAAAATGACTTCTGTTGGTTTTTTCCAGAAAGCCTAGAAGTTTTACAATAACAGTCAATCGATCAAAATGGATATTGTTTAATAAAATTTTTGTTTTCCATAAAAAAATCGTACAAAAGAAAAACGCAACGACTTTTTGATTTGCCCTATATTTTTAGAAAAGGATAAGACAAATGCTTTTTTGAAACGCATAACTCCGTTAGTTAAAACTGTTAACTGGAAGGAAATTTGAGATTAATTTGAATAAAATGCCTTTTTTTCAATTAAGGATTTAATTTAAAAAAAAAACGGAAGTATGCTTTCGACCACACTGTAGAAGTGAAACAGCGCCGAAGTGATGGGAGATATAACTATTAGGTCTACGACGGAAATAATCCCCATTATAACCTCCACAATATTGCTAAACATTGTAATCGTCTAGGACGTCTATATAATAAGATTTTTTGTAATCGTGACCTAATTTCTGCTAGTCTCTCCATAGAAGTGTTGTTTCACTTCAAAAAAGAGATCCCTTTTTCAAATATTATTACTAGTTTGCAGCATTGCCAGCGGGTCTTCTAGTTTGTTTTTTTAATATACACCAGCATTAATAGCGTCTGCTCAACTTTGATTGTAATCAAAAGTCCTATTTAAAAATTATACTTTAATAAAACATTTTCTTTCAGAAATCATGAATTCCTAATTATGTAAATATCATAAAATTTCGTTCGTGATAAATGTTCGCTTTATAAATTGCATCGCTTTTTTCTTTCCTTTAATAGAAAATCCTTTAATTCACGCTCATTGTTCATTCGAGTTAAAAGAAAAGAAAAATAATTACAACATTTCTTTTTAGAGTCAGTCATGTTCTTTTCATTATTTCATAATTCCTTTTTTTTTTGTTATGAATGAATTAATTATGCTTTTGTTAATTTAAAAAACAAAAAAGAAAAACATATTTATAATATGTTTTACAAAAGGTTTTTAAATAATATTATCATCTCGGATCTGGTTTGATATCTTTAAGCTAATCATGGTAATAGGTCAACACTTTGTAAATTCTTTTTAAAAAAAAAACATTTTTTTTTTGGGTCTGTTTGGTTAAATAATTTTCCAGTTTAACACTTTAACAATTATTTAGAAGATCTACAATCAGATTTAAAGAACAATTCTTGATGATTATACAAAAGTTATGTATATACATGATTATATGTATATTGGGTTGTTTGAAAAGTTCCATCGATTTATTATGTGTAGTTTAGATAAATGCCATTCTGTGATCAGCATTAATAAGACAATAAGTTTGTTTATACGGTGACTTCAAAATTGACTTGAGATCGACTTCAAACTCAATTCGAGTTTTTTAGCTTAACCAGATTGAAAGATTGGGTGCATCCAGCAGTTCTAGGCGCTTAAATCTAGCAATACGGCTGGATGGAATTCTGACTAACCGCTAACTTAAAGCGTTTAGTGAAATTCTACCATAAAGTTCTACTCCAACAGCGCATTTGAGGTTGTTGTTCACACGAAAAAATGATTTGTGTAAAGGATAAACTGACAGGCAATTTTTTGAAAATGCTTTCTGGCTTATCGAATTTTAATTGAAATTAAAAAAACAAAAATGAATTTGATAAAACTTTTATTTCATTTTATTTTCAATTTTTATTTACTTCCCGATACTTATTTCGTTTAACACAAATTTATTTTTAAAAGTTATTCAAATAAAACTAATTTGACGTTTAGCACAGACTGCCATTCACTTGATTCCAGCAAACGTATCTAGAGGTTCAGAAAATTCTAATTGCTTAGATTAAGAATTTTGATTAAGCGCTTAGGACTGCTGGATGCTGGATGATCCATTGGCTTGAAATTGATTTCAAATCAGCTTCAAATTGACAGACGCTTGCAAATAAATTTTTATTTTCTAAATTATGTTTCACCACTGTCAAATTTAAATTTTCAAGTCGATCTGAAGTCGAGATCTGGAGTGGAGTCGTGTAACTCAATCTGAAATAAATCGTATCGAAAAGTCATAGGAATGGCAATGTATTTCTGATACGATTAAGTCTTAATCGAAATACACGATTCCACTCCTGGGTTTGTAAATTTCATGTCGATGAGAGAAATTTTCGTGTGATTTGATCGATTCAAGTCGAATTCAAGTCAATCCGGGTTTATATGTACGATTTTTGGATTGAAGTCGACTTCAAGTAGATCATGTAAACAAGATTTTTGTTAACGTAATTATTTGTAGAGAACTCAAGAAAAGACCAGCATAGTTTGATTAATTAAATGAAGGGCAAAAAAAAAATGGTTTTTCAATTTCTTTTTCTTTGAAATATTTTGCCAGTTGTATTGGTACAGGGGCTTCTAATTAGTTAAAATATTTAATTCAATTTTTCGTATATATTTGTTTTTTTTTGTATTTTTCTTTAAATTATTGTATTTTTATAAATTTTTAATTATTTTAAATATATAGTTTTTGATCCATTTGATTAAATTCCTTCGTCATAAGAGTTTTCTTTTAGAATATTTTAATCGAACTGAATTTTAATTTAAAAAAAAACTAAAAAAACTGATTACATAAAAATTACATAAAAAAACAGGAAATTATTCCATATTTTAATACATTTTCATTTTTGAACTAAATATAAACATATATACTCCCTTTGTCCGAAATTATGGTATATACGTTTTTTGTAAAAAATTTGCAATATTCCAGATATTGTTGCAACAAAAAAAGTGGTAACAACTTGAACCGCGGCAAGATTAATGAGACTGCAAGTTGATGTTACGTGTTCAACTCTTTACTGCCTAAATTTTTATAACAAGGAAAAAGAAATTACTATTACTTAACTAGCAATATTTAGTTAGTTAAAATTTGGCTAAAAAAATCATGTCGTATTACTTAAATTTCCTAATTACCAAGTTATTTTGATTTAGGTTAATTCAAAATATTGATATCCATCTAGATTTTAGTTCGGTGTCGTTTATTATAGTATATCGACATTTTAGGTAAATATCATAATTTAGTTAGGTTTTTGGTAATTTAGCGTTGGTATTAACATCACGCGATATTTGGGAAATCCGTTAATTTCTATCGTAATCAGTTCTATGATGTCTTATTTAAAAATGTTCCATGGACTTTAAAGAATGTGTATTAACATTTTAATATATCATGTCTAAAAGAGAGGAGTGTCTGTAGGGCTGTTGATAATTTGATGGACGAAAATAATATCAGCCACATGACGCTTCGACGAATCCATTTAAATCTATTCTCACAAGGAGGCAATAGGAACGGGTCATTCCAAGAAAGGTTTTCTAATGCATAAGTAGGTAGGTAGAGTAGGGGTACTGCGTACAACACCAGGCACCTTTTGGGCTCATTGTGATCCATACGAGACCAAGAGTTATCCGATTGGGAAACCTATTCCTTTTCAAAGCATTTGATTTTCCTGCAAAATTTCATTAAACTGCACATGTCAGTCACTTGAAGCATCCCTAAATTACTGAAGAAATGGTTACTCAAAAAGTTATTACGAGCTCGAGAGAGATCTGAGCATTCACATAAAATGTGTTTAATGTTTTCAGCCACTCCTATGTTTCCACAGTATCGAAAGAGGTCTGTTTACAGTAATCCCAATCGTTTAGCGTGCTTTAATGCATAACGTACGAATCTTCGTTGAACAGATTCTATACTACTAATTTGAGTATTTCAGTAGGGAGACCACACTTTGCTGGTATATGGCAGTATACTTGGCAGAGTCCGACTAGAGTAATAAAAACCATTCCGACTAGTTTCTGTCCACAGTAGTATACCATAATTTAGGCTAGAGGGAATATTATTTTTAATTAAAGAAATAATTTTTTTTTGTATTCAAAATTTTTCATATTTTTGGAAGACACAAATTATTAATCTAAACAAAAAAAAAAACTGAATTTCTTGTTTATTTTTTATTAATTAAAAATATAAAAATTAATTTTCGATTAAAAATAATGACAAATTCGAAATTCAAGAAAATTAAATGAGAAAAATTTTCACTAATAATTTTTTTTTTTTTATTTAATTTTTCTTCTTTTGATATTGATTTTTTTTTTTTTTTTTTTTTATAAAAATTTCTAATTAATTATTGAACACCTAATAAATATATGTTTTTTTTTTTTCTTTTTTCGACAATTAATAAAAAATAAATATAATATTGTGGAGAAAATAAAAAAAAAAAGAAAATGATGGAAGAAAATAAAAAAAATACAAAATTCAAAGTACTTGTAGATTTTCACAGTTTCGAAATTTCGAATCTTCTTTCCCTAAAATCCAAGTGATCATTTGTCGAGCTTTCATACTAGCACGAACAACACTACGACTCTTATACCAATGGGCTGGTGAATTTTCCCTTGATCCCTGAAAATAAGACACAAAAGAAAAAAGACCATCATAAAGTCAAAAAGAAAAGCATTTTATAAAGTTTCTTAAAATGAAGTAAAAAAAAAAGAAAAAAAATAAGAATAAATAAAATAAAAATCACTGAATTCAAACTTAATTTAATTTTTCCTTTTTTCTTTTTAAATTGTTGGATTTCAAAAAAAAGAAAAAAGAAAAAAAGAAATATTACTATACATACTGGCGGGCCGGGAAGGACGAACAAAATAAAGCTTTTGAAGTAGATTTCTTTTTTTTTTGCTATTTGATTTAAATATCCATAGGGATTTCTTTTCTTCCTGTACGTTTTACATGTACAACATCGCGACTTTATGTAAAGTGATTTAAAAATAAACATTTTTTTCCCTACTGGGATCGAAATAACTATAATCATAATGGTAAATGTATGTTAGCTAATGCTCAGTGACGTCCATAAGAATTTATCAAATCATGTTTACTAGAAAATGTACATAGAAAAATTGTGAAATTATTGACTTAGTTGTAACAACTGAGTTTTAGTTGTAACACCTGAGTTTTAATTGTGAGAATAGGAAATTCAGTTGTAACAACAGTTATTCAGTTGCCGAAACTAGCCAATAACTTTGCAATTGTTTCGTGTGTATGCTTGTTTCCTATACCTTAGGCAAAATTTCTACATAAATATAAATATCCTGTCATCTATTTCGCCTATAACGTATGCAATTTAATACAAAACTTCATACAAATGAGTTAAAAAATTAGTTCCACAAAATACGATCTATTTCTATATAGCATCCCTGCCCAGATCCTTACGAGATTAAATAAGGTTTTATTAATTTATTTATAACTAGGGGCCTCTGTCACCTGCTCGTTTCGCTCACCAATCCCCGTGTGTATAAACAACAATCAAACAATTTATCAAGGACACTTTTCTTTTATTTTTCTTTATTTCCTCTAGCGGTAGACTAAGATTTTCTTTTTCTTTCTCTATCCGTCTCAATTTTTCAATACGCTAAATTTTATGTTCTTCGTTTTTAATTTGTGAGTATTTAAATTCATTTGTAAAAATATTTCCTTGAACATATTCGCCTAAAAGTATGCATACTTTAATTATTTATAATTATAAATATGCGGAAAAAAAATTGTATATTACAGAGGGATTCACCTAAAAGTATGCATACAATTCTTCTAAAAGTATTTATTTTATATTATTTATAAATGATTGCGGAGAAAACTTTTTTATATAATAGATAGATAATACTCTAAATTTAATTGAAATCGAATCATCGGAATTCACGAGTTATTTTGTAAACAAAACAAAAAGAAAGATAGACAGGTTTTAGTGAAATTGTCGCTTACATTCTGGACAACTGAATACCAACTAAGCCATAGGTTTTTCTATTAGGTCACCATTTTTTATTAATTATTTATTTTTAGCTTAAATTCTTATACACAACATTTAAAAACCTATTTCCCCGAAATGATGAATCTTCATTCAGACAAGTCCTTATTCTCATTCCATTAAAAGGGATAAAAGGAATATAAATAGAATAAGATGAGAAAACTATGAAAACTATTCCTAACCAACGGCAACATGTTTTGTTAACTTTCTGGTTCTGTTCGATTTACAAAATAGAAAAAGCATTTTAGATAGATTGAAATTTAATAATTTCTATTTGGATATGTATATGCATATCCACAGAAAAAGAGAAATGCTCACAACACTGTTCCCTTGGTTATCTTTGAGAAGGAATTCATGATGAAAAATTAACTTTCGAGACTGGAATTTAATATATTGAGTTTATTGTGCCTCTTATATGCCTGAAAATAATGATAGTCTCGTCATAGGCAATAGTTACTTTTTTTCATTCACTCTAATGACTATCTATGTCTTTTCAACTTCAAATTGGGAATAATAATATCTATTGCAACATTAAAATGTAATATCTTCCATATTTAATACATAAATCTTTGACTATGAGGAATTTGATACAAATTAGTGATAGTATTTTCTAGTCGTTGTAAATGACTCGGTTTGCCCTATTTTCGCACCAGCTATAATCTGTGGCATTCATTCGAATGGCTAGATTTTAGGCTTGACCAATCAAGTGCAATGTTATTTTAGCACAGTACATGAAGAAAGTCCTATTAAATTCTGCTTCATGAAACGTTTCCTAAGTCGTGGGCGTGACATGGCGACTGTTTACTGATACTGGAAAATAATTATTCTCAATTTAAAGTATAAAGCCGTATATTGTCTGAAATTTTGTAATACCGCCGTCCATGAATTTATCATATGTCCATTTTGTATGCCATAAGAATAATAATGAATTCACATTAAGTGTATATTACTCATAAAACTGGCTGGGTGAACTTTTATATAGAAAATATGAAAAATTGTATTTTAAATAAGTTTAAGAATTTTATACTTAAAGCATTGGATTTTAAAAAAGAAAATGTATTTACATATATATAGTTGACTGGATTTACTGAAACGGAATACATAAAACTATATGAATTTATATATCATCAACGAATTGGAGGAAAAATATTTACATGGGAAAAATAATGTCTATGTTAGGTTAGTATGAAGGTACATTATTATTGTAAGTAATATATTGAATAAAACAAAGTTTTGGAACAATCTTTGCATTCGGTTTTTGTGTGTGTATGGGATATTCGGTTATTTCAAACTTACCACTTTAACGTGACCATTTTCTGAATGGATATTTGTATTCACATCATTTTTATGATCCTGTTTTGAATTAAGTAATTTTAATTAAATATTACGAAAAGAAATGGAAATTTTTGCAACAACAACAACACCAAAAAAAAAGGTTAAAAACGAGAAAACAGAAATAAAATTGAAACTTTCAAGAATGTGGAGAAAAACTACTAATGTTTGCCTATAAGGAATGGGTAGTAACCTATGCATCCGTATCACTCGTATTTGTACAGCACTATTATATGATATACGAAGGAACTTTTTTAACTTCGCGCAAAAATAAGTTAAAATTAGGTTTTTCTTGTCACGTATTCCTTTTTTTTCTGGAAACATTGTAAAAATTCATGTCGATTTTCATAGTAACTAGTTGGTTTCCAATCATCAAAGGAGCAAGTTGAACTTTCTCGTACTTTTAGAGAAAATAACAAACAAAATAATCATATTGAATGTTGTAACCAGTTCTTGGAGTTATGTAATGATAATTTAGAAACATTGTACAATATATTATAAAACAGACTTATAAAAAACCTCATTATTGTGATATTGAATTAAAAAGAGGCCTTAAAAGTCCAAACCCGTGGATTTTGGTCATGTTGACTGGTAACTTATGGTGTCAGCTTTTTGGGATTTGCAAAGAATTCAGTTGATAGATCCCAAGCAGTACCATAGAAGTATATAAATCTTTACTACTCCTACACGACTTTCTATTCTGATATTAAGCTTAATATATATGTAAAATGTGTTGTTTGAGGAAAGATCAAATCATTACAACTACTATTTGTAGTTAGTCTGATTTTCTAACTTACGATTAGTAGTACAAAGAGCAAACTTAACGAAACGTGTGTTATTATTTCAAGACAATAATTGCCATGGCTACACTAACCTTTACAGGTCAGATTTAATCCCTAGTGATTATTTGCTATTCCATAAAATTGAAAAAAAGTTTGTCGTGAAAACTATTAGGCATTTTAATAAAAGCCGAAACATTTTTAAGTTCTATACGATGTATATAAGTTACTGGAATCATGATCGAAAAAAAAAACTCTCCACGTTTTATAAGATTCTAAATCGTTGGCAATCATTTTTATCGAATGTCTGTCTGTCGTCTGTCCGTCCGTCTGTCGTATGCAAGATTGCGGCCGTATTTTTGAAGCAATTTCCATGGTAAGAGCGGGTTTTTCCTCATGAGAACCATTCTATCAGAAGTTGGGTTTGATAGAACTAAAACTTCGGGTAGCCGCCGAACAAAAGTTCGGTTTTTTGTGTTTTTACATGGTATTTATGGACCGATTTCAATGGCATAAGACACTTGTTCAATGAAAGAACACTTGTGTCCAAAAATCAATTAAATCTGATTACAACTTCGGGTAGCTGCCGAACAAAATTCAGATTTTTTGTATGAAATGATACGATTTTCAAACTTTGCTTACATATTTTCCTCATAATTTGCACTTAGGATAACTCACAAACGTATTACCAGATTTTTAGAAGGTACCGTGATTTGAACATACGTATAGAAGTTTCAATAGTGGTTTTGCACTATAGCTTCTTTTTTATTGTACGAAAATAAATTGAAATGAGCATTTCGAGAACTTAAAAAATTCCCCTCGCATATAATATATCTCTATGGATACGGGTATTAGATATAGTACACTTGAACGAATGTAGCAACCACTAATTACTCGTATAATGTTTGTTTCACAACAGTTTTTTTTTAGTTAATTACAAGGTAGTTAAATGTTGTTGCAGAATATTTAAAGTTTTTTTTTTTATTTTACTTACTTTAAAGGAATATAAATTTTCTAAAAGGGTTTTAAAGTATTAAACAAATTTCAGCTTGCTGTTTTTTTAATTATTCCCTGCAGAGTCTAGAATACATAAAATCAATGGAGGTGCGTGTATTTTGAGGGAAATTTTAAAGTGCTGAAAAAACTAATAAAACGGGCTCTTTATTTTAGAGACTTTTTTTTAGTAATCGTTTCATCAGACTATTTAGTTTTTGAGTTTAAACTTTTTAGGATATAAAACTCCTAAGAACTTCTAGAAAAATGCTTATCTGATAACATTAATTTTGCATGGATTTATGATACCCGCCGTTTTGATACCTAGAAAACCTATCTAGTCATATATAATATCAGATACCAAAATTTTTATGAGCATAGATAATTAATTTCTTTAAAACTATGTAGAAGAAATTCGAATAGATCCTTCGAGTGTACAAAACTATAACAATATATGTGGGAAGCTACTGTACTCTATAATAATGATGTTTTACATAAAATAAATCCATCTACATGGTCTATAAAGTTTGGTTTTTTATAAATTCAGGGAATCTAATCATAAATATTGCACATCTTCCGACTAATGTAAAAGAAAATTTCATTTATTTGTAATTACCTGCAATAAGTTATGTTCCTTTTTAAGACGAATTTGTGTCAAAGTTCCAGCAAGTAATTCATCACAATTGTGATTTATGCCTACAGAGACTTCAATAAATTTAGCACGAAATGTGCACGCTAAACATTTTCCATCTGAAATTGAGAACATAAGAAAAATTATTAAATTAACACATAAAATATTTATTTATATAGAAATAATAGAGCATTCCGATTTTAGTAATCATTATGGAGTATAAGGAAAAGTTCTCTTTAAATATTATTACTGAAAAATCGTAGGCCTTGAAGTTTACAATTTAAGCAGACAAGGACTTCCGAAGCGGAAAATGACGGCTAATGCTGCCTATCCTTCATTTTCCGTATACTGTGGCAGAAATCATAAAAGTATAGAGCTATAACGCCTTTAGGATGTTATCATTCCGATAGAACTCTTTAAGTGCAGAAGAAAATTTTTAGTATCATCATTTTTTGGTAATATTCGATTTTTGTTTCTAAGGACAAGTAGGATACATAAATCTATGTAAACATATTTCCAAAAAAAAAAAAATACTATTCGATTTATTAAAATAATCGAAATTTATTGTGTATTTTAAAATTTATAATTTAACATCGAAATGCCCGCCACTAAAAGTATGCCAACAAAAATTGTATTCGTTCCAACATGTACCAATGTACATAATATGTACATAGATATGTACATTGCGAATATAGCAGCCATGTAGGAAATGGAGTCTTCTAGAAGCAGTTGTGTATACAATTACCAGTTAACACAACTAATTAAAATTAGGATTCCAGCCAATCTTATGTTTTCAATGCTATGCCATTGGAAGAAGTCTATATGGGATCGTCTTTGTATTACTAAAAACCAATTACAATACTAATGAATTGAAACTACTTCTTTTCCAGATTACTTAGAATTAGTGTTGGAATTAGTGAAGTAGGAAAAAGTTGCGGAATCGGTGCAGTTGCAGTGTTTATATAGTTCTTATTATAGTAAGGAAATAGACCTTATAGTCGTATTTAGTAACTTGTTTTATTTATTACCATTATCACTTTTGTGCCTTATTTACACCTTTTCTAATTGTAATTCAAAAAGCATTAAATGTAATTCAGACAGCAGCACACAAAAAAAGACAACTATTTAGTAGATAATTTTTGTATTTATTAATAGTACTTCAATTTTAATAATTTAGCAACCGATTGGCATATCATTCATTGCTAAGAATGCTGCTTGGTGAATTGTACAGTATTGCACAGCACGAGCATAATCACCTCCATTTAGGTTGTCCTATAATATTGTGACGTGCTATCCCTTTTTGGTTCGATGTTATGAAAATAATAACAGTTTTTATTTATGTGAATTTAGTGTATAAACTTTATTTATAATTATTTATGCTTTAACAATTAGTCTTAAAAAAATATTTGTCTTTCAATAATTTAATTATTACAATTAATTATG
Source organism: Xylophagus ater (assembly GCA_963422695.1). Classification (NCBI taxonomy): domain Eukaryota; kingdom Metazoa; phylum Arthropoda; class Insecta; order Diptera; family Xylophagidae; genus Xylophagus; species Xylophagus ater. The sequence goes on from OY730486.1 coordinate 14,659,335, forward strand.
TATCACAGTTCATTCACAATGGAAAACACTATTAATCACTTTTTCCGATAATTGATCACTATTTCTTACTGTTAGATTCAAATCACTGTTGTAATCGCTTTTCGAAATAATGACGTTTCAAATCACTGTTTTTATTCAATCTCGGATGAAGTTTAGACTTCAACTGTTCTTTGTTTCGACGTTGTTTCTCCTTATATACTCATCGTTTTTCAACTCGAGAAGCTTCTCCGTCTTCATCGAAACGTGTTGCGATAAACGTCAAGAAATTTCTTCGAAAGAAACGTCAAAGTGATCATTTGTTTGTTCTAGAATGTGAAAGTGTCTTTTTTATAGAACTAATAATGTGTTCCGTGTTTTGTGTTTTTGCAGGAAAATTCCAGACTTTTCTTTTATCAAGAAAAGTCATGGAATGTTTCCTGGAAATATAGTGCAATATCTTCTAAGCAGACAAGTCTTTATTTGTTTGTTTGAGTGGTTTCTGAATTACATTCGTTGCTTTCTATATTACAATTGGCTAATCTAAATTAAGGTTGAAGCTTTCTGTAAAACATTTAACACTTTCTGAATTACAAATGGAAAATGTGTAGTTCGTTATGATTTGCTGGTTCAAATTGTAATTACTTGCTGCAAATTTCCTACAGGGATATTTAGCATAAAATAAAAATAAATATACGCAATTGACGCCGTTCTTGATTTATTTAAATAAGATCAAGATTTCGGGTAAAATATTTGAAAGCAATGAATAAACAATAAAAATTATTTTAAATATTTTTTTAAGAAATTAATCTCATAAAAGTTATTTTCGTTACAAAAAATGTTGTGGAGAATTTTCGTTTTCATGAAAATTTAAAAATAATGTTTACTACAAAAAACTCATTACACATATCATAGTTTATTTTTTGAGCTACATACTTTTACAGCCGTCCGCCATATAATAAAATAAATCTAAATGTGAATTTTATTGCCAACTTCTCTATTTTTATGTGGTTTTGTTTTTATTTTAGAATTTTATTTTTTTCATTTTCATTTTCAAATTTTCCAATGTGTGTAAAAGAAAATGCATTTAAAAACGACACTGATTTATGGCAACAATGTTAATGTCCGATTAATGTGCGTATGATAAGTTCAAAATTGAATGTCCCCACACAGGAAGTCTCACAATAATGACTTTACATATTAGTATAGTAGAATCAAAAGCGGTATATTTTAATTTTTTGAAAATAAATTAAACTTAAGACAACGTTTGTGATAATGACTCTAAACCAGTGTTTCCCAACCTTTTTTGTGCCATGCCCCACCTTAGCCTTTCTAAAATTCTTATGCTTCCCCCATACTTAACATACATAAGTTTTAATATTAAAAAATTGAATTGTTCACTTAAGAAACTAAATTTGGCATCGCATTGCATTTAAATGGCCCGGAGCGAAAGGGTTAAACTCGTGTCATGTCCATTTTCGAACAATCAAATAGCCCCCCTGTGGGGCGTGGGCCCCACGTTGGGAAATACTGCTCTAAACTCTATTCGTAATTGTTTCAAACTCCATATTGCCCACCAAATTTTCATCGAAAAATTAACTCAAAAGTGAGTCTTTTTCTCAATTGTATCAATGAATTTTAGAAGGTATTTTACTTATTATTAGCTTTAATACTTTAAGCATTATGTTGTATATCACTATTCCACAGACCTGACTGTTTTAAAAGGTCTCATACAGCACGTTTATCCGCATACAGAGTTGGTATGATTAAACCATTTTAATCTACACATAAACGAAACCGAACCGATTCGATTGTATCTGATTGAATGGGCTGTATTTTGATACAGACCAAATCAAACCGAACTGGTTTGGTTTGCACATAAACTGATTGTTTTTATGTAAAATTACGACCGCATTTATGAGATATATGATTTGAGCAAAACTTGGTAGGAGAGCCAGTCATATTACAAAGCTTCTATGCTTAATCGGTCCAAAATTTCGGGTAAAATTCGAAATTAAAACTGCATCAAAAATTGACATTTCTAAACAAGATGCATCAAACGGTGTCTTTTCCAATTATTTAATAGTATAGCTTCTAATTATTTCAATGTTACTTAATTAGGCGAAGACAGTTACCATAGTTCTCCAAGAAAGGTATCTGAATTAGGACACTACCTGTTGAGATCAATAATATATCGGGTATTTTCCACTTTCTTATTTTGCGTTTTTTTTTACTACTCAAATAGCTGTCAAATTGTGTCAATTGTGTAACTAATGTTTTATTGTTTAATAGCGTTTTTATTTCTCGAAAAAAAAAAATGTACATTTCATACCACAGCAGGTCAGTGGTCAGTCTGTTTGTTACTCAAAAAAATGTCAACATCTTAAAATTGCTGTTTTCCTTTTCATAAAATGTTGACCGAAAATGTAGAATTTTTTGCACCTTTCTTTCTAGTTATACCATGAAATTCTGTCTAAGATAAATATTCTAAATACGAAATACATCAGATAACATATGTATAATCAAAATATGGATTGTTGTCACGTTCCTCTGTCGCTAATAGAAAAATACGAAAAAGTTGCAGCTACGTAGAGACTACTAAAAATCAAAAAATTCCATTAACTTTCCTTCATTTTTGAAATAGTTCTGACGGGAAATTTTCTTTTTAATAATTTTGGCATGAATTCTAAAAAAAAAACTTTAAAATTGGAGACTAAAATTTAATTTTCAATAAAAAACGATAATTAAAATTGCTTAACCGCAAAGATTTCCATTCGGGATTTATATTATTAGACATTATGAGATTACGGAGACACATTTTAATGGTCTCTTTTTAATTTATTGATATATCATTAGAAGAAAATTACACAAAAACCAAAAAAACAAACAAATAATTACCTTGCGCTGATACTGCTCTCGATCGAGCTAAATCTATTTTATTCGCAACTAAAATAACTGGCCTGGTTCGTAGAAGTTCTGAATCATGTAAATATGATAGAATTTGTTCGGCTCGACTAAATGATGCTTTATCAACTACAGAATATACAACAAGATATGCGTCTGCTTCCTCTAATTCATCCTAAACACACGAAAAAAAAAACAATAAAATAAATAAATGTTATCATATTAAATTAATTATTTAATTATAAGAAAATGTTTTATTCAACAACAACCAAGAAGGCAAGAAATCTTATAAGGAATTTAATTCGTCACCATTAAATAAATTTCAAAATTTGATTTATAAATTATAAATCTTTAAGTAAATATTTCAATTAAATATTTAAGCTTAGATATTAAATTTCTTGTATCGATCTTTAATTTGGAATTCTTCAAAATAGACGAAATATATTAAATGAAATCCCCTTAAATCTGCTCAACGTAGAGAACTTATTGTATTTTCTTTTCTTAACAAAAGCTTCTGCGCTAGAACATAAATCCTCTTATTTAAGTTAATACCCTTGAGGAGGTTCATTTTATTTGTTTTGATTATTAATAATTTGATGGTTTCGATATTATTAATAATGAAAATTAAATGAAAATTGTAAATTTTTTTTCTTCGAAGTAATGGAAAGAGAATGCGGAAATTCCGCCCAGTGATTTTGTTGAAATAAAATAATACAGAAAAAAGTAATAGGAAGGAAGTGGTTTTTCATTCCTTCACTCAGCTTTTTATGTTTTTTCCGAAATTGACAAAAAAAAAAAACATTAAAGTTAAACATACATAGGCGGAAATTCCGTCGCGGAAATTTTTTGTAAAATAGTTTTTCCTATTAAGATATTTCCATTTTTCCATGACAATCATAAAGTTTTAAGGTAGACTAAATTAAGACAGTAAAAAAATGTAAAGCAAGGGAAAGATACCAAAAAAAAAAAAAAAAAAACGTTTCGTTGAAAATAAAAATAGTCCCATGGTCTACTGTAATATGTTTGGCGGAAATTTTGTATCCTATATAACCACACAACTCCATTGGACTTATTTCAAGACATAATTTCAGTCGGACTGGAAAAAAGTCTAATGGAGACTCGAAAATTTGGACTTTTTTGTCAGTCCGACTGAAATTATGTCTTGAAATAACTCCAATGGAGTCGTGGGGTAACCACGGATGGACAACTGCAACATATATATTACATACAATGTTGTAGGTTACGTGAAATAGAATTCATATCATTGTGTACGCGTTAACAATTCCTAACATTATTTTAAAACTTAAGCTAATTTTAGAATTTGCAATTAGTAATTAATAAAAAAAACTCAATCCTTCTTAATTTTACCAGCTCTCACAAAGTCGATATTGCCTACACAAATCATGTTTTCCTACGCAATTGCCTACTTTAAAGTGTAGACAATGAGAGTCTAAGTGTAGAGGAACAAAATTAAATGGATAAACTCGATGTTTTTGACAAGCTTTCTTCTTGTATTGAATTTAAATTTTGAGATAATAACGAAGATATACATGGACCGACAATAAAGATCCGTGATTGTTGCTATAAAAATGAAACGAGACAATATTTTTTAGGTTTCTTATTTTCTTCATTCAAAGTCACTTCCTTCTGATTCAATAAAATTTTTAAAACGATTTAAAAATGATCGAAATGCGTGTTTTAACTCATTTTGTGGTATTGCTTCCAAAGCTCGTTTTGAATGGTGTCTCAATATCATCAAAAAAGAATCCTTTCAACTTTATTTTATTTTTGAGGAATAGTAAAAAGTTACATAAATCACTGATTTAGCTCCAGATTTAAAATTATATAAATTTGGTGAATAATTCAAGACATAGACTTAATTTCTTGCCGAAAATTGACGAACAAATTGTGACTTGGTGCATTATCGTGTAAAAAATACCAAATATATTATTCTCGAGCTCGAAACACAATATTGTAAAATTTCTAAATAAAGATCAACAGTAACTTTTTGACTACTTAGAATGAATCCTTTGTGCATGATATGGTATTGAAGGAAACAATCAACATTGTCTTGAGTTTCAATGGAATTTTTAGTGTGTTTTTGGCTGTGATAATATATAGCATTTCTCTGCCTTTGAAAAATTGTTTATATCACTTAAAAGTCTTCGACTTTGAAAAACAATTACTATCATAAAATTTTGTATGTTTCTATGGCTGTTGTGCCAAGTTGTGCATGAAATTTAATAACCGAGATTTTTATTCCATGATTTTATTTCAAGAAGTAAATTTTTTAATTGATGACAACCCATAATGCTGAATTGTGAAGGTTTGTTCAAAAATGGCTAATGATAGCTTTAGCTGCAGAGATATTAGAGAATTCCCAGAACTTTATTGTGAGTACGTGTATACAATATATTTTAGTTGGTAATTTCAAAATGTTAACCATTGTTTTATTTTGAGTCAGAATTTTCTTAAACTGATTTAATAAAGAAATTAATTATTCCAATTAAAGAATAACCAATAAAAAACCCCTATTTTCATTATTATCTTATAGTAATAGAGTAATCTACTTAGTTTAATTGAAATTACTGATTTTCATTAAATTCATTTATTAAATTACCATCGAAATTCTAGAAATCCCACAAATGTGCGGTACCGGATATATGAAACGGAAAAACGCAACGGAAATTCCATATGGTACATAAAGTATATAGCACTTAATCAAGAAATTTTACACAACTACATAATATGTAATGTCTTATACAAAAGGTTAATCAGTTTTCATTTCCTTAGCTTCTCGAAACAATCTTCTTTTGTATATAAAAGAAAGAAAAACCAAGAAAAGAAATTTTCTTCTTCTGCATAATCAAGAGATTTCCTCTTAAAAACAACTACTGGTATAAGAAAGACCGAATTGTAAGGATGGAAATTCCTTATATATACTCAATTTAAAAAGCTTAGAAATATAATATAATATACAAAAGGAAAAACTAACACTTGAACATAAGACGAAAATCTTTAATGAGTAAACTCTGTCATGTAATTAATACTTTGTTCCTTTATTCTTATAACGCTGTTAATTACATCTGACAAGAAAAGTCATTTAGGAAAATGAAGAAATAATTTGATCATTTATATTTACTGACGTGTAAAAAATACACTTATGAAATTTTGAAGTCCTTTGAAAATGTCATAACAAAGTTTTTGTATTTAAATATATATTTGTGGAGTTTTTACAGGCATTGCACATTTTCAATTTTCCCCACATAATTTAATATGTTCGAAGAAAATTTCCGTTTCTTTTTTACTTATATACTTTATTAACTAAATTCGTTGTCGTTTTCAAGCAGTTTCCCATAATAAGATTCTTTTCAATTCATCGAACGCCAATATCTAATCTACCAATAACGATGAGAGTATTTGGAAGCCAACACATTTAAGGGTTTGTACACATCATCAGATGACTAAAGCTCTTATCACAATAAATTAAAATGTCGAATGCAGTAAAGTGTAAATAACTTAACAGTAAAAAAAAAAAAAACCCAGAAGAAAACTGAGTACCAATCAATAGTGTAACAAAGATACAGAATTTCGATCAATAAACTTCAATATACGATGAAAGTCAGAATTATCCAAAAATAACAATATGAATCTGTAACTCTAAATACCGGGTGTATTCGATATTAAATTAGATTTCCTTCAAATAACGAAGGGACTCTAACAGAAAAAACATTTTTTATGGAAAATTTCTTCAATCTGGCTGGCTGGCTTATTTATGATCTATTACTCACGAACATGTCATCGGATTTGAATGAAATTTGTTGGATTCGTTGATTGAAAGTGGAATAAATCATCAAAAATAGTAAAAAGGATAAAGGATTAGGGTTGGGTAGAGTAGCGATACTTGCGTACAACACTAGTCACCTTATGAGCCCTTGTGACCCCTACGAGACTAAGAATTACCTGGCAGGATGAGTATCTATTCCTCTTCGAAGCATTTGATTTTCCACAAAATTTTATTAAATTACTTATATCTAGCGATTATAGTAGCCTTAAGTTTTCGAAGAAGCAATAGCCCATAATTTTAGTGCGAGTTATAGAGAGGGCTGAGCGTTCACACAAGATATGTAGTTCCACAGTATCGGCAGAGATCGGCTTATACCAATCCTAATCTTTTAGCGTATTTTCTTAGAAGACATAAATAACATAACTCGAACTAAATTATTTCTATATTACAATAATAATAGTCTATTAGAGAGTGAATCATAAGGTACTAATCTTTCGAATCGTAAGATGCCACTAGTTCGAAATTACCAAATTTTAGAGAAGATTTCTATATAATTGGTAGTCAAAACCATGAAACTTGATATTTAGATCCTAAATTTGATCAAACTTAGAAAAAATGTCCATCAAATTTAATTCACCAAAAATATATATCGGGTTTTGGGAGTTTTTTTCTTTGAGTGTACAATATTGTAATTATTGCTGGCATAAAACACTCACACTCCACAGGGAGCTTTACCATATTCGAAACGCTCTGTATTTATACTGCTTTTAGAAAGTGTTGGGCGTAGATAAAAAAAAAAAAATAAATAATAATAAATTGATTTTGTACGAGAATCTGTGTGAACGAAATTAACTTAATTCTCTCCAAAATAACTTTGGTACTTTATATGTTGGCCTATGTTGGGTGACATCTATTTATGGATCCATCGATGTCATATACATAATTAACATTTCTGTAGGATGAGATGACCATAATCTTTTTTAAGAATGAACATAAGTATTTCATTAATGACGAATTAGCAAATTCACTCCATCTCAATTTCGTTCAAGGGTCTAGTTAAATTAGTATTTACTGGTAAAAAAAAGGTTACGGGTTGGAAACAAATTGTGTATGGATGGTTGTCTCGTTGCTCTTCATCGATGCTCATTTAGGATATTATCCAACAAATTGGATATATACATTTCGTTTTTGTTCTTGTTCAATGTGCGTGATAACCGAATTATTTATAATTAAATGAAATTCATGAATTAAAAACGATCGATTAAAAGAGATTTCTAGTGAATTTATTTATCCCTTTTTTAGGAGGTTTTAAATTTCCTTAAATTTCCTTAAATTTAAGAGAGAAAAAAAAGAAAAGGTTTAAATATAAATTGCTAATGAAAATATTAAAGAAAGAAAATATGAAAAATATTTTTAAAATGCATTTCATTCATCTAAAAGCTTTTCCAATTAAAAGTTTCTTTTTTTCTTCAAATCTAAAACAAACGAGTTTCTTTTTAATTAACTTGCCTGAAAGGCTGAAATTACTTTGAACACAAAAAGGATATAAAATCTAATTAAAAAAAAAAAAAAGAAATCACTTACAATTATCGTTTATAAGTTTTTATTGTTTTAATGTTGGCATAACAACGTAGTTTCATAAAAGTTTGAATTACATCCGTGCAAAACATTCAATTCAGTAATTAGTAAAAATAAAAAGTCATATCGTATGCGCGCCTTCATACGAGTCCTGTGATTTTCTAAATGCATTTCATGTTTAAGTCATTAAAAAGAAAACTATTAAACGTGGTAGAGAAGCAATTAAATAGTCCTTTTGAGAAAGCATTACTGACAATACTCTCATTGCAGAAGTAACTTTAACATTTATACACAAATCGATTTTGATTTAATTACAATTTGTACATAAAAAAAAAGGTGGACTGTAAATGATTTGAGCATTTTATAAAGTTACTTCATTAGTTACTTCGCGATATCATTCTGAAAATCCAGAAAATTTATTCAACAGATGGCGTTACATACTAATGTCTATCTGTCAAATTTTGACACTTGATATTTTCATAAGATTGATTAAAATCTGAACCATAATAACTAATAATAAAGATTTTCAACGACTATTCATTCAGCTGAATCTTGTTTGTGTATTAGTATGCCTACACATTATTAATTTTTTTCTTTTCTTTTCAAATTAAAACTTTGTTGATACATTCTTTTTCAATTTTATCTACAAAAACCTAATGATTTGGACATCTAGGTATATTAATAGTACCTATGTCTGGACCATATGCTAAGCGATGGATACAAATGCGTTTAGAATAATTGAAAGAAGGATTGTCTGTAGAATCTTTGGTCCTATTAGGAAAACAGACCAATTACAAAATAAGGAACAAAAATAACAGGAAGAATATAGTTAAATTCATAATTTCTTAAAGACTAAGATGTCTAAAAGATTTAATGAGAATGCCTGAAGCAAGAATACCAAGGATCATATATGAAAAGAAACTTGAAAAGCTAAAATGAAGAAAAGAAAAAATAACATACAAGAAGATCTGAGACGATGAAAATGACAAAATGTAAGTAAATAGCATGAAATCGGAACAAATGGAGGCGTGTTACGAAAGAGGTCAACACTCACATACCATAAGGTTGTAATACCAGATAAGAAAAAAAAACAGAAGTAAGACGTTGTATTTTCCATTCCATTATAATATTTTTTAAATTAAAATATAAAATGTCCTTAATATATAATCAATTAACATAATTACCCTATTATTGTCTTTACTCGTGAGGAATTTCAATTCTGATTCAACACCATTCAAAATAATTGATATATTTTGTTCTCCATCTCCAGTTTCTGAAAAAAAAAACAAGAAAAGGATAGTAATAAATTGCTCCTTGGGGAGGATATTTTATAGTTAATAATAAATGTATTTTGTCCGAAATTTGAAGACAAACTCAAGTCCTTTTAATTTTCATTTTAAATTTTGGATATTTTTACTTTAAAACTTTAATATTTTTCATATTTTTAACTTCTATACAAAGTATAGAATTTACTGAAACCATACAAATTTCCACGTTCCAGAAGATTCTAAATCAAGGGTGTCCAACCTTTTTGCTTCCCTGGACCACATTGGAAGAAGACATGGTGTTTTGGGCTACAAGTATATTACTATGTACAAATCCATATCATAAAATGAATGTGATATCTGGCATTGAAGTTGAGAAACTAAAGCGTCCATATCTGGTTCAATTGACTTGGTCGCAATTCTCAGGCAGTTCTCAAGGTGTTCATCCAACATGTTGGTTCTAATTTTACACTTAGTATATTTCATTCTTTACTTAAGCCGCTAGATGACAAACAACAGAACAGTGTAGCTAAGCGACAACGCAAACAGGAAGAGACTTTACTACAGAACGAAGGAGCCTTTGGTTCTGTTCCTGTTTCTGTTGTTTGTCACTTGGCAGCTTTAGCACAAGAGCTCACACAACACACATATCACACAGAAAAATGGATATGCTTCAGTAACTTTGAATATTTTCGGGCCGCATACTTGCCTTGGGCCGCGGGTTGGACAGCCTTGTTCTAAATCGTTTCCAAGTACTCTTATCCAATGTCTGTCTGTTTTATATGCAAAGTTGCGGCTGTATTTTCGAAGCGATTTAAACGAAAATTGGTAGGAGTAGTTTTTTCTATATGAGAACCATTTTATCAGAATTTTATCAGATCGCCCTAAAAGTTCGGGTAGCTACCGAACTAAAAATTCAATTTTTTGTGATTTTAAATTACAGGATACTGTAACATCATTTATGAACCGATTTCAATGAAATTTGATTTAGGATATTTTTCTAATGAAAGGAAAATTCTGTCCGAAAATCAAATTAATCCGATTAGAACTTCGGGTAGCTGTTGAACAAAATTTTGAGCATAATTCTTGGATGATCAGAATTTTCTTGACTAAAATAATACAATTGACATGTATAGAAGGTCTCATTGTGGTTTTGCAAAATCCAAACTATACAAGAACAATATTTTTTTTTTCTTTTATTGAAACACTTTTCTCTTCGATTATTTCGTTATTGATTTATTTCAATTTTCAATTTTGCGGGCAAAAAAAACGAAAAAAGAAAAGTGAACGATTTTTTATCATTAAAATCAAATGTGATGGTAAAAATGTGACAACCCTCATCAATTTTGAAACACCGTCAATTTACCGTTTCATTTGTGATGGAGAAAAAGTTAATGTAAAAAATTGAAATTTTCTTAAAGAATATGTGACATTCTTAAATTACAAGATAGAACTTTGGCTTTCTTTAAATACCTTGTAACGGAAAAGCTGAATTTTGCAATTTTTTTGAAGAAGGAGATGAAGAAAAAAAAAATAATTAAATAAGTTAAAACTTTCTTTGGGGTTTTGGTTTTTCATATCGAAGTAGCAAATATGTTTGTCTTATATGAGATGGCCAAAAAGTAAAGTTTCAGAGTGCTGTGTAAGGACTACTATATGAATATGTAAAAGTTTTCTTTACAAGTGAGTATCTCATCGGATAAGTTAATTAAGATTTGGAAATATAGTGATGAAAACGTTGGAATTAACATCGGTTTATTTACCAGCAAACTAATTTGAAAATAATCAAAGTTTTAGCTTTCTTATACTTAATTATGGAAGAAGTATTACAATCATGACAAAAATTGGACATGTTTTAAGGTTCATGGAATACGAAACAATCATTTTTGTAATATTACTTATTCTTAGCGGATCCAGGTTCAGCTAAACTTTCATACTAGGTATTCATGGTATTCATAATTGACTGTTCCGTATAGGGTCGAGTTTCGATTAAAAATCACGAAACAGTGAATTAAGTTAAAGTTGATTTAACTTCATTCAAACTGAAAGATTTACCTGGTTATGTTAGATTACGACATGGAAATGAGTTGAGTTAAGAATTTATAAACCAAAAAACCTAAGGATATGCCATTGCATTACATTTAATTTGATCCGCTTCGCTTTCTATTCCTTTAATTTCCTTTTAAGGGAAAGTTATACAAATTCTATAAGTTTTGCATACATTTTTAGAGTTAGTAATTTAATGAAATTTCAATGTGACAACTCAAACACTGTGTAAATCAGGATTTAAACGGGGAAACACATCTTCAAACACCACATTGTCAAACTTGTTCTTATTCAACCGTGCGTGGACGATGTGAATACAACCCAATGGACGATAAATCTTAACCAAAATTGACGACAGTCCATAGACAGTATGACAACATATTTCCTTGTTTAAAGGCTGCTTAATGGAACGTTGAGTTTTAAACTTAACTCTCAATGAACATTAGAGGTTAATAATTCGATTCAAAATTAATTCAAAATTGAATCTGCATGAAACAATGAATGGCCTTATTCTCCAACCGTAACGATATACATATTTATTTATCGGATGTCGATAGAAAAATGTAGGATTCTTTTAGGCGGCGTTTATTTAATATTTTATCCTAATAATTAGATTTCAATTGTTTAAAATGAAAAATAATGGAAGACTTGTAACGAGAAATTGAAACGAGAATTGCGGTGAATTTATTTAGTGCACCTAGTTCAGTCAGTACTAGTGATTGCTGGCATTTAAAGAAGTTTCTAGTTTAACTCCTATAGAAATGTTGCAATTTTCATGCAGTGACCAACAACTAAAACTGGTATTCTGCCGTAAATTTTTGAACGAGAATACCAATATTTTCTGTATTAAATCGCAATCGATACGGTTGAAGAATAATGCCTTAGACATACTACACGATTTAACCAAGTCGATTATTTTTAATCCAGATCATGCGACACATTCTGTTTTTCTGGATTAAAATTCATTCTCAATTATTCTTTGACATTTCTCAAAGCTTTCTATAAAATCTTTTTTTGGTTAGGAAATTTTGGAAGTAAAAAAAAATTATTTATGAATATGCAAACATTTAAAATCTTAAAGAAAAAATTTAAAAATATGATATTTTTTTAAAAAAAAGAACCATTTCCTTCAAAATACAAAAAATTAGAACCGCCAAAAACAAATCTGTGATTTTATACTGTGTCTTCTTCTTATTTGCGCTTTTTCCCCGTTTATATCTATAAATATGAGCGGTATTACCAGATTTAAAAGCGAAAGCTTTAAAGCTTTTCATACTCAGAGAACGAAAGGTTCTCAAAATATTCAATAATTTAGATTAAAATTCTCGGTTATCTATCCTCAATAATTGAGAAAATCTGGTCAGTTATCGAATTTTAACTGAGAATCGTGAGATAATCGAGATTATCGCTGCTAATATGTCTTTAGTATAAGGCTATCATACTCATCTTAGGGATGAGATTTTCTTCAGAATTTTTCATCTATATAGTTTTATTTGTTTGTGATTATATATTGTCGTCTATATTGAATATATGTATAAGATTAATAGAAAATTTCAATTTTATGCGAACCTTCGATAAGGGATCATATGTATTTAAAAAAAAAAAGAAAAGAAAACCAAAGATTCTTATATATTTTTCACCGATGTACGTGACTATATGAAAATATTTACTTAATCTATTCTTGTTCAAGAAGAAAACGCTTGTCTATAATCTGAAAATTTTAATTAATTTACATTGTTACATAGTTGGTTCATTCTAAATATTTGTACTAATTATGAATTATGAAATTTTTAAAAGGTAAAAGGAAAGCCAAAATGTTAAAATTATGTTACTGAAAGTTTATTGTTTACACTTTTATGGTATATCCTAGAATTTAATAGATTTTCAAGAAAGTTTCTTAACTTTATTAATTAAGAATATTGCTTTCAATCAGAAAGTAGAAAGTTCTTTTTGGTTATATTGTATATAAACGTAGTAGATTTTGTATAAAGAAAACTAAATTGTATTTTCTTTAAAATATATACAATATTTGTTCTTAATATAGAGAAACTTTGTTTTATATAAATATGGTTTTACACATCCATAAATATACACTAACTAACCTGGTCCATCATAAGCATTTATACAATCTGAAGTTTTAAATTGTGATACTAGAGCTGCTTTACCAACTCCAGGTGCACCTAACATTGATACTTTATAAACATCGACTGGATCATGATTTGATTGTACAATTTCTTCTACAGTTGGTCCCGGATACATTGGACTAGTCGGTGCTAAACTATTACTACGTGATCGTCGTCGTCGAAATGAATCTCCTCGATTTATTACACCTGAAATTATATGGAAAATAAAAATTCATTAGAAAAAAATAAATGAATATTGATTAAAAATAAAAGAAATTTCATTTCGAAATAGGAAAATTATATATTTTCGATGGTATAATAAAAATTATTATAGGTATTTCTTGTCACAATCTTATATCATTGAAAGTGTACTCAATCAAATATAATTATCGTGTTGAATAAAACACAAATAAACGATTAATCATTTAACTATAATATCATATTTAATGAGAATTGTCAACATCCTAATTTCCGATCGTCAAACATGACAAAAATATTATATTCAAAAGAGTTACAGGAAATATCAATATTTAATTGGTTTTTGTAATTTGATTTACATATTTTAATTAGGGATAAAGCTTAGTCAAAAGTGGGTTCTAGACATTTTGTTGGGTACGGATATATAGAGACAAAGACAAATAGGATAACTGAACATTTTTGGGAAATATGAATTATAAATCCAGCTTCCGAATCTGCTTCCTGTGTAAAAATAAGCTGTTGTATAGAAATATAAGTAGTTTTTTTTAATATAATTCTAAAAAAAAGGTAGATCATGGCTAACTAGAAGCCTTTGTATGCTGGTGTCACTAGAAATACTTAAAAATGAAAAAAAATTCCTTTCCCTTGGCTTGATACCAAATTCTCTTCCATTCAATGACTTTAACTAATAAGATAAATATTTGTTCTTATCTTTAGTTTTCTAAAAATAATGATCTTGAACTGGATCATGGTTTGATAACTTGAAAAATTTCATAGAATCGTTTATGTGCTACTGTATACAGAAGAAGTTCTAAGAGACACCAGATGTAGCAATAAAGAGAAAGGATTTTGCAGGACAAAGTAAGACGTGATATCTTCTTCCACTGAGATATGACCAAGTCCATTCAGTAAGGAAGTCTGTCTTTGAATTTTACCAAAAAGCATACAATAAAAAGAGTTTCTAACTTGAATTCTCATTTGGGTACGTCTGCACGCGCAATCTCATTAAAAGTATTTGTTAAAATGACTATTGTGATATAAAAATTCATGTATTTACAATCTTTTTCACAAATACTATTAAAAAGAAACCGCATTTTGCAGTGCTGCAATCGTTCTAAAAAATTATGCACAAAAAATTACATCCGGTTTTACTAATATGACTTCATAAGATAACTTATCAAAAGCGTTTCTAACATTAGTAGTAGTACGGTCAAGGAAGCACAACGTTGAAAATGACACTATTTTCAATAAACTAGTAACTGTAGATCTATGTTTCAGCAAACCATGCTAAAATTAAGATGTCAAAGCATTGCAGTGAAAGTAAAGAAATTGATGAATAATACATTTGAATAGTTTGAGAATATGGGAAAGTTTTGCCTGTATACTTGTATATCACCTCTGTTGTCCTTTTTATGAATCAGAATAATACATGAATCCTTCAATATTGCTGGAAACACTTACATTTTCAACGATTTCTGAAAAAGGCCAGAAAGAAAAAATTAAAGAAAATGACAAAATTTTTGAAAATATTCGTGGCGATATTGTCAAGACCACTAGAATCCATCATCTCTTAAGCTATTAATGTGACGATAAAGGCTTAGAAAATCCTAATAAAATATCGATTACAACTGGAAATTTGTGCCATTTTACAGGTGAACTAAAAGTTAATCTGGATAGACTCTACTCATTTCAAATAATATTTTTCTAATCCATATTTTCTTACTAAATAAGGAAACCAACAGAAGCGAGGTTGCTCTTGCCTTCTAGGCTTAGTTAAAAGTAGAAAAATATGTACGGAATTAATTTTCGGGTAAATTTGCCTCCCTTGTAAGCCAACCTATTCGGTCATTTAGTTTTATTTATAGAAAATTTATCGAATTCAATAACGTTGCCCAGTATTTTAGTATACCCAACATATTTAATAATTTAATAAGTGTAATAAATTATTTGTAATTATTTAAAGTATTTTTTTTTTTATATATTTATTTATTTCAATTTGAATTTTCTTAAGCAGAAAATTGCCATTTTCATGAGGCACATTTATGGGGTTACATATATTGAGATATAAAATCCACAGGTATTAAAAAATATCGTAACGAGTTGTATTTACTAATTTTATTAATGAACGTCAATTATTTTTGGCGCCAGAAATCTGTTATTTTCAAAAAAAAAAAAAAATTTTTTCCCAATTATTTTTCTCGAGATTTATATTTCTTGAAATAATTCTAATTGGTTGTTTTTATTAAAATAACATTTAGATGTAATTTTGAAATATCTGTTATAATGAAATTAATTAATTAATCACATTTAAACAGATTAATTTAAACACGATTTAAAAAAATTATTTCCTAATAAAATATGACAAAACTTTTAAATTTGTTTCATAATAATTCGATTTCTAATTTGGTTCTGATACTCTTCTTCAAGGTTTTTCTGTCTACAAACGCAACATTTCACCTTAACCCAGATAAAATATTTATGCCCCTAAATTGTTTTACCCTTAGAATAGGAACCACTGACAAAGTGATTCTTTTGTATACATACACATATTTTGCGGAAGCATTTTTCTGTATATTTGTCTCTTTCGCACGCACTCGATTGCTTCGTTTTGGACGATTTGTTGAAAGGATTGTTTGTGATAAGATTTTTTGTGGAAATTTTCATAAAAGTAGAATTATCTTTGCTACAGATCTATCTAAATTTTATATTTACTAGTTGGAAGATCTAAGATTGTGTAAACTATTGTGAATTTTTATCGAGAAAAGCGTCCAGGAACGTTCAGTGCAACTTTGAATTATTAAACGGCAGATAATCGAGGATGCAATAAACTCTTATTTCGCGGATGAATCAAAGTAATGCATCCATTTTGTCGAAAAACTAAAATGGTTTCGTGTACGAAAGGGTTAACAACACCAGCTATTATCAAATCATTCCAGTTACTCTTTTAGTGCTGTAAAAAAGCTTAAACTTTAGGACATCCTTGAATCACGGACCACCACAATAATAGTATATTTTGAGCACGACATCCCTGGAATTCTCTCCAAACAAGCAGCACTAATACTTAAATAAACAAACCTAATATTTAAAACTGTTCGCAATTCCTTTAGTTTTACGACTTCTCGTATTTTGAAATTGTAGAGTTAAAAATTAGAGTACAAATAAATTGGCATTGAGAGTTGAAAGGTTTTATAATAACTGTTGTATGGTTTGAATAATATAATATTTAGAATTTACGAAAAGGCAAATGAACAGATTAATAAACACAGTGTTGAATGGTCAACTCGGTAAAGACCTCGTTTCTAGAAGCTGATGAGTCCCTGGTTCAAATCCAGAGCTCGGTTCTTCATGTATTTATTTTTCTTTGCCTACAAAATAAAACAGACCTAATTTAAGGACCCAGCTAATATTATTGAAAACCATATTTACTGCAATGTTTCGTAAAAATATATTTGAATTTCAATAAACATGGAATTTTATAAATTCTTAACCAAATATAAATATTTCATATTATTTGCATTTGAAATAATTATTTTTATTCATTTTTCTTTTTCATTTTATATCATTTTAATTTGTAAAATAAATGTTATAAAAGCGTGAAAATGAAAGCAATTTTCACGCCTCTAAAAAAACAAATAAGTAACGAAGAAAAAAAAAATAGACATCAAAGAAAAAAGACCGCGATTTCGAAAATACAAAATTCCCATTTTTCATGCTGAAAAGGAACATGAAAAAGATAAACATCCTCCATATAAACATTGCATGCCCAACAATTATTAACCATGACGTTTTATTTCATATTTTATTTTACTATATTACTTGACCTATTTTGAAAAATCGCACCCGATACAATTTGAATTCCTATACCATATCCCTGTGGTATAGAATACCATAGGAATATTCATTTTGTGCTACTACTTCAAGAAAGGAATCTTTATTTGTCTCTGTACACGATAATTAGCAAATCTTTGGACTGATTTCAATGAAATTTGCATTACTTTGCAGTTTAGTGCAAAGTGACATGTTGACTACTTTTAATAATATGTATTAGATAGGATACAGGTACTAGCTCCGTAGTTTGGCATTTTCAAAATTACTACTTGAACCTGTGAAATTCTAAATTGAAAACTTTTAAATTTTAGTTCATTTCTATGATATAGATGGCGATATGATGTGTTTATGTCAATAGTAAAGTCAAATAGTATTGAAAGTAAGCAAAATTGGTTGACCAGAGTGTTAGCAAACCAACCATTAGCCAAATAGTATAATAGTTAATCTTTTTCATTTGAAATAGTAATACTGCTACTACTTTCTTATTTGGTAGATACGTTCTATTTGTAATAAACAATGTGTTGCTGAACGGGAAAACCCTGAATTTCGAAAACTCATTGGGTACACTTTCATTACTTGTATATTATGTGTATAAAACGTCCAATATTTATGTGATCCCCGAATTTTCAACCGCATAAAAACCGACCTGGCATTTGTAGTACATTTGTTACTGTTTCTACTCTATAGGGTGTTACAAAATTAAGAATTCACCGATTTTAATATTT
This sequence comes from Xylophagus ater, assembly GCA_963422695.1. Classification (NCBI taxonomy): domain Eukaryota; kingdom Metazoa; phylum Arthropoda; class Insecta; order Diptera; family Xylophagidae; genus Xylophagus; species Xylophagus ater. The sequence continues at coordinate 14,677,765 of OY730486.1, forward strand.
TGTAAATTTATTTTTTACTTTGACGTCACGTTCTTTGGGTCATCATCGCGACGTGGTCACTCTCTAAATATGATTTTCTATATTTAAGTATATACTTTTTAGTTTAGAAAACATTTCATAATTTTCTTTAATGTTTCTTTTGTTTTGTTTTTAAAGGCGTTGCGCATAAGAAAATCGTTCTGCATTTTTTAGAGAACTAACAACAAAACGATAAAAATGCTTATAAATGGATTCTATTTCCTTGGGTTTTGCTTGGGGTTCGACCCAAATTATAATTTTTCTTATTTAAAGGTTTTCCGTTTAGCTCCTGTCTCATTTCTTTAAAAAAAAATAAATATAGGCTTTTAAGGTATTAGAATTTCGGAAAATCAACCTATATTTACTTTTGGTAAAAGGAATATAGTCTACAAAATTTTATACTGAAAGATAAATTTAGACTTCCAAATTCTTTTGTGAGATAATTTTATCTATATTTTAACTATTTCTATTAGGAATTTAAGAAATTTAATATTTTATTTATTTCTAAATAAGCACAAAATCCGACATTAATAATAAAGTATTTCGTTTTAATCGACCATTTACTATAATACAAAAAAAAAACCCTTTTAAACATAAATAAGAAATATTTTTGTATAGAAACTCTGAACTTTTATGAGATTTGAAAAGTTTATGGTATATTATAAAAATTTTCTCCAGATAGAAAATTTGTCTTTAAAAATTATATTTTAAGTTCAATAGAAAACTTTATGGATAAATTTTCTTTTCAACACTTAACCAAATGAAATTTACATAAAATATAAGCGATTTTGATCCGGTGTATAAAGTTTTCTTTGTAGCGTGTGAAATAATAATTTTTGAATATTTAAAATTATAAGAAATTGAAGTGCAAAACCACTTCTACACCTTCAAAGACAAAATATTTTACTTAAAAATTGATTTCATATAAATTTTGTAAGTTTAGAATTTGAAAATTAATTAATATTTAATTTTTAATTTTAAAACAACACAATAGAAAGTGGTTTTATGATTTAAGTGCTTCATATTTCATTATCATATGTTACTAGTACATACTTAGTACAATAAGAGAGTAGACATTATGAACACTCTCACCTGTCAACCATTTATATTAAGTTGCTTAATTATTGTTTTAATGTTTGCACAATCACAATCAGTGCCGGATCATTATATGTGCCAAATAAGTCAGACTCAATGATCCGTGATACACTTTTCTTCATATACTTTCCCACTTTTTCCTATATTTTCTTATATTATCTCACATTCTCTCATATTTTCCCACTTTTTATTCCAGGATTTTCTTTATGTTCCTTTAATTAATGCTGACCTGGAGTATGATTAGTATCATTAGGTTTAATACTCGCCTATGTTAGTAAAAGTTCATTCAGATTTTATTAAAATTGTAAAAATTTAATATTTCCTAACAAATATTTCATGGAATCTATGTTAAACATTTGTGAAGCTTATCTAGATGTCCAAGGATCTATGTGGTTTGTAACACCATTAAAGAGGGAAAAAAATAAATCTTTCAAGTTCTGTAAATATCGGAATTTAGGACTATAGGTGATTTTAAATCAAATTTTATTATCCCTTATCTGCAACATACCGTGTAATACATTAAAACCTTACATTCTCCGCTAATCTTTTTTGGTTAAGATTCTAATGTTTATGTTGGAACGAAAGATTGGTTTTGACCAGGACGTATTTTAATAATTGCCAGAACGCGTTACATATTGGAATATCGTGCAAAATATTTAAGAAAAATGTAATTCTTATTCTTTTATTTTAAAAAATTTGTGCATTAAAGTATAAAAAAATGCTAAACATTACTTCATGCATACTCATTCCGCTACACTTTCCTCGCTAGCCAACTTAAGAGTTTATAGTAACTAGCGACACATATATTGAACATTTATTTAGTTAAGTAGAAATTTAAAAATGTGCGTTAACATTTTTTAAGTATTTTTCACAATTTTCCAATCTATAACGCGATCTGGCCATTATAAAAATACCAGAACGTGCTCTGGCCAAAAATCGGTTTTTGGCTCACTTATACGACATTTTGGGGAAGTTTGCAAGAAGAAATAATTAATTCAATACCTAACCAATTTTTGGGTAAAAATTAAACTCCTTTCTTCTCTTAGCAGATTCCGTAAGACAATAATTATACAGTTTTATAAGAAATTGATTTATTCAATAACGACCATGTTCAGATTTTGTAAAATTCGACAATAGGGAAGAATAAATTCAATTTAAAAAGAATGTAAACCATGCACAAATCCTTTTATATCATCCAAAGTACAAGGATTCAAATATTTTCGTTACGATTTTCATAATTAAGAACCACAAAATACACAAACGGTACTTTTTTCCTTATTATAAAAAAAATATAAATAATGCATTTAAGGGTTAAAATTAGGATTGAAAATTCGATCCTAGGAAATATTTGCCTTTGAAGACTTTTCTCAAAAGGAAATTAAAAAACGAAAATTGGGATATCTAAAAACTTCTAATATCCTACACTTTGGGACAAAACCACTTAAAGCTATTACGAAAAGTGTTATGAAATGGAAATAATTTTTTTTGAGAAAATTTAAATTCATATCTTTTCTTTTTATTTTATTATATTTTCTATAACATGGATAAGTGATCATTTCGTTGGGTTTCTTTTGTGTCTAAATATCATTGGCCAGTGGATGAAGGAGTTCTTTTTTTTTAAACATAAATTTTCGTTGGCATATACTTGAATGCCTGGCAGCTTGTATAACCATTCATCAATTACCGGACCCTCTTTAATGGTCCCAACTGATGATATCGTTTAGTGGCACAATGCCTTTGTATATATATTAATGCTTCACCGTGTCTGTTTTCATTCTTGACTAACTGTCCTTTTAATGGTATACACATATATACTGAATTCGACATAATAGAAGCCACAAATAAATGGGATGGGAATATTTTCCCTTTTTTCGGTAGTTAAAAAGCTTTTTTTTTTTTTGGTGGTGAATTTCCTTCACTATTTAACCCATCTTCTTTTATCCCATATCATTTCCACTCCTGTTTCTATGTATATATGTATGTTATTTATTTAGTTTCCTTTTTTCCCCGGGTTTCAACTTGTTGGTCTTTCGAAAGTCGCTTTTGTAAGAAAGGTCAATTCACAATTTAGATAGAAAATTTCGTTCATTAAAGCTTTCAGTTGATTTTTTCTTTTTCCTTTTTTTTTTGTGATATAAAATCTTTTTATATATAATCTATCTTTGTATTGATTTTAGGGGGTGGTAAAAATATTGTAAATATCAAGCAAGAATTATTATAATCACAAAAAATAGAACATACTAAAGTAAATGTTGTTTTAGAGAAGTCAGGATATGAATATAGGAATAACAAAAATTTTCCATGTATATTTACTAAATGGATTATCGTTTGGATATGATGAAGGATAAGTAGTAGTAGCCACAGTCTGGAGGAGTATATAGTAATGAAGTGACCAAGTACAAAAGAAAAACAAAAAAAAAAAACAATGAATTTTCCTTTCAAAATACATAAAATAGGATGGTTTTGAAATGAAGTTAAAATTATTTTATCGTTCGTTTCAGGGAAAACATAAAGACACACACACTATGGTGTTTGGTTGAGTTTTCCACAAGACATAAGGTAAAATTGCTTTCCAAGAAAATTATTCGTAATTTCATTTTTATTGGTCTAACCGCCGTTAAAGGATACAAGCATATGTGTATTATGTTATTTGCTATTATTACTTGTGTTTCCTTTTTTGAAAGGTATTAAAATTAGTTCAATTATAATACTCGTAAATAAATGGAATTAGATTTTAGTTTGCGATGGGAAATCGGATTTAAGTAAATATACTATAAGTACACTCTTGTAATATCGTTAAAATGAAAATATCGATTGATTGAAAATATATATTTAAAAATAAATAAATTACTATTTAGATAACATCTAAAGTAATCAGTTTGTAGTCTCTTTATTGTATATATGCGATGGGCACAACTGCATTGTTTTTGTGTTCCATGAAGTGTTTGTCGATTATTTTTTGACTAAAATAGAAATATGTATAGATGTTTTCTAGACTTTAGGGCCTAGAGTCTAGGCTCTTTGCGCTCAAACTTGTGAATCAGATCCTTATTTTTAGAGAATTAAGTTTGCTAAAGACTCTTCCTAAAGTACTAATTTTATTGGTTTTGATGACTAAATGTATGGTAAATTTGATAACAGTTTATAAGGTGTTGGAAACCAAATTTTAATAGTGGCAACTAATCGATTTCCAAATTTTTTCTTTCATTGTTAGTTTGTCAACATATAATAAGAGTTATAAGTGTTTTGGTTTAAGTAATTAATACAAATATTATTTATTAGAATTGAAAGATTATAGAATAATTATGCTATTTCAAATAACTTTTGTATTGTTTAAATAATATTTAGATATTATAGAAAATGCAAATTGAATAGATTATAAGTCTATAAGTGCAGTGTGGAATGGTCGAGATAGTTTAGATCTCGTTTCTAGAAACTGATAAGATTTTGGTTCTTGATAATTTATTTCTTTGTTTTTTGCCTACAATATGAAACCGGATATCTATAATGATTTTATTCAATAGTTAAAACTTGTAAACAAATGAAATAATTCATTTCGTTCTACCAAATATAACTTTTAATGATCAAAAAGAAAGATTTTCAATAACTTTTCCACTCTAAACATGAACGATTATGATGGAAAGATATGGAAATTGTTTTGGTACTTATGCCACAAAAAACTACCCTAAAACGTAAATCGTTGATTAATCAAACCACCACCCGATATAATAGTTTAAAATTAGAAAAAATCCTGACTTAAATATACGACCAAAAAAACTTATTTTCCAAATTATATCCGTTGGCTGATTTCTTTACTTTCATTTCGTTACCAAATCATTGTTAACTTCATATACATTTCTATTACGTATTTTCAGTTCAATTGTCGTATTAATTTGATAGACATAAAAGGATTCAAATCGATGCAAATATTTTTAAATTTGGAGAAAATTTATATATAGCAATAATTCGTTCAAATTTAAACTATTGTACTAATTAGTAACTGGTGTATAATTTTGTCTGTACGTTAAACTCAAGTAATAGTAGAATAATGTTTAAGTTCATTTTAAAATGATAGTAAAGCAATTATAGGAAACGTTAATTTGGAGTACATTCATCTCATAAATGTATACTAATAAAAGGGATTCAAATTATACCCTTTCAAATTTATATTATCTGTTTTCTCACATAAATGTTGAATTTTATATTTTTGTCAATTAAAGAACAATTAAATTTGAAATTAAAACTTATTTTTACTTTGTACCACGGGAAACCCAAATCATATCCCAGAAACGTTTTCATTTTAAAACAAAACCAATTTCAGTACCCGAAAACATTAAGCATACTACGTGGAGTGAAAAGTAACCTCCTTGGGAGGCCGTTTTGCAGCGATTTCGGCCTTCAATTGCTCCAATAATGCACAGTAATACTCGCTGTTGATGGTTTTTCCTTTTTCGAGGTAGTCCACGAAGAGTATGCCATGACAATCCCAGAAAACAGACGTCATAACCTTTCCGACCCATCGAGCCTCGTGCCGGCTTCAGTCCATTGTCGGGCACTCATTCTGTTCTCTGGTGTGTAATAGTGGATCCAGGTTTCATCAACAGTTACCAATCGACGCATCAGCAAGTCCAAACACTCTTTTGAAGTGCTCTCGCGTTCGTGTTTTTGGTCAGGAGTGAGCATGTGCGGCGTGTGCGCTCAGTACTAATCTTTGTGGTATCTGCTAGCTCGTGCACCTTCAGTTTCCGGTCAGCCAACACCATTTCATGCATTTTTTTGACATTGTCCTCTGTAACCACATCGGAAGGCCTGCCGCTGCGGACTTGATCGGTAGTGGAGTTGCGGCCACTCTCGAAACCAATATTTGACGGTGTAATCTGACGGAGCATTAGCCCCATAATATTTATCCAACTTTTCTTTTGTTTCCTTCGCCGTTTTGCCTCTCAAAAAATAATGTTTTATGAGAGAACGAAAATCGTTTTTGTCCATACTCAACATGATGCCAAACACGTCAACAACAATCGGCTGTCAAAACAAAACTAAAGACAGTATCGCACTGAAATTTGGCATGTCTGCCTAAATATGAACGGACTTCAAGGCACCATAACCTTTTTTGCAGTAGCAGCGCATTCTGGCGGTCAAGGAGGTTACTTTTCACTCCAGCTAGTATTTAAAAAAAACACGAAATATACCATAATAAAATTTTCAATGGTTTCCGTCCCTGTAATAAAATAACTGATCATTTTTAATGAGACATCTTTCATTCTGGATCAAATTAAAATTTTCTATTAAATTACAAAAAAAAAAACCTAAAACTTTTCACATTTTGAATTAATTATTTAATAATTTAAAATTTAATTTATTTTATTCATTAAAATTTGGCTTTTATTTGGCTTATTTGCTATTCACTTTACTTTGTAAGTTTTACAAAATATGTAAACACACACAAAAATTATTACAAGAATCCATAAAATTATGGAAATTATTTTCAGGAAGATTTTCTTAGATTTAGGCGTGAAGATTTTGACGGTCTTACTTTGAGATTAAGTAAAAAAATTGAAGGATTAAATGTAAAGGATTAAATAAAAATGTAAACATTTTTGTTTATAATTTATTAAATTCTAATTAAATACAAAAAAAAAAAGTTTTTACAAGATTTTGCTTTATGGGAATTAAAAATTGGTAAATGAGAAAAAAGAAAAGTTAAAATGTTTCAAGAAAAAACTTCTATAATCAAAAGTTACACGACTTTGTTATGAATTTTAGTCCCATTTGGATTTCATCATCCAAGCACGTGGGGATTCAGATAAACACAACCTTTTTTCAGATTCTGAGAAAATTCAATTATAATCGTTGGGAGGCCATCTAAATTATTATTATTATACACGTTAGTCGGGTTGTGCCACAAAATAAAATATAGACACGAAAAGGGAATACAAATCAAACTCGTTCGTTGACTGTCAAACTTTTGGGTTTTCTGGGCGTAAAATTGAAAGTCATTTTCACAGATTTCTTTTGAACTCAAATTTACACCAATAAAAGAATTCGGTAGTGACCAAAGTATGGGATGTAAAGTCAGGATTAAATGGTGGACATATCAAATGTGTGTGATCAATTTGAGATTCATCAATTATGGACGCTTCTATTTCATTTTTGTCAATGCTTGATTTCTTAAGATTTTGAGCAATCTTTTCTATCGTTAAACACTGTTTAGATTCGAGACCAATCTTTATTTTGTCGCCATCAACAATGCAATGACTTTTTGGACCATCAAAATATCTGGTATGGTAAACCAACCAACTTTATGTATAGACAATATCGAATCAATTAATGGTCTTAAAATAAAACCTAACTTTGTAGCACTTCCGATGTTGGCATTTCCACTGAAAATTTAACAAATTCTTCATGTACTGCCATCTGTTTTGTGTATTAAATTTCAATAGTTTAGTCTAAATTTAACAACTTTCAGTGAAAATTTATTCACTTTTTCCTTTTAGTCCAAGATATGTGTGTATCAAATTTGATTGAAATTGGTGATATAATTATCAAGTTCAAATTTTTATGTTTTTTGCCAAAAAGTACTACATACTTCCGGTTACACGTTTCCGGCCAAAATCCAATCCAGAAATTTGAACGGAACAACCAGATAATATGGTGTAACATCGAATCTGTTCCTGAACTTTGATTTGGTTGTAGAATAAGACAAGAAAGTAAAAAAAAGTATACCTAGTTTTGACACGCTGGGATACTCTTCTGTTAAATTTGTTCAGAAATTATTATGACAGTTTATTGTATTTTTATTTCAAATCAATCATTAATTAGGTCGATTAGATATTAATTTTAATACTATAGTTTTTCACGGAACATCGGTGCTCCATGGAACATAGTTTGTAAAACGCTGATCTAATCAGTTCCATTCTCATATTACAGCCTATCTTCGAAACAAATTTAAAAAAAATTTAATAAGCTTTTCTTGAATTATCGATGTTTAAAAAAAAAAAAAAAGTAACTACAGACACACACATCTTGGGGAAAATAGTCAATTTGGGTTCCGGGGAATCGGTTAAAGACCTTGTTGAGGTCTAAGAAAGTACAATACACTATGTATCAATATATTTAGTTTTTTTTAGATGTTTTTTTTTGGTACCTATGTATGGTAAGTACATTAAATTTTTATTGTATAATAAAAAGCATACTTTCCATTTTTAAAGCGGATGAAATTGTAACTTTAAAAATTTTAATTGTTTCTTCCAAAAAATATATTACAATTTTCTGTTCTTCATTACAAAAAGTTTTCTTTCTTGAAAAGACAACATTTTAAGAAGGTAAATTTAACCACTTTAACATTGTCTCATTATCTTGTTTTTCCTACCCATTGTATAATTTCCACCCACTTTTTTAAGATTCCATCCGAAACATTTATGTTGTTTCGACTTTTTTTTTCTTTTCTTTATGTAACAGAAAACATCTACAAAATAACAAAAATAAGACACTTGTAAGTTTACTACATTGTCCAAGCCAAACGCTTCAGTAACTTTTGTATTTTATTTTTTCTTGAGTTTTCTCTTGAGCTATTCTGAATTTAGAGGAGCAATTTCCTTAAGTATGTATAGAAAAACAAAAAAACTTCCAAAACATTTTCTCAGTTTTTATAGCATATATTCCTATGAAGAAAGATTTTCTTGTGCGAATTAAATTGCAGGCCCAACATTTTTCTTCAGGCAAAAACAAAAATAAGAAAATATTGGCAAATAATTTTTTCCTCATTCAACTCAAATATACTATAAAATGAAAATGGAAAAATATATCATAAATAAACGCAATATGAAACTTTCTCTATACCTTTTATAGGAGTATAATATAACATAACCGGATCATTGCAAGAAAAACGGCTAGAATGGGAGGCCAGATACGAAGAGTTGAGTTCTCAACATGAGAATGCCCGGGCACATATTGCGAGTCAAGTCAAAAACTATTTGGAAAATTTTATCTTACGCCGTATTCTCCAGAACTTGCTCCTTCTGACTACCACTTGTTTCGATCCATCCACAATCAACTTTCTGGAAAACGCTTCAATTCTTTTGAAGAACTCAAAAATTGGCTTGATTCGTTCATAGCATCAAAAGATGAGCCGTTCTTATAGGACGGAATTCATGATTTGCCAAAAAGTGGGGAAAAATCATAGCTTCTGATAGAGAATACTTTGAATAACATATATTATCATTTTATCCCTTAAATAAATGTTTTTTTTTGGCACAAAATACGAAATTTTCAATACATACAACCAATATAAAATGGACAAACTTTGACATAAAATATGCCCTAAGGATGTCTATTAACATTTTCTAAGTTCTAAAGCAGTAAACATTCAAATATAGATTACTAGCAGAATACCTGATTCTGTTCAGGATGAAAATAAATTTTAATTATCAGAAAAAGAAATTATTATACTGTTCTCATTAAAATCTTAGGGAAAATTGATTAATAGTGGGCGTGGTATGAGTCCAATCCTGCCCACTTTTGATGTAGTTGTCGGCAGTAACCATATGATGTCAGTTACTAAGTTTCACTATTTTGAGATAAACCGATCAGAAATTATAGACTTTTTCATTAATTGTGTCCTATAACCAGCACGCTGGAACAAAGAATCGTTTGAGATATGTTTCATCAAAATCGGTCCAGCCGTTTAGGAGCCAACTCTCGATGCATACAGACAAAAGTTGTCAAATGTAATATAGATCAGGAAAATGATTTCAAGATAATCGAGAATCATTTCACTCAACAGTAGGGACAGTATTGAACTAATATCGAAACTGTTCAATACAAATAATTGTATATATCCAAGTGTGGACAAGGCATTATAAAACATTTCAAGAATTACAAATTGTTGACAATTTTGTGAATTTATTTGAACAAAATGTTGGATAATTTTCTTTGATTTTCATTATTTATGAAGACTATAGAATCATTTTCTTAAAAATTCATTTATCAAGTCAATTTGGTCGTTAAGAGACAGTGATGACTGCAAATCAATCTTTACGTCTGTGATTTTCTAGTTGAACTTGTCTTAAATTAGAGATGACAATTGAAAATGTTCTTTTAAATAAATTTATTTTATTTCATTGATTTCGTAACAGACATCATTATTTTGTGGTGGTACCAAAGAAGTTTAATATTTTATTTATTCGTGGAGGACAAGTCATAAAACATTATTTTCTCTGATACAGGACTGTACTATACGTTATAAAGATTTTATACCATATTTATGAAATTATTCCAATACTGCTCATAACGTAATACTCAGTAATACATTATTCAATAGATGTGTAAATTTTATTTGCTATTTGATTTTTCTGCAGGCGAAATATATCTGGAATCTTAAAAACGAGGATATTTAAGTATTACGTGAATTTAGAAAATATTTATAAATATTTCATTTAGAAAGGTTAAACTGAAATTATTAAAATATATCCGAAAAATTCATGAAAGTATATTAAACTCTGTTAGTTACTCAAAATCTTAAAAGTGGTTTTTGATAGATTTCGTAGTGAAGATGCCCGTGGCGCAGACCATCTTGAAGACTAAACAAGATGGTTTGTGCCACGGGCATGAACGCAAAGGGTTAGGCGAAAGATTTCAAAATTTACTAAATGAAAAATTTGTACTCAAGAAAAGCTCACTCGACAATTAGGTGGTTACACTCCACAAAAAATCTCAGTTCATTTACGTTCAATAGGAAAAATCTAGAAAAAAGGAAGTAGAATGGCCTCACATACTGAACGAAGATAACAAAATCAGACACTATATGATAGCACATTTTCTCTGTCCTAAGGAAAGAGAGAATTTTCTGTACAAATTTATTATAAGCGATGATAATCTTGAAAAAAAACATCATGATTTGGTCCTGGACAATCAACATCAACAACCGCTAATAAACCAAATATTCATGGTCAAAAAGTACTGGTCTGTATTTGGTAGGATATGATCTTCGAAAACCTGATGAGATTATTCCGCAGAACCTTATTCAGGTCAACTAAACAAAGTCAGAGACAATGTGGAACGTAAGAGACCTTTGCAATGTTTCCTTCCTGATTAAAATACAAATAGTAAATAGTCAATGGTTTCAGTGTGGTTATTCAAATTGGTTATCAACAAGAAATTCGCCAGCATTTTAAGAAATTCTGATTAATCGAATCTTGTATAATAAGAAAAGGAAACCAATTGTACAATTCACAGATTTAATAAATCAATAATATTATAATGATTTAAAAATAATTCAAATCTCGAAGTTAAAAAATGAAATGAATTTCTAAATATTTATGTAAAAAGTAATATTTCATTTAAATTGAAACTAAAAATAATTATTAATTTCAATAAATAAAATTTCATCGATATTTGTTATTTTTAAAAATTTTGCCACCTTGAAATTTAATTAAAACATTTTCAAAAGAAAATTTTTTAATAAACAATATTTCCATTTGGTTCATTTCTCAGTCAATGCCAAGGAAAATTTCGGAAAAACTAAAAAAAAAAAAAAAAAGGAAAACTTTTAAATAGAAACCTTTAAAAACGTTTCAAGATTAATCTCCAAAATTTCATAACTTTGATACAAAATTTGGTTGGCAATATGGAATAAGATAAATTCTAATTGGGTGTTGAGGACAGACATCGATATTAAGTGGGGTCGTCTGGACTGGAACCGCCGAACCATGTTAAAATTTATTAATTTTAAAATACATTTTTTTAAAAACAAATTTCTTTTGGAATTAGTACATTTTTCTTTCTTGTTTTTTTTTTGGAATTTCGCCAAATCTAATAAAAACAACAATGGGCGGCGGGCGATATACCATATATTTGTACTTATATATTGAGTTTGAAGTGTGCCTCAGAAATTATGAAATTTTTTCTGGGGTCGAAATCCATATTTAGCATTTTCTTTATTTTCATCTATATGATATGAACTAATGATTGAAATACCATAGTTCCCGGTATTTGAACCGAAAAACCAAACCGCTATACTAGTGGTACACAATTTCCATATATCTAATTATTTTTCATTTGAATTTTCATTTAGATAGAAGACACGTACACTTTTCTTTGAGAACTATACTATTTCTTTTCTGGCCACTCACTCACTCAACACATATTCCAAGTTTCATTCAATTATAAAATAATCAATTCTTCAATATAATTTATTGTTATGCTAGTATCGTGATTCAGAAGGAGTGCTTTCATGGGTGTAATTTTCATCGTCAAGGGAAAATCGCGTTTGGACCCAACTATCTTTAATATCTTGTATTTTCTGCATGTCTTCGTTTGTACTTATAGAATTTTAGTTTATTCGTTGTTCGTGTCTTTTATCACGTTTGGAAAATGGCTGGTATTAATGGCAAAAAAATTCCACAACACCGATATTGAGGATACTCGGATCGGAACCATTGAATAATGTAAATCACTATTCCTATATCGATATCCTATAGCCAAAGTCTTTTGATTTTTCATTTCATTTAAAATGTTTCTTGTTGAACAAACTGTATATGCTATTTTATAAATAAAAATTAGATGATCGGATATGATTTATTTTAATAAAATTTCAACAAAACAACGAGAAATACCGATTTTTCTTTCGAAAATTTATTTACATATCTTCGAAATTTAAATGTTTATTGATCGATGAAAAATGTAAACCAGAAAATTCTAATCGAAAAATTAAAGAAAAACAAATACACTAATTATTAGAAAAATAAAAATTTTATTTATTTTTTTTCGAAATAGAAATGAATTCATCGACGCTGTGAGGTAATAATTCCGCCCAAAAAAAACAATTTCAAATTAAAAATCTTTCTTAAAATTTCAAAAAAAAGTGGCATTTGTTTAATTTCGAACTAATAAACTTTGGAAATTCTCTGGCGCCATTCCATAAAAAGGTGGGTGTGTGTTTTTCTCGGAGGGTTTCGTTTCTTATGGAAGTCTATATCAGGTGAATTATATGGTAATTAGAAAAATTCAAGTTTATATTTTCCAAAAATAATGATTTTCGAAAAATCATCAAAAACTTCATTTAAATTGAAAATTTCGAATTTATTTGGTTCTAAAAATATTTCCTTCTTTTTTACTTACCACCTTTAGAAGCACTAAATGTCCTTAGCCTATCTACGTCATCATCATCTGCATCACTGAGTTGCAAATGATGCATATTCGGAACGTCCAGGAAGGCATTTGATTTTCTTTGAGCTGGAAAATAAACTAAGTTAAAAATTTTTTTAAAATAAAATTTCAATTTTTTTTAATACTAATCTAAAAATTTCATTTCAACATTTTAAATTTTCGAACTATTCCCTAACATTTGGACATTTTCTATTCAGAATACCAATATAATAATTTATATGTATGGATATCATTTTGAGACACCCAATATACTATATAATAAAAATATTTTCATTTTACTAAGTAAACCAATCGTTGATATTGAATTCGTAATAAAATATTTAGTACGTGCTCATTTAAACTGAAATTACAAAGTATATGAATGCGGAATACAAATACTTCATTGATCGAGTTTGAACTCAGAATAAAATTGTAATAATTGACAATTGTTACTTTCTCTATACTTATATTTTAGACGAGTGAATTTTTTAAAGATTCCAATCGACAGTTTTCTTAAAGAGTTCTTTTCTAAGTGTACGGCCACATAGGTTGAGTGAGAGCGGAGTGAGAAAAATATTAACGCGGTGAGAGGAACGAAAACGGTGAGTGAAAAGTGTCCACATCGGATATCACTCTTGTCGTTGAACACATTTACATTTTCTCTAGTTTGTCAGTTAATTCATAAATGCAAATACAAATCTTCTTCACAATTGAAAAAAAAATAATGGCGATCTTTTTCGAAAGAGGCCAAGAATTGAATATCAATTCTTCTCTTTTCTTTATCGTATCTTGCTTCCAATGAACTCGACTATATGACCACTTCCATATAATTACACGCGTATATTTATCGCTGCTCTCATCTTCGAAAGCGAGCGCAGTAAGCGTAGAGCCTATGTGGCCGCACACTAATTCAGATATGATATTCTAAAAGTGTAGTATCAAGGAGACAACCACTATTTAGGTTCCAATTTTTCAATGGGCTTTCACGGAACGAAAATTTAGGAGTTATTTAAATACTGCACTGTATTTTCAGGAATTATTCCACGACTTTTCTTGATAAAAGAAAAGTCTGGAATTTTCCTGCAAAAACACTTTCACAAACAAATTATAACTTGTAGAAACGTCAAGAATAAGCTTCTTGTCAAATAATGGAAAACACGTTTACATGCAGGAAATTTCTCGAGTTTAGACCAATGAGTATATAAGAAAGAAATACGTTGAAACGAGAATTTTCTAGCAAGTGCAGGATAAGCCACTTTTACTATAAATACGGAAGAAAAGTGGTGCAATCAGATCAGTTTTAATAAAACAGTTGAAGTCTAAACTTCGTCGGAGATTTGAAACGTGATTAGGAGAGTGACTTTGAGTACAAAAGTGAAATTGTGATCAATTATTGAAATAGTAATTGTGTATTTTTATAAACTGTGATAAATAATTTGTAATAATTAAACTATTGCTAGACAAATATTTTTAAGACTAATTGTTAACGCAGAAATAATTATAAATAAAGCTTATACACTAAATTCACATAAATAAAAAGTGTTATCATTTTCATAACATCGAACCAAAGGGGTAGCACGTCACAATACTATAGTTAATACAAATTCATTGAAATTGAAAAATTTAGCAATTACAAAATTTAGAATTTATGAAAAAAGACAAATTGAACAGATTATAAGTACAGTGTCGAATGGTCGAATCTATTTAGACCTCGTTTCTAGAAAGTGATGAGACTCTGATTCAAATCCAAATCTCAATTTTTCATTTATAGAAAATAAGGAGATATATGCGCTGGTAAAAAAGAGACGTTTCTTAAAGGATAATAAATTTTAAAGTATGTTTTATTTTGACGGATTTAGAACCTTATTATAGTAATTAAAACATCTTTTTAGTTACTGTCAACGTTTCGTCTACTTGTAGTTTATTTAGGCTTTTCTTGGAAATTAGGCTTTGGAATTTCACGTGTATGTTATATAGGAACACTGTACAAGTAATTTTTAGTAGTAAATACTTGTACAACAAAAATCTTAATCAGACTATCACACATTCGAATCTGTTTTAATACCTCGCTTTTCTTATAAAATAATATTAAAAAAAAAAAAAACAAATGGGTAATGGAACTCTGGTTGTCTCTTCTGGTTAAAACAGTTTTAACTTTCACTTTACTAAAGCTTCAAGGTACTAACACTTGATGATGGTTGATAATGTTGGGAGTAATGTCTATTGACACACCCGGCACTAACACTTACTAAACTATTTCTCGCATTATTTTGCGTTCAGATTTGATTTTATAATGCATAATTTTACCTAGAGATTGGCACCAGAACAGCGATTCAGGCGTACATTTGTCGACGTATTTTGCCACCTTTTTTGAAAAATTTCCCTAATATAAAAAAAAGGGTTTGCCACCTCGCTAAATCTAATTTCGAAAAGGAAATTATTTATACCGTCGGGAAATTTTTTGTCACCAATTTTTCTGACGTCCTCTCGAGCTAGTCAGTATTTTTATTCTTTAAAAAAAAAAAGGTTTTGTTATTTTAAATTTGAAAAAAAAATTGGAATTGGAAAAAATTGAAATGGTAAGTTTTTATTTAACTGATTGACGAAAAAAATCATGTGTTTCGAACTCAATGACTACATGCATGTTTATTTACACACATACTGAAGCATTTAACAACCATATGTGTTGTCTTGGAAAAGTGACTTCGAATGTTGACAAATGTACGCTTGAATCGCTGTTCAGGTATTCGATAAGAACAGTATTTATGTCACAAACTGTGAAATTCACAATGTTAGCTTAAAAAAGCAATTTATGAACAAAAAGTATAACGAAAAAGCACAGACTATGAAAAAGAATAGATCACAGTTCTTTTTAAAGAACAATTACAATCTATTCCTGTCTTTTTAAAAATCACAGTTTAAGTCATATCTATACTAGACTATGATAAAACGGTATATTTTTAAGGGAATGGGCAAGTATTGACCTAATTAAACTTCGAGATGGAAAAGTTATTTATTTACCACTGGTATTTAGTTATTGCTATTATTATTTGTGTACAAACAAAACTTATAGAAAAAATACATTGGAATTGATTATAAATTTCATATTTTTTTTTATTTTATTCTATAGACAAAAATTTCTGATTCAATTTGATTGATTTGAATTTTGAAAAAAAAAAATCAGAGATTACATACATACATATTCTATTATTTAAACTCGATTAAAAAAAAGAAGGAATTTGTATATATAAAAAAAACCTGCATGAATATTCTCGTTATTTTTTCAACAATTGAATTTCATTTAATCGATACCACCAACTTTCTATATCTTTTGCCGTCTTGACAACACCTCCAACCTTTTTTTTTATTGTTCGTCTACATTTAAAAATTGTATATAAAAAAAAAAACACAACTTTTGTAATAAAATATCGATCGATTCCTATAACGTAAACTCAACAGGTGCAACTACCTAATGAACCTTTTGTGATTTATTCTGAGATTAAGCTCTATACACCCACATTTGTACTGTAT
The DNA here is from genome assembly GCA_963422695.1 of Xylophagus ater. Lineage (NCBI taxonomy): Eukaryota > Metazoa > Arthropoda > Insecta > Diptera > Xylophagidae > Xylophagus > Xylophagus ater. The sequence continues at coordinate 14,694,556 of OY730486.1, forward strand.
ATATACACTGTTAATAGAGCTGCTCCTCTTTCTAGATTCCTTGGGTATCTCAACCTGCTGTTTTCTTTTTGATTTCATTTTATACTTCCGAATCGAATTGTGTTTATAAAAACGAAAAATAATATAACAAAAACGATTTCTAAAACTTCGAATATGCTATAAATCATCCAAAAATTAGCGGACGGGAAAAATATTATAGAAAAAAGGAATATTTTATAATCGTCAAGAAAAAAGAAAATAGAGAAAGCTTTTTAAAAATTTCGGGGTCGTAAGTGTAAAAACGAAAAACGAAAAAGAAAGAAAAACTCTTAAGGAAATTTGAATTTGTTGTTAGGATATATTTTCTTACGTATTTTATAGGCAAAAAAAAAAAAGTGAGGAGATACATATTTCCTTTTATTATCTTTTAAAATATGGTTCCTTTCATATTTATATAGTGTAGTATGTCCTAAAATTCTATCTTCTTTTATAATCGGAATTAACTTCCAAAAATAAGGTCTATAAAATTTAAAAACAGATCATGTTTCTCTTCTTTTAAAGGTTTATGATGTAATGTCACATCAAGTTTAATGGTGATTTTGATTGTATAGAACAGATTTAGTCAATCCTATAGTCCACGAGCCAAAATTCGGCTTTTTATTGGAACACTTTTGCTTAAAATTCAAGCAAGTTTATGCTCATAAATCAACAACAATTGAACAATTAAAAACAATACATAACTTATGTTATTGGTGAAATTGTGACTGAAAGAGTAACTGAATATCAAACATAGTCGTGGTGTACATTTACATGGCATCGACTGATATTTCAAAAAAAAAAAATTCATTTTAAAGTAGGATAACCCTTTATTATGCTAAAATGGTATTATTTTTCTAAAAAGATTTTTTATTTGATATTTGACCGGCGAAATAAAAATAAGTTCTGAATACTGCCCGTCTTGGATTTGGGTTGAATACCCCTGGTATAGATCTCCGGGCAACATTATCAAGCAAGTCATTGAAGGAATCTATTTTGGTAAGGAACAGCAAAATGTGAAAATCGCCGAAGACTGAGCTGTTAATATTTCCGTACTTTTGATTCGAAGTATGAATAATCATAAAGTATCCAAAGCTAGGAAATAAAAACATCCACCAATTAGAGCAAAGTAACAATCATTTCATTGATTTAAGCATGTGAAAATTACGTCATGACTTTTAAACTGAGGTTCGGAACTCTAATTGCTTTCTGGCGTTCGCGTATATGAATAAAAAACATGTTTTTATGCATGTTTGGAAATTTTTCTACATGTGTATATGTATTACGCATTGTATCAAATTCGTTATAAAACATATAGTAACTTAAAATCGGCCTATAGCCGATTTTTTGATGCCCTATGCTAGAAGTGGGACAGAAAAACTGACAAAACTAACATTATTTCAAAGTTTTTTCTTTATAACTTTGTTCCTTCTTTCCAAAATATCTTCCAATTTGCAGGTAACTTGGATTCTGAGAGCATAAGTCTAATCTGTAAATTTTATTCAAATCGGTGTATTAGTTTTTAAAGTACATGAAAAAAACTTTATAAATAAGGTTATTTTCTCCTAGGATTATGTCTTTCTCCTTTATCCTTGGACCGATTTGATTGAAATTTAACATGGTATCGTCTATTCAGGTAGGTATTCAATAAAATTGATTCACAAATTTTCCAATTAAATCCGAAAAACCATAAACAAAAAAACGACAAAACTTTCTGGTCACCCTGGTTTCTCCTTTATAACTTTGCTCCCCCTAGATCAATTTTGCTCAAATGCAATACCAAACCAAGTTAAGGAATAAGCAACTCACATTGTAAATTTCTTCAAAATCGGATAACGCATTTTTGAGTTATCTTGTATACGGACGGACGGATGGACATGCATAAATCGATATAACTTTTGATTTTCAACACAACCATACCCGTAAAACCTTTCTACGACGATTATATTTTATTTATAAAAATTAACACGACTAGGATAGGCGTTTCATAGGGTTGAAACAAATTATGTGTGGTCATATATTCGAAAACTAGTAACACAAAATATGAAACAACTTATGTGACTTCTGTACTACTAAAAATTTCTCAAACTAATCAATTGGTACTCAACAATGGTCACTGAGATGTCTGTTTTTCTTCTCATAAATCTTCTATTGTTTATGCAATGAATTTTCCTAATTCCTTCAAAGCTAATTTATTTGTGTTAAACGTCGGAAACTACTACAATTTGAATTTTTGTTTATCGCTAATCTAAACTATTTCCACTAATTTGATTTAAATTTGGAATATAAATTCTAATAGTATAGTAACTAGCCGAAAAGGCATTGATTTTAAATAAAATCGGTTTTTTGAAAGGTCAAGGATTAGCCCAAGAAACCTTTTTAGATCATATTATACATTTGTTATTGCAATTTGTTTTACGAGATTCGAGAATTTTTGGGTAAAAATTTCGTTTTGAATTTTCTATTCTTAAATCATCGTGAAATTAAATATTTTCTTCTCAAGTATAAACATCCTTATTATTCAATCGTAACGATGTGGAAAATTCCAATATAAATATTTTCGACATTTTGATTATGCAAATTAGACTTTATGATGATTATAATTACGTATTCATAAGCTTCCAGTGTTGATTTTTCCAAATAAATATTGTAATTGCATTGATTTTTTTTATAAATTTATATTAAAGTCTTTTAATGAAATTTTTTACCTATTTCCGTTTATTGGAAATTTTTTATTTAAAAATCAACGGAAAAACTATAGTATGTGGAATTTTTTCTCACCTTGATGATGTGTGGATCTTCTTTGGGATAATTTACGACGTTGTGGTGGCGTTTCTGTTTCATTTAATCGAGGCTCACTGATACAATGTGATTTAATTTCCTGTAAATTTTGTTGTTGTGCTTGAACTTTTCTTCTCACCTAAAAAAAAACAAATAGAAAAAACATTTAATTAACAAGAATTAATTTTTCTTTTTTATTTAATTAAAATATTGCCACCAAATATTCATTCTGGATTGAGAAAATGTGTGTTTTAAATAAGTCAGAAGAACCTAAGCACCTAGATAAATGCATAGAGCTACAAATTTATTTGACTTACTGCTACTTTAAAACAAAAATTATTTTATGCTATCTCTGGAAGTCTACCTTCTTTATGAATAGAAAGATACAGTGACAAATTTGCATTATTTTATGTATCTACATTTCTAAAAACCCAACGCACTTCAGGGGCAATATCGCTCACTTTGGGAAACATTGGTCAAAGAACCCAAGCAGAACGTTTAATATACAGGCTTAGCTATAGGACTTATATCATAATATATAATCGTGTAAGAGTTGCTAAAATTCATACATTATTTCTGCGTTAACAATTAGTCTTGAAAAATATTTGTCTATCATTAATTAATTTTTACAAAATTATCAGAGTTTATTTACATTGGAAAACACTATTTCTAGCAATTACTTATTAATTTACTTATTTATATCAAATCTCTTTAATATGTCACTGTGTACCCACCACAAATAACCACTTTCCGAAATCTCTTTCATACAATCATTTACGAAGTTTGACTTCAACTGTGTTTGTTTCAGCGGCGTTTCCATCTTATATACTCATCGTAGAAACTCTAGAATCTTCGTTCAATTATACATGGAAACGTACTTCTAGAATTCGCATGGAAACATATTCCCGGAACTATCAAAACAAACTATCACTGATCATTTGTGTTTAGTGTTCTTAGAATATTTCGTGATACTGGTAACCACGAAATATTTTTTTGACATAATTAAATTAATGTGTTTTTTGTGTCGTGTTTTTAAAGGAAAGTTCCCGATATTCTCAATAAAAGAACATCGTGGAATCTTTCCTAGAAGTATAGTTCATAATTATGTATTTATATATTTTTTTCTTATGAAATCATGATCATTTCTTGAAATCTTGACAAAGAAAAGTATTTTCTTTGATCGTGAGACTTTTCCGAGATCTTGCAGAAAACTGATTTTCAAGGGCAAAGAATTTTCTTGAACATAAAACTTTCCTCTTGAACATCTTGTATAGCTATATTCGTCAAATCAATTGAAATTTATATAACACCTTAATCCAACTAAACGCGAATCATCATTATCTAATTTTAGTACAAATTTCACGTGATAAAAAAAAAATATTCTTAAACCAATCAAAATATTTTTGTTTTTCTGGTTTTTCTTTCCTTTGGTTAGTCTTTTTTTTATTTTATTTATTATTATTACATCTGCAAATAATAATTTTTAATAAATATTTTATTTTTAAAAATAAGAAATTAGGAAATATTTTAGGTATTTTTTCGAATGGCTTTCTTCTTGTATCTGTAAATAACACAATAAAGTTTTCTAACATTTTGAGGTCAACTGAGTTCAAAGTATATTGGTTTTATTTTTTTGTGTAAAATGTCTGTTCGTCTGTCTGCCTGTCTGCCGGTGTCAACTATACGTCACGATATTTTATGAATAAGTTATTTGATTTCAATGAAATTTTATACATTCGTTTATTATCATTTATTTTTTATATGAATCTGATCAAATCTAAGATCCGATAATATCATAGACCTGTAATGGCATATGCCAATCAAAAAAGTCTCTCTATCATAGGATTTACATTAACAGATTGCATTCGGTTCAACGTTATTCATTAAACAATCTGTCTTAGAATGATTATTAACCCCATATCACGATAGATTGAAATTATTTGATGTGTATCCTTTAGAAAAGTCACGTTTCATCAGCTGATGTTATCGTTGTCCACTAAATATTCAATAGCGCTATTGTCGGATGACTCTTAATACCAACATAAGCTCATTGAGACGCTCAGAATTATTTATTATTTTTATCAGGACGGACTGTAGAAGAAAGAAATAGGCTTACTTAATGTTACTGGAAGTTAATAGCAAAAAAAAGATAAAAAGATCTATTATAGTAACTTAAAACTTCTGATGCCCTATGGCAGAAATGGGACAGAAAAACAACCAAAACTAATAATATTTCAATGCTTTTTTCTGCATAACTTTGTTTCCACTTTTTTTGTTCTAATTCGCAGGTACCATAGGTCTTAATAGCAGTGTTTTAGTTTTTAAAGTATATCAAGACAACTCTATGAACAGACTGATTTTCTCCTACGACTATTTCTTTCTCCACTATCCTTGAACCGATTTTACTACAATTTAACATAGTATCTCCCATTTATGTTTTCAATGTTCTCATATAATCATCCTGATTTTTGCTTAATAACTTCACTCTGGTAGTAGCTAAAAAAATAAGGGCCTAACAACTTTTATAAAATTATTTATTTCACTGAAGTTTAGCATTTAGCTAATAAAAACTAATTTTGATGAGATTTTCTATATTGATTTGCGTTACAAGATCTAATGTGATTTTAATTTAGTGAAAGTAGACCGAATTTCATTAAAAAGGATAAAAAACGTACATAATCCGACGGTTCTTTGATATTATCATAAAATGTTATACACAAACGATAATAAAAAAAAATATATTTTAAATTTAATCTCATATAAAAATTTGATGAATTCCTGGAAAATTCTGAAAAATTTGCTTTTGAAATGCATATATTTAAAACATATTGGAAGAAAGTATAATTTCCCAAGTGAAATGCCTTTCGGCAGTGTATTTTATAAGAATTAAAATAACGTAAATAAAAATAAATATAAACAGTGACTAAAAATATAATAAAAAGAAAAACATGGTTTTGGTCCAATTATTAAAGAAAAATATATATAAAAACTTTTCTTTCAATATTCATGATATATCACTTTTCTTTTTACAAAAAGAACCAACAAAAATTCGGAAATCTTTCGGATTTTCAAAAATTTTTAATTTTCCTTTTGCGCATTTTGAAAAAAAAAAAAACAACAAGCTTAAATTTTAACCAGATGAATCCACTTCAAAATGGATTTGATTAGAAACCTCTTTTTTCTAAGTTAAGAAAATATTAATTAGATTAATTAAAAAATTAATAATAATACTCCAAAAAAAATTTGTCATACATTAAATTCATTGAAATCCATTTTGTTGGGTTTAAATGTTCTTTAAATGTTTTTTTTTTTATTTCATTTATTTCATGTAAACAATTTCAATATTACAAATTTTAAGTTTCGTAATTTATGTCGTCACTAAAAAATTACATCATTAACATATTTGTCTGTAACAAATTGTCTTTTCAAATTCTTTTCTTTGCAATTCACACATCACAGATCCCGGAAAAACTATTTTCAAATTAGGTCCATCAAAACTTTCACTATACTAATAAGAACAACTCCATTTCGCAACTGAAAAAACATTTTTCTCAAAAAATCAAATAAAAAAGAAAATAGTCTGCAAAATCACAATTGGAACTTCTATACTTAAGAATTGATATGGATTATGGTTATTCAAATTGATTTTATGGAATAAGGAAGTAATTTTGTTCCTTAGAAAATTTCTTTTTGGAAACTACCTGAATACAGTAGCAATGATGTAATTATATAGTCAGACAAATTATGAGACAGCAAAGATGACAAACAAAGCCAGTCATGACAATTCATCTGGAACAAAAAACACCGAAGGAATTGATGACGAAAAGTATAGAGCCAGGTATGCTAATCTCAAAATGCCAGTTGGGCCAAATATGGTAATTAAGAATGGCCACATGGGCCACAAGAAAAACCTTTTTTAAATTTCATAGTATTTATTGAATCAATATCTCACATATCATTATTTTTGCACTAATACACTATTAGGATTATGAAATCAATAAAATTTAGATGAAATGGCCGCATTCGGCTCCCTGGCTGCAAATTTTATATAATAAAAGTTACCCCACAACTCCGACTCCATTTGACTTATTTCAAGACATATTTTCAGTCGGACTGACAAAAAAGTCCAAATTTTAGAGTCTCCATTAGACTTTTTTTTCAGTCCGACTGAAAATATGTCTTGAAATAAGTCCAATGGAGTCGTGTGGTTAGGTATTAATGCTATTTAAGAACGTGTTTTCTACGTTCTTAATGTTAAGTAACATTAGCAACATGTTGCTTTTATTGTTACTTATCTAGATTTTTAGATGGAACAGATGACGTTGCATTAAAATTGATGACATTGCATTAAGGACTTTTATATAGTAGAGGCATTGCAAGTGAAATTTGAGTTCATAGCTAATAGCTTTCAAGTATTTAATTAGTGAGGACAGACACCAGTACATAGAGTAGACTTTGACAAGGAAAAACAAAATTCCTGTAAAATTTAATTTATTTCTTTCCTTAATTTTAATTTTATTTACAAATTTTTTATATATAAAAGTTTAATGTTTAAAGATAAATCAATAGAATTACTTAATTTAATGTTATTTAAAGGATCTAAAATAAACGATGCCATATTTGTGCCGAACAACCAATGAAAATTTAAATGTTTTCATAGAAAAACTTGGTGAAATTTACTTCTGATTACTTTTAAGATTTTGTTTGGAAATAGATTTTTTAGCAAATACTTTTTCTTTTTTATTTACCAAATACTTAAAACATGTAAATGGAAAGCGCCTAATGCGAAAACGATACCCTAAACCATATCTTTTGAAAATCAACAAGGTGCCTAACCACTGTCGCTAAATAAACTGCTGAAAAATTCGAAAATTTAAAAAAGAAGTTTTTCTTTTCGCAAAAATATTTCAGCTTACAGAGATCACCGTATAGAAATTGAAAATATATTTTTATCTCCCAGAAAATTTTCACGATCATCATTTTCAAAAATACTATTATTTTTATACACACCTATGGTATAGAACACGAAATTTTGATGCTACAACAATCTCATTGCATTTAGCTGCGTGCAAAACAAACTTCTTCTAGTTATCCATGCCGATCAATCGCACGAAAATTAAAAATCAATTTGACTGATTTGTTTGAAAATATTCATTTCATATTAAATGGGACGAGAAAATTGATGAGGTGTATTTTTTATACATTCCTGTACTCAAAGCAACGACAAAGGATTGAAGCATTGAAAAATTTTTTCCAAAAAACCAAAATAGTTGGAGAAAATTTAATGGAAAAAATGGTTATAAGCCAATTTTAATAACTGTACGATTTTATTTTCGTATTTTAAAATACAAATTTTTCAATTTAATCTTTCGGATTTTTCTTTAATTTTCACGATATTCTTCTGATCGAAATGATTGCCATGACGTCACTATTTGTAAAAGAGTAAAGATTACAGACCCGTACAAATCTATAAGAAGTAGAATCAAAGAAATACACAGTTGACTCTTCTTAATTCGAACTGCCCATAGTGGGAAAAGACTTGATATTGATAATTACATATTTCTGTTTCTATTAATCTTCTATTATTGAAGTATCACCCACTTTCAGCTTCTCATGAATACCAAAGACCTTTTAGCTTTTTTTCCTAGACAGAATTTCTGGGTTTTCTAGTCAAAAAACCGATGCATATCATTTATACAGGCTTTTTTAAACTAAAATTTCCACTAATAAAAGAATTCTGTTAAAATCCAAGCAAATATGGTAGTCTGATAGTACAAATTCAGGATTATACGATGAAAACATCAAAAGTTTCCAACGAGTAACCAAAAAACTTGTAGTTGTAGTTTTGTAGTTTATAGGCAGCATGATAAAACAGAACACTTTTGCGATTCATAGATTTTGAACGCTTCTGTTTCATAGCTTTCAAAGCTCGATTTCGAATTGAATTCGGGATCAATGTCTTTATATTGTCACCTATCCAATATTTATAAAATAACGTAAAATAAGACCTATTTGGGTAATTTTATATTTTCTCTAAATAAGATAGAGATTAACATAAATAACATAAAATTGTTTTATAGAATATGAATTTTGACATGTAATGGAAAACATAAAATTGTTAAAATTTGCAGCGAATGTGCAAAGTATGTTCTATAACTTATTATAACTATCTAACGTACTTAAGTACAAGACTACTTCTTTATTTCTACACTTATGAAAGGAATTTTTGTCTATTAAAGAATCATAAAAATGTAACTCAAACAAACTTTCAAAGTCGTCTTCAAAAAAAAAAAAAAAACAAAACTCACACACAATATGTGAAATAGTGAAATTGTCACCGTGATGTGGGTGTTAAAATTGCTATCGAATTAAAATGACGAATAGTTTAAAACATTAAGCACACGCATGAGATTTTTGGCAAAGCTACTGAAGAAATGAAAAACAACAAACAAAAACGTTTAATATTTTTGTTTTGTTGGTGAATTTGAAAAAAGATTTCTTTAGAGCTTAGAGCGATACCACCGCACTTTAAAAAAAAAAACAACAAAACAAAAACATATTTCCTTAGGAAAAACTATTATTAAAACGATCCATTCATCGAAAATATTTATGAAAAAAAAAAAAATTTTAGTGTTTGCTATCTCGTAGAGATGTCATCATCAAATTAACTACCATAATATAATAAAAAACAAACAAAATTGGTGTAACAGCAATCATGTTGGAGGACGAAAATTATGATAAATTATGTTCTAAAAAGATCACATAATCCTACTTTCGGACTTGTCCAAATAACGATCAATTTAGAACCGGATGAATGGGGTATGATGAAAAACAATCTGATTTGGTTCTATAAGCATTTGAGCATATCTATGTTGTCCCTTTTGAAAGGGGGATTTAATATTTACAAAAAGATTTTGACCTTCATAAAAGGACGACAGTGAAAAATGAATACAGGAAAACTTCAAAGTGTTTACGGGTAATAGGCATTGATGAGAAGGATACACTTTTTTCTGTTTTTTTTTTTTTTGGGATTAAAGGAGGATCGATTAAGAGTTTCCTACAAAAAAATGGATTCCGGTTGTTGTCAATAATGAAAAGCATGATAATGATGTGTTTTTCAGTTCGTTGTGTGTTGGTCAAAGAATTTTATTTTAGAATTTGAATACTTTAAAATTTTCGGTCAACTCATCCAAAGATAATCTTCTAAATATAAAAATACATCAGGTGGACAAAATTCATGTTGAACAAAAAGAAAGTATAAATTTTAGTCGGGAATTTACAATATATCCTATTTCGGTCTGACTGGTAGGATATTTTGCCAAAAACTAGTTTTGATAACTCTTTGCGATGTCTCTTTAAGGGGTTAGGGGTAGTCAGAGGCACGAAAAAATGAGAATTTTCAGTACTTTTTTTTTGCTATTAAATCGTGTTATTTTACAAAAGTAGTAATATGGCATTATTATACAATGTTTTGACTTGAAGTCACGAAAAATTCAAAAAAAAAAAAATTTTATTTCCAAAGTTATAGCTGTCTGTGTTGACCCAGTTTCAAAAAAAGGTCTTTGCGGTGACAATCATAAGTCCTTGGAGATTCATCTAAAATCAATCGGATAAAAGAAATTAGTTTTATAAATAGATAATCCTGGGCCTGAATCGAAGGATTTTTGTTTTTTTCAAAAATTAACAAAATGGCGGCCTCAGGAAATTTTTGTCTAGATTTTTAGGAAAAAATCAACAGTAAATTGGTCTAAAAAAATCGAAATTTTTGAAAAAAAAAAAAATCCTTCGATTCAGGCCCGAGTTTATTATGTATTCTAAAAGCTGTATAAATTTCATTAAAATCTACTGAGCGGTTTTCGAGTTACAGTTGTCACCAGTTTAAAAAACATAGTTTTGAGAAAAACGCGTTTAAAGTTTCACACTAGATTTACGTACAGAAATACGAATTACCTGCTACCGAGCGCTTTGAAGTGCCAGAGCTCTCTTTGTTATTTGTCGAATAACTCAAAAACTAATGATCGGATCAACTTGAAATTTTCAGAGAATAATTTTCAGATATTATACTTAACGAAAATGCAAAAAACCAAAAATTGATTTTTTGAAAATTCTGACTACCCCTAACCCCTTAAATGCTCAAAAGTGTCGACTATAATTATTAAAATTGGTGGGCGGGTAATTACAACTTTGAAAATGAGATTCGAAGTTACATGATGGAGTCTTCCTTCCTACTATCACACTGAGGAAATTTTTTCAGATACATACTCGCAATTACAACTAAAATTCATAAAGCATAGTATAGACTTCGAACGAATTTATATTTATCATACAAAATTAATATTACCGTAAACCAAAACAAAAACTTCTATTTAACAAATGGATTTTTCGGTATGGCATAAGGGGAATAAGTGGAGGAAATTTATTAATAAGGAAAATAGTAATAGTAATAGTAAAATAAAGGACAAGTACTTACGAACAAAAATTCCGGATCACTTGAATTTATTCGCAACAACATTCAGCCAAAAATAGAAATATTGTAGAAAGCACAAAATATGTTTATATACCAGCACCTCTTATGGGCATATTAATATGGAAGTAGTTATTTTTTGAATTTCTTTATACAATTAAATGCTTGATTTAATTTTTTTGAATTTTATATTAAATATAAAACAGACTATGAAACGGGTATGTCAAAAAGGGTTGTTTATTTTCTCATAAATTGCCAAAAATGTTTCAAAATAGAATTCGATTTCAATTTCCACTTTTTCAAAGCTAAAACTGTTTTAGTAGCTTTAACTTAAAAATGAAAAGTATGATACAAAATCTTAACATGTTATAAAAAGACACAAAACATAATTTCCAAAAAATGATACTTATTAGTTGAATATAGTTCCAGCTTTGCTGTTATAAAAATAATTTAAATTTTTGTAATTTAAAACCAAATAACAATTGCAAATGCAATTTTACTATTACAATTGGTTTGTTTTAAGTATGTTATCAGCTTTCAAGTGTCACTTTTTCTTTTCGAAATTCTAAACAGTATTCCTTTCCTAAGGTTTCTGCTTTCTCAACAATGTAACAAATTAAAGTAGACGAAAAATTTCGTTTCGCTCAAACTCCATACTATACTTAACTTTTGAAAATTCATTTTCCTTAATTTTAGTATATGATAGCAATTACTTAATATACGGTGTTTCCTGAAAATTAAATTTTCATCTTTCTGATACTTTTTCTCGGAAAAATGAACGATTAATAAAACCCTTTTTTTCTTTAGAAATATTTGATATATTGTCCGCGTTTTCTTTCAAACGATAAAATTTTTTGTAGTAAATTATTAAAGCCTTAAATCTCCATAAGAATATTTTTAAAGATAGATAAATATGTGTTCATTTCCTTTCATTTAGATGTACTATTTTTATACACAACAGCTCAAAATTCTAAAGGAAATACTTGCTTCTCTGAAATAACTATATAGTGAAGAAAAAAAACACATCAAGAGATTGTTATTTTATGAAAAGTTTTCATAGAGCTTATTTTATACAAAACATAGATTTTAAGAATGTAATCATAAATGCCTTTCATGTTTACCATAACATAAAGTACGTGCAATTGTTGGAGTCATAAAACAATGTAATATCATAGAACCGGAATGTTTATCGAAACGTGTGAGAAACAGCTTTTTCCGATACTAGATTCTAATCAGACATGTTAAATATTTTAATCAAAAGTTTTCAATCACTAAATAACATAAAATCTAACATCACATGTATGGAAAAAGATTGTAACAAAATAATCACGCTCAACAAAATGTGTTTGAACAAGAAAACATGTCATTCTAAGCCCTTTTAGTCATAATAAACAATATGTGCTATTTGATTTTTGTTCTTTTTTAAATTTTAGATTATATATTTTCTGAAAAATAAAATAAATATAGATGGGTAAAGAATACACACTCTATTTATTGTTAGTATAGAAATCAGGAATCGATCAAAAATCGGAAAACCCATGCTTATAAATTTCATCATTAATTTCATAGGAAAAACATAGAATAACTTATCTCGGCCTGTAGCCGATACCATATTGTAGTAATGGGACTCGTAGTTCAATGAATTAACTCTGTAAAAAAGAAAAGCTATCAAAACTAATAGTATTTCAGTGTTTTCACAGCATAACTTTGTTTCTTATCGTTGGATCGATTTTATCAAAATTCAACACACTATCGTATCGTCTATTTATGTAAGCACACAGAAAAATTGTTAGTTGTAAGAAATGTATTTTAGTTGTTATAACAGAAAAACTCACAACAAAAATTCAAGTGTCACAACTAGCCAATAATTTCACAGTTTTTCTGTGTGTGTATGTAATTAATTTAAACGAAATTGCTGCAAATATTTTCCAATTAAATCCCAAAAACAAAAAAAAAATACAAAAACGACTTGATAACTTAGTGCCTCCTTGGCCGATTTAGCTGAAATGCAATATTAACCTTTGCTATTCCTGTACTGCCCAGGCATTTAAATGCGTTCTACTCCTACGGCCAGTATCACCGTCCACAGTTTATCTATAAGTTTTGATAAGCGATCGCCCATCAATGTCATCGTCTGTCTGTCTGTTCGCCCGTCTATCTGTTATACGCAGAAATCTGGAGTTGATTACGAGCGTATGGCCAAGTGGTTTAGAGTGCAAAAAGTATATTGTAAATTGCATTAAGATCGGACAACGCAATTTTTTAAATTATTTTGTATACAAACGGAGGAATATGAAAAAAATTGATAATATGCATTACAAATGTAGTGACAAAACTAATATAACCTCTGGTAGTATGTACCATAGGAAATAAATAACCTGAAAAATACCTAGATAGTTCATACTGACCACATTTCTACCAAACTAGAACATCAAATGACAAAATTCATTATGTTTTTCGCCAGTCAACATCAGCATCTATTGTAGGAAATCAGAAATGGTATTATCCTGATAGTCATAAGTCTGAGGACTCGAAGCTTTAATTTCAATAACGAATTTAAGAAAAAAGCAGTTGCTTTCGTAATTCGCAAAATTTCTAATTTGCCCCCATTAAAAAGAAAGCTTTTGAATCCCTTTTTATATTAGACACCATCAACGTAATTATTGTATTTTAAGAAGGCACATTGGTACATGGGGTCTTCTAATTTGAATAAATCATATGTCATAAAAGTATTTAATTGTAAAACTGGGTATTTATTCATTCTCTGAAATATGTAATCTCAAAATTATATGTAAAATTTAACATTTTACAACCTTGTAATGACTTGAATTAATACCATATTCATTTATTTATTTATTTTCTATTAAATATATGAAAGGGCAGAATGATTTGTTCATGTTAATTAAGTAAGATTTTATTATGATAATCCTCTTTCGAAAATATTCTTATTATTTTCTTAATAATGGGATTTTTGTTAGGTTATTTTCGATGTTTTTCAAAAAAAAAAAAAATCAATATCTTTTCTGTTTTGTTTGCGTATAAATCATTCTTATTTAATATGACTTTATTAAAAAATGTATCTACTCAAAAGTACTTCGAAATGAAAATCCAAAGGAATCATGAAAGGTTAATTGAAAAGTTTATGCCTTATATTCAAGAAGCCGACAAGCATTTCTCAAATACAAGGAAAATGTATTTACTTTAATGCGAATTTATTTTCTTTTTTTTTTTCTTTTGCCTTTATTTTACTTAATTTGAGTTTATTAAATATTATTTCTTGTTTTAAGTTTGAAAATAGAATATTTAAGAACGTACATAGTAAATTAAAATCAGTCAATCCAGTCAATTTTTTGAATACTCTGAGATATATCACTTATCTAAATTATATTCATTTACAATATGAAATTGAGTATTTGTATTATAAATATATTTTTAAAAATTTTATTTAAATCAGTTTAAAGTTTTTAAAGTTATCCAAAATGTAGAAAATAACTACCAGACACGTTCAGCCATTTCAACCCAAATATGTATGTGGAAGGACATTCTTGGGATTCATTCTGGAAGAGTTTGGCTACCAACTATAATATCCTACTTCCACAAGTCGATTTATTCTATTGATTTGTAGCAAAAATAACATTAAATTGTTAAATTAATAATATTATTAAATTCGATATATGAATAAGTTTTATACATTGCATACTATGAGGCGAAATCAAATATTTGTACCTATATTATCATTACGTGAATAATTTTTTGCTATCACATTTGTATTGCAAAAAATCAACTCCAACCTTTTAAAGACCGATTTTAATTTTTCACTTTCACATTAGACATAATTATAGATAATTATCTAGTATTAAATTTTCCCTCTGGGTTTCTTTTGATGTATTTTAAATTCATCTAAAAACATCTTTCAAGATTTTTGATTGATTATGAAAACTAATTTAATTTTATATCATTTCATTAGGAAGCATATGGTGGCAGATGGTGTCCATTAACTGTCTAATCTAAATTATTTAAATATACTTTAATGTTTTACATTGACTGGTGTGTAATTGAGAAGATCCATTATAACATACTGTACAGACAAATCTCAGCCAAATGTGATAATTCTTATACTGCATATATAGAACTAATGACGTGGACTTCCACTGATAAAGAAATTTGTATAATTAACTATAGTGGAGTATTTATTAGTGAACTATCAAAATTACATTTAATTCCGGTGACATACATATTTTAGGTCGAATAAAAGAATACATAACTATAATAGTATAGATTTTGATGAGAAGAAACCATGGAAGACTTCATCAGAGACATATATTTAACCAAGTGTAAAAGAATTCGAAGTAATTTCATTATTTTCAACAAGTCTATTGTTACACTATGATTCGGTTATCAAAGAAGTCTTAAAGATGCTGCAGAAGACTGAAATAGACCCAAAAATCCAACACTATTATATTCCATTATACAAAATTGTTCGGTATTAGCACAATTATTTGTATTAAGTCAAACGGAATAAACCTAGGCCCTCTTCTATATATTCGAATAGATTTTGAAATGTCGACAAAAAAAGAAAATATGAATTGTTTGATAATATTCCTTTTTGTATTTCAGGCCTGCGGATAAGCAAAATACTATAATATAAATTTATTTCAATAATATAAAATCAGTAAATTGTATTATTTATGTGTTTTGTTCTCGATTCATTTGAATTTTCTCAACAATAGTTATTCCACATGACGTAAAATGGAGAATTCGAAAAGAAAAACCCCAACAAAAAGAAAATATTTTGCCGGAAACTTTTCTTTTATTTTTTTTTTGAAAATCATAAAACTTTTGTGTTATTTTTGAACCATCTCCATTGGGACAATACCAACCACTGAAATTTTGTACAAGATTCGACAGCTGAAGTTTTCAATGTTTAAAGATAGAAATACAAATGTTTCTTAGCCACTGAAATACCCATCAACATTTTTTATTTAGTTGCATTATTATTGTTTTATTGCAATTGTTCCTAGGACGTCGCCTGTGCCAGTGCAACTAAAAATGTTTTAAAACAATTTGGCCATAGCCAGTCATGATCCCAAATTCTTTTCCAGTCAACAGTCCTAACTAATGTTATCTCGCATTTACTTTTCTAAAAATACTTCCATTCAGGTTGTAATATCTCAGAAATAGATGAGGTATTCTCTTTCCGTTGTAAATTGTGCTGTATTGTTGTATATTGTATTTTTTATAGAAGAATCCCCAAATTGACAACTATACACTACGATTTACAACGGAAAGGGAATCCTTCTATTGATTCTGCGTTTATAATTGCTTTAACCAAATTGTTTGTGAGCTGAATAATTTAAAAAAGTAAATACATACTTTTTGAGATATCTTATTCAGCGAGACTTGCAAAGTCACTGATAGAGAAAATGTTAATATTATTCCTAAAAATGACTAGTTTCCTTTGAAACAATAAAAAAGGGCTAAAATATTAAACATTTTTAAATATGGTCCAACATTGTCTTCTTTATATACCTTCTTGGTATGTCATCAGGCAAGCATATATGTAGATGACGATGATGCCCTAACTAAAAGTGTGTGAAAAAGAGAAGTAATTGTCTATAATATAATTTATATTAGAAACATGTTTCTCTGTTTTAATCTTCTCTTCTCGCAATAATCTTCGTCTATGTACCTGGCCTGGTGTAATATTTAAAAGGCATTGGCAGCTTTAATGCAACGTCATCGATTTAAATGGAACAATATTTTGCACAAAAATATAGAGAAGTAACAATTGGGCCTGAGTTTAGATGGCATGCATGCTTGATGCATCAATTATAATACTTTTCACGAACAGAGTCAATTGCACACGAAGAATTGA